>QAOA01005503.1:10999-156069 GCA_003255065.1 Cercis canadensis
AAGAAAAAGAACCATTTAATATTATCGTCTTCAAGTTCTAAGCTTTATTTATGATAACACTATTACAGAAAAATTTACCCGATTATTTCCAAAATTCAAATGTCATTATTAAATAGAACAAAGTGATAGTAACTACAATTACTCAAGGGATAGTATAAGTCCATATCATTCTTGTAACAATTGTGGCAACAAAATTTTAACTACCAAGCATTTTTGTTTCTTTATAAAACCTAAGAATTTGGCATATGCACAAGGCTCTATGTGTTGTACTTTACGTTGATATCTCCTACCATTGGCATACTACTAAATTGCCTATTTACAAACCTTGACAATTTAGAGAGGTCTGGCATTACAGTTTACTCAGCCAACACAAACTTTGTACAAGACACTTAAACAAGTTCTAGCTAATTAAGAAATGTTTCCATATGCTTCTTTTGCAACAAATAAATGGTTTTTTCCCCTCATGTTAAGGGCATATATACACTGATCTACAACTGGTCTTCAGCATGCTGCATGCAGTAATTAAAGTACACCAAAAGAAGACTCAGCACCATCTGAGTACACCATCCACTCATCCACAAGTGCCCATCATGAAGCAATAAGCAAGTTCTTCATGGTTGCAGTAACTATTGGAATGGTTACCAAAAAAAGCTCTGTAAAAAGAAAGAGTAATGTTTTACAATTGGTTCAACAAAAGGAAAAGCAGGTTGTAAAGATTGAATGATCCAGAAATGAGTGCCCTATCGGCCCAAAGCAATAACTTGTTTGTTTCAGCATCGGAATGCTGATCAATAGATGTCAGAAATGCAACAAGAACAAAACAAACCTTGTACCATCAAATTTAGGATTTATAGGAACTGAATTAGGTATACGTGAAAGTAAGCTGATGGGCAACTGATATTCCTGGTTCTAGGTTGACTGAGATACTTAAGGGAATAAGAGAGACTGGAATGTAACCAGGCAATTCTAAAGCTGAGATATACAATCCACAACTATTACAAGTGGGTAAAAGATAACTGTACCAAACTGCATAGTCAAATCAACATGCTATACTGTATGACAGAATGAGGTCCAAGTACTAGAAATCATTCTTTGTAACACTTTACAAATTGACCATGCAAGAAATTCAAATAACTTATATGTTAATAAGCAATGACAACTAACATGGTTATAGGAAAGAATCTTAAATTGCATCAAACTAATCAATTTAAAATAACCAATTAAGCATGAAACAAGGTACCTAGTCATGCTTCCTTCTCAGTCATCATCCTCAGGATCAATTACCATCCTCAGCTTCCTTCTGGATATAGCATTGTCAGGAAAAACACTGGCAACTACTTCATCCTCTGAATCTACCAACTCTTCATCCACTTGCTGATCTTCTACGTGATGAATGTTTAGAAGGCCTACCCTCTTTTCACTGCCAGTTCCAGTTAATTCAACTAGTAATTCAATAAACTTAACCCATTAAACAGCTCAGGTAAACTGTATCCATATATTGTTAATTCCATATTGCTTGAGGTATTATCGTTTTAGGTCCTTTATTAAAATACTGACACTGAGACTTACATCAAACTTTCCACATCTTTAATCAATTATTTGAACTGAAACTCATTAACAAATTTCAATTACAGTCAGCACTAAAAGGGAAATAATATTGTTTTGTTGATGCATTTTATGGAAGCTAAATTTCTTAATTTCTAAGTCAATCTAAAAGGACAGAATAACTAAGTCAATCTTAATTTCTAGAAACGTTTCTCTAATTTTATGCTTCAACATAAAGAATAACTAAATATACAGGAAACTTCAGAAACACGTTAAATTCACAATTGCCAGCCTGAATGATTAGAGAGAATTACCGAAGAGGAAGGCTAGTCAACTTTTAGGACCCAACAAGGACCATTAACCACTTCTTGAATAAAATAACCACTTGTTTTTTTTTTTTTCAACCCAAAAAATTTATCATCCTTTTCAGTCATTCTCCATAATCAAACTAGCAGCAGTGTGTTATTAGCAAAATACAATGATATTGTGCCTGAACACCATACCTTTCCAAAATATCTTTTATGCCTTCATTTATAGAATCATTGTCCATTGTTGTCCTTTGAATTTGGATGGATTCAAGCTCTTCATTCGTTGATTTAGGAATGGATTTTCTGCTTTTCCTACATCCAGAAATTGAACAAACAACAAATAAAAAACCTTGAGAAAGTTATAGCTGACTTCCAAGATGACATGATCAGCACCTAGCAGGCTGCAATTCTAATACAAATCACATAAGCTTACACCATTCATTACTATCTTCTATTGAACAATGATGACTTAAAACCAAAAGGTAAAAAATACAGAGGAAACTAAAGAAAACAAAAAAACTCTGAAGGCAACTTCAAGTCAAATACTATCACATGATCAGTATACCATATGCCAGCTTCTACTTTACAATAACTATATATTATGAGATGCCTTAATCATTAAAAAAAAAAAAAAAACTTCTAATTACAAGATCTCCATCCAGTAGTCCCACACACGTGTCAACAGTACAGTCATATGTTCTGTCGGTTAGTCTCAACCCTCAAGGAAGAAAAAGATTTTTTCATGCTTCAACGAGTTTTTCGTGCCTTTAAGATGATTGGGGTTATTTCGATTACATTTCCAATTAAACAATGAACAATTGAAATAAGAAAGATTTANACGTGTCAACAGTACAATCATATGTTCTGTCGGTTAGTCTCAACCCTCAAGGAAGAAAAAGATTTTTTCATGCTTCAACGAGTTTTTCGTGCCTTTAAGATGATTGGGGTTATTTCGATTACATTTCCAATTAAACAATGAACAATTGAAATAAGAAAGATTTAAATTTTAATCCTCAAAGATTAAAAGAGTTGAATTTAAATTTTGTAAATCAGTTACTAATGGACAAATAAAATAGCCAAGATAAGTATGTTTACCATAAACTTAACAAAAACATACACAAATAGATATATGGTCTAGTGACCTATCTTAAATCAGTATATTCCTAGAAAAGAAAGAGAAGAGAGAAGATTTACTTGAGTACAGAACTGAGGATCTCATCATCCAAATCATCGTTTGACAATTTTTCAGCATCAGTCTGTTCATGTAATTCTTTGCTCGATTTTCTGCCATCCTTGATTTTCTTCCTAAAATTTAACCGGCTATAGTTAAAAAGAATGGATAGAAGAAGATATTCATGTGGCTCAGTAGCACCATAAAGTAACAATATCTTAAATCAGGTACTAATGGGAAAATAAAGCCAAGAGAAGTATATTTACCATAAACTCAACAAAAACATACAAAAATAGATATATGGTCCAGTGACGTATCTTAAATCAGTATATTCCTAGAAAAGAAAGAAATGAGAGAAGATTTACTTGAGTACAGAACTGAGGATCTCATCATCCAAATCATCGTTTGACAATTTTTCAGCATCAGTCTGTTCCTGTAATTCTTTGCTTGATTTTCTGCCATCCTCAATTTTCTTCCTAAAATTTAATTGGCAATAGTTCAAAAGAATGGATAGAAGAAGATATTCATGTGGCTCAGGAGCACCATAAAGTAACAATATTGAAAAAATGTTGAGTTTCAGTTGAACCATATGCTTATGGTTAAACCATCTTGTACAAGAACAAAATGATGTTTGTATCATGCTTTTTAATAGACACATGCCCATTGGTGAAATAATTCATTGGAGGTTGCTATGGAATTGATATGAGCATATTGGCACAGACTGCAATATAAAACATGCCTTGAAGCACTCAATAATAGAAAATAAACAAAACAAACCATGTTCATACTGCAGTATAACAAGAGCATGGCATCCATAATACGGTAGCAACTGACTACTTGCTCATTCAAAAATCATCATACACATGAATTAATTTGCCAAAAAAGTTATTCTTATAAAAAATTCAATGAAATTTAATTTAATAATTCAATCGTAACTGCTATAAGTCCGTATGAATAAACTACTCTCAATTAAGATTGAAGGTCGTTTGGCACCACTGCAGCTTTTCTTTTTCTATTTTAATCAAACAAAAGCAGTTAAAAGCTTTTAAATGAACAAAACTCAACATTTAATATTAGCACTGCGCCATTGATTCAAAAGTAAAACCCTTTTTTAGTCCTTGAAAAATGTAACTATTGACAAATTCGTCCTTCAAAAATTTTCAGTGACAAATTGGTCCTTGAATTATTATTCTATCTGACAAATTAGTCCTCTGATACTTTAATGAGAAAAGTTCTGGACTCCTGCAGATCCCTTTCCTAATTTTTTTTTTCACTGATCTTGCCTAGCTATGTTTAAGCCCTCATTTTCTCATTCAAATCCTCCTTTTCTTTTCACTGATCTTGCCTATCGGAGGACTAATTTGTCAGTGAAATAATAATTTAAGGACCAATTTGTCACTGAAAATTTTTGGAGGACGAATTTGTCAGTGACTGCATTTTTCAAGGAGTAAAAAAGGATTTTACTCTTGATTCAAATTCTACAGCAAAGAATCCTGAGAAATCCATAGTTAAATAGAGCTCCACTACATAATATTTGGAATCACTGCCTCTGCAAAATTGCGAACAGAGAGAGCTATAAGGTTAGGCTGAGGATGGAAGAGAGTACAACACAAAGAGTGTGATAGGTGAGAACGATGGAGTTGCCTAAAGCTCAAGAGAAGCAGATAGGATGCTCAAAATTTGGCCAGTGTCACAGAACAGCAATTTGGTGCTTGTGGTGGTGGATTGTAATTGTTTGAGTTGTGCCTACAGTGCCATCTGAGTACAGAAAGCATGGCAAGTAGAGACAAGAGATAAAGGTAGAGCCAAGACAGTAAGAAAAATAGAGCAGTGCTATTTGTACACTTAATCTCTTATACCTCTTAAAACGTGTACTAGTAACCCATACGGTATGTATAAATTACATAAAAATTATTGTCATACTTTCGGAGGCAAAAAAATATCACAGTTTCCATTAACACAAAAAATCCCAATAGATCAATATTGCAATATACGAATGAAAATTAAGAAAAGTACGGTTTCAATATGACTTGTGTGATCAACATATTACCTCTTTATCAATGATATCAATGTCTCATCATCAGACTCATCTGCTCTGTCTGTTTTAGAATCATTAAGATCCTTATCCATTTGGTGCATGTTGCCTCCAAAACTACTCTTACGAGAAACATTTAAACCTAGCTTCTTGAGTTTACGAGAGACTTGGGCTGGTGTGAATTTACCATGTACATCCAGCGCATTGGCTATCATGTAGCTGCATCTTCTATGATCCTTGAATCTGGAAAAGTAACAAATTCCAAATGTTCAGACAAGAAAATAAAAACCTATTTTTTCCTTTCCATTTTACACTAAAAATAATAAAGTAACATCAGAAAATTTAGGATAATATAGGATGTACTCATCAACTATTCATTCAGCATGTATCAAGTGGAGACTAGAGAGAGATTGAATCTAATCTTTCACCAAACAACCAAGTTAAGTGACACTCACTGCTCATATAGAGCTCTGATCAAAGTGTCCTGATCTTCACTGAAGGCCTGGACTCTTTTTCTTTTCTGCCTACAAAAACAAAATTATACGCAGTCAGAGGGAACGGAATAATATTTACTGCACTGAAATTATGATAACATCTTAAATTAAGATGAACACTTATGAGCAAACCTTTCAGACCTGCAAAACATATAAAATAGGCCTTTGTGTATCATTTCACAATTTATATATCATAGAAGTAATAACTGTGATGGTTGAAAAATGCCAGTAATATTCAACAAGCATAAATGTTCATATATACTTACAGAAGCGGACCCAACAAACTTCCCTCCAAATTCACTGATTTATGAATATTAGTAACTCCTTTTGTTGTTCCTTCACCCTCAAATTGATTCGGGCTGGTTGAAATAGGTTCCTTAGCTTCACCTGTCCTTTTCCTAGGTGCAACCCTCAGCCCTATCTTTTTAAGCTTATTGGAAATTTGAGCTGGTGAAATTTTACCATCTGGGTATAGAACTTCAGCTATACGACGACTACAATGTCGATCATCTTTAAATCTGAAATCGTCGTGTCACGGTGAGAATCAGTGACAAACATGAAGGAGGATCTCATAAGCAAACCAAATCTTAAAGGAAAAATGAAAAGATATAAATTCAATTTATCATGTCTCAGACTCCTTGAAGTATGTTTGCATCTATGGTTGCAAATTAAAAATATTAATTTGCTAATGAAGAGTTAGATTATATGACACCTACTTCTCATAGAGATCCTTAATTTGTCTCTCCAGTTCATCATCGAGAATAAGTTTTTTCTTTCTCCTTGAAGCTCTTCCAGATTCATCTTCCATCAACTGCTCCTCACTGTCATGCATAAATGAACCAAGAATCAGAAACATGAAAATTCCAAGTAATCTTTTATCTCCAGAGTTGTAAACATACTTATCATTATCATCTCTTCCGATCTTAATGCCTGAGGTAGATGCAAAGGCTCCCTCAGTATCGTCAAGCTTTTCTCCGTCACTGAAAAGAAGAAATAAAAGGAATATCTTTGTATCTCATTCTTTGTGGTACCTCCAATTAATCAAGAAAATTTTCAGAAATTGAAATTAGTAGAAATTGCAATTATAAGCCAAAACCAAATTACCAGTGAGTGGTCCCAGATTATAGAAATTAATTATCTTAGTGTAGTCAATTCTTGCCACAAGCCATAGAAAGTAGAAAAGTTCATATAAGAAGCTGAACAGCATAAAGTTTGTGAAATTTATCTTACTTTTGATATCCTGAATTATGAGTAATCACAACATCAGCTTCATCTTCACCAAGTGCATCTGCTATGCTTCTCCGAGCCCAGACCTTCCCTGGTGATGAACCAATTTCTCCATCCCCTTGAGTATCATCCCAGTTTCTACTTTCTTTCTTCAGATGACCAAGCTCATTCAACAAATATTCAGCATTAATGTAATGGCATTCTCTTCGGGTCTTCCAGAAAAGAACTTCCACAAACAAAAGGGGCTGGTTTTTCATTTTCTTTAGCATCTTTCTCACCAAATTGGTTAGGAAATCAACAATATTTGCATACTCCTGGCATGGACATGATTTTTGTTCGACCAGGATGTCATAAAATATGGTAAGGAGTGATAACTGCATGAATTTGTTGAAAGATTCACAAATAAGATTCACTTTCATAAACAACCGTGCAATCTAAATGAAGGTGAAAATATTTCGAGACTTAACCTGGTAAAGCATTGGATGGAGCTCAAGATCATCACTGATCCTCCGCAACATGTATATTATGTAATGATTTGTAGCAAGGGAATTGCTTTTATAAAACTTGAGCAACCAACATAATTTCTGAATAATACTGTGATTTGCATAGGCAGAGACCAATGTTGAAACCTTGAAATCAACTTCATTAATTGCAGTTAACTGCTCATCACCAGAAAAATCACCTGTGTCAGGCATCATATCATCATTAGCATGTTCAGAATTTCTGTTGTCCATCTGTGCCAAACCACCTTGGCTTTTTTCATCTTTCTCAACATGCTTTTCATGTTCATCAACATTATCAGGGATAACAATGTCCTCCTCTCCATCACAAGTTGTATTTGGTAGGCATTCGTTCTGGGGCACCTGTCTTTCATCTACTTGATTACAACTGGAGATGTCAATGTCATTTTGACTGCCTGAATGCTCACCAAATGATCTGTCAACTGATTCCATCCCTTCCAAAACAAATTTCTTTTTCACCTTCCGTGATTTTCTAGACACCTTGAATTAAGAAGTAAAACAAATAAAAAGGAATTATAGCCATCAATTCTCAGACAATAAGCTTTGTGACAAAGACGCAATACCATTTATGATTTGTATACATTTCAAAGGGCAATAAGTATAAGTATAACTATAGAGTTTGAATTATGTAAGATACTGTAATGCATAATAATTGTGCATGCTTCTTTTTACATACTTACACTAGTTAAGTACTATAAAGTCAATAAAAATGAAGTTGGACTTGAAGCTTAAGATCACCGTGAACAAGCTGAATATTGCATGCTCAATGGAATTTGCTATCTAAATGTGGTAGAGTGACTTAGTTTCAAGTAGCTTCAAACAGAATGACCTTTTTATAGCTCCCAGTACTTTTCTCCTCCACTACATTACCAATCAACTTCAAAGTTGTATATGAAACAAGTTTGCTAGCTTACCCTCAATGCTCCATGTGCCTGAAGGTTCTCCATTAGCTTTGTAACTTTATGAATAATTTCTACCAGATCTGCAAGGTCACTGAAAAGAAACAAAAAATTGTTAGTATAGCAGCAAGGAAAGAGTTTCAACCATGATTTACAGCATTTCTATACATTTCTATATATGAATGGCATTATAAACACACATACAAAAATTAGTTAAAGCAGATATATTAGAAGAGGTACCTAAGCCAAAAATGAATAATCAGGTGAATGTTGCTTTACAAAAATTGACATAAAATGCACAAACACAAGACCCCTATCTTCCAAAATTACATGACATGTTATGATGCCTTAAAACAAAAACAGTTTCCTGCATTCTTTGTTGTTCAATTGGGATTTCCATAGCTGCGCTATATAAAAATCCATAGTATCAGTGACAAATCCTTTGCAATGGAATCTTAAAGATTAAGATAAGTGGAAATTTTTAACTGTTGAAAGAAAGAGGTGAGACCTTTTGGGCTGTTTGTGAGTGTCGAACGTTTTCATCAAGTTCAGGAGGAAATGAGTCATCCCTTGCTCAGTCTGATCATAAAATAACTTGTAAAGAAGGATGCGAGCTGTTTGAGGCTCCTTAGAGTCCTCCGGCAACAATTTAAGTACCAAATCCAGCATGCGAATCTGGAATCAAGTAAATGCACTTAGTAAGCATATTACAGAATTACGAACATAGGTGTAGTTCTTCCTACTCCTGTGCTTAATACACTATAGTGCAACACCTTTTTAATTTCTATTCCTGTCTAGATCCAAAATCCCAAAGGAACTTCTAAAGTCTTGGTAATTTCTATGACATGAATGGCAATAGTGCAATTTAAGAGATTTGACAAATTAATAATAATAAAGCAAACTGGAAGAAGTGAAATGGTAAGGGATTGACAACACAAAGTGATTTTAAAACTGAAAAAATTGAACTTATCCTAGGATAGTTCATAGCAACCTACACACCTCCGTTTAACATGGGAGCACAGCTATAAAAGAACTAAGCAGAAAGTTATCAATTTGTCAACCATCTTGTAAGCATGTGTATAAAACTAAGGAAATAAAGACATTTCATTAGAATTGGGGAGTGCACATCACCATGTTCTTCAGAAGAGAACCAGCTGCAGATAGAAACTTGTAGTCATTTGTTTCCTTTATCCCATCAAAGGAATAACGCCACTTTGAAATGACTAATTGAAACATAGAATCATTCATGGATGCTGCAATTGGTCCACATATTTGACCACCAAAATCTGTGCTGTCAGCATCTTTATCACTAAAAGTCTCAAAAGTGTCCACTCCCTCCTTGGTCTAATACAGAAAATAACATATAGGTGAACAACTTCTGTTTTTTAACATAGATGAAAAATAAATGACAGAATAAGCTACTCAAAAGAGTTCCCCAGGTGAACCGCAAGAGATACCTCAAACTAGATGAGGACAAGAGATGCATTGAGTCACATTCTAGTTTCTTTTTTTTTTTTTCACACCAAATCTTCTGCTACTAACTTATTATTTATCATATGGAAAAGAACTTCTTTCGCATTCAACCTTTGTAAAATCCAATACCTATAATCTTTCACTGGAGACAGTGACAATGGGTACAATTGGAATTCCTGCTTAGAATATTGCACCAAAAGGTCAATCAGGATTGAGAAACTTTAGTTTGCCATACACAACTTCATCACAGACTACTATAAGAGGAGTTATGTATTTCACTTACCATTTACCAGAGAAGTCAGTTAGAAGTCAAGGGTATAAATTTGCAAAAGGATACGCAAATCAGAGATAATACCCTTTCACATTGCTGTCTAGGAATAACTTATTGCCTATATATGCATCTATATGTAAAAGCAGAGGAATTTCACATTAAGCATATTTAGAGTCCTAATCCTATCACATGTAATTTAATCAATAAAGAACATACTTGGGCACCTGTGCAAAGACAGGCCATATAGTCATCTATCTATTACAAGTTGAAATAAGGCTTTTAAACACCTATAGTCCTTCTGCAATAACATGTCATGAAATATCTTAGTCTCTCAAAGGTAAAGAAAAACTAGAAAGAAGTCAGTTTAACAGTAATTGCAGATTTTTTTTTTTTAAAAAAAAAAAAACCACTGAGCCCCATAAGTCCAGAAAAGTCAATATCATAGGACTTCTACTATTTGAGAAAAAAACTAGCATAAATTCCAAATCAGGTTTACTAGATTTCATCCACATCAACAAAACATGTCATGTGGCATTATATTCATATATAATGGTAGAACGATGCAACAATAACCAGAAATTATAAAAGTTAGTGTGAAGTCTTTGAGAACTCTTATTCGTTTGTCTTTGTATTAAATATTCTTCATTAGTGCCCAAAATTGTGACAAATTGCCTAACTTGAAACTTCCTTATGATTATAACATTCAGTAGGCAAATGAAGATATACATATAAAATCAATATAATTGAACGAACTAAAAGACAAAAGATACACCTAATTAGGATAGATATGAACAAAAGATGTAGGACTTAGAACCTACCACAATTCTTACCTTAGCCACATGAATTAGCGTGTGTTAAATTCATTACTCATGCACACAACTAGCAAGTACATAAATAAAATGAATTTATAAAAGAAACTGAAATATGTGGAAAAATCTACACTAAATTCCAAAATCTAAGATGAACCAGAAATTCCTGCTTGATCCAGGACCATGGATAAAACATCATAATTTACATTTAATAGCTCCAATCAAATATCAGTGTTAAGCACATCAGTTTGAAAGAGGGGCAGAGGGAAGCAAGCCAAGAGATATGGGGATTTCAGATTATGTTTCTCACCTTCGAAGCCGAACACTTGTAAAACTGAAATGAAGTGGCAAATTCAGCCACCTGAAAGAAAATAACCACATCGCTCTTCTGAATTGCAGGATGTTCCTTTTCAATATCTTCACGAATTGATTGCATCAAAACTGATACATATTTAAATTGCAAGGAGACTACTTTTAGCATTACAATTGGAAATCCAAAGCAGCAAAATATAAGACAATTTATTCCAAAAGAACATACCGTTGTATCCCCCAGAAAGAAATTGGTCCACAAAACCTTGAAGCAACTCCAATATATTATCCTTTGTTGAAGGTAACCTTTGATGATCCCATGCAATTTTTTTTGCTGGTCCCCGAGTGACGTTTTGGGATTTAAGTAATACATTACGAGAAGCAGAACTAGGATTTCCCTTAAATACTGCTTTAGAACCATCCTACCCAAAAGAGTCAACTGGTGTCATTAAAGTCCTCTATGAAAACACTAATCAGTAGAAGCAAAAACACAGTACCATAGTAAGCCGTGCAAATGTTCCACTAAATTGTGAATGTCGACTCATATTGCTCAGCCTACAAAGCCTTCTTTTCTCTTCTTCCTCCTTCATGATGAACTTGAGACTATTAAGAGAAGCTTGCGAATCTTCATCCACCTAAAATAAACCAAACATCATCAAACTAAACAAGCATTGACCAAAAAAATAACAAGCTATGAGATATCAGTGCTAGAGATAAATAGTAAAAGGAAATCCTCATATGTCCAACTAAACTTTACAAGTTGTACTGCAAAAAATAACGTCCTATAAATTGTAATAAATCAAAGTTTAGGCTTTTCGAGAAGACACATAACAACAGCTTTAGCATATTAACTACATTATGTGCTCCTTGCGAGCTAGACCAAAGAAAAATGTAGTTGCCAAAGAAAATGCTCATAATAATGAGTTGCCTAACCTTTGGTCCATTTAGATGGGTCCTTACAATCAACTCTGGCTCTTGACCCATAAATATGTAATGAAAAATTTCCAGTAGAAGCAAATTATCCTGACGGAGATAATTACCAGAACTTCCAACATAATGAGTTAGAACCAAGATTGTGTCCATTACATTCTCATGAAACAAAAGTTCCAGAAATCTATCTCTCAGTGATAGAAACTGACTAGCAGATCCCCCTGACTTCTGCTGCAATGAGATTTCCTGAATGGCTAGGATATTTCGAAATAAAGTAAGCACTAGTTGCACCAATTTCCAGTCATCCTCGGTGAATGCATCACTGTGGAACCATACCCAAAAATAAATAAATAAATAAATAACAGGAACATTAATGAACAACATCAAAGGGATTATTTCCAATTTTGTTTCCATTTCTTTCCGTTCACACTCAGAAAAAATGAAAAACAATGTAATTCTGACTCACCGTTCCAAATTCTCAAGTGGGGCTTCCAGAAACGAGACGATCAAGGCAACAACATCACTACTTGTTATAGCAGACTTTAACTCCCACAGATACTCTAACTGTTGTGAAATATCAGTTGAAGTAGGCTCAATAGGCATAGTAAGGAACACCAGAACCTTCACTACAAATTCATAACACTAATCCATCAAATCCTATTGTTCCGCATGCTTCCGTAAATATGAAAAAATATAACTTTAAAAGGGAAGAAAAAAAAACCTGCATTTAAAAGCAAGTTGCGATCTTGCTGGCAGTATTCGATAATGGGTATCAAGTCTTTGTAAACGATGTTCCACTTACAGACTTGGTTGAACACGTCTCGCGTCTGAGGGTCATCGCGCCTCAAAAACCTCAGCAAATCTTTCAAATTATCTGACAACAAATTGACAAATTAGAAACCAAACAATCTAATCGAATCAAATCCAAAAGGTAACATAAAAATGCAATCGATTCATACCCACACAGTATTCGTCCTTTGAGTAGCCAATTCGGTTGCCATTGTCATCCTCTTCGATATTCCCTAGGCCGGCACAGATCACAGATAATCCTTCCATGTCCATCTTCGATTGTTTGATACTTCACGAGGGTTTAACTAGGGTTTTGTGAGAACCTGAAAAGGAGGGATTTGGAAATTGCAGCTAGGTCGGACCTTAGAGAAGAATGAAATTATACTGAAATTGTGGGAGAAATGAGAATGGGATCCGAGACTGCTGAGACAAAGAGCAGTGGCGGGGAACTGATGCGAACAGATTACATATGGCGCCAATACGGACGCAAAATTTTCCCGCCAACTCGAGAGTAGAATTGCGAGAAAAATTATATCGTGGAAAAAGAAATGCCATAGATATTTATAAATTTTTCTTATAAAAGAACAATGTGTTTTTTTGGGATAACATGAAATTTAGTTTTAATATGCATCACGCTTGCTTTTCATATAAGAAAAAAAAAAACCCTTATCTATAAATATTTTGCAATTTGATTAGGTAGATAATAGAAAAACATAAATTTGATTATATAGGAAGAATATATATATATATATATATATATATATATATATATATGAATTGATGTGTTGTGAAATTAAAAATATGAAATAANCTTTTCATATAAGAAAAAAAAAAACCCTTATCTATAAATATTTTGCAATTTGATTAGGTAAATAATAGAAAAACATAAATTTGATTATATAGGAAGAATATTTTGTAAGTTATGTAATATTATATATATATATATATATATATATATTATGTACAGTACCGGGCAGGGTGAGTAATGACTTCCTTATCCCCTACCCCATAAAATTACTCATTTTCATATTTATTTTTTTGTCTTATACCCATACTCGATCGGGTAAAAATAACGATATCCCATTGAGTATGGGACAAATTACCATCCTAAAGAAGACTCCCACGCGAAGCATTGTTGGTGCTGCTCATAACCAACCCGTCGATCTTTAGCTTACACCAAGGAGGCTCGGAGAACCTCCAACAAATGAATGTCAAGTCCTTATCAACTAAATTCTTCTCTCCACTCCATACCTCTGCAGAATGACTTGGTACGCCCCCAGATCTTCATCACCACATCTGTGCTTTCCTCATTCACCTCCTCAAAGACAAGAGAATTCCTCTCTATCCAAAGGGTATGAATGGCAACCCCAAAAACCAAAGCCCAAGCACCCCACTCTTATTGAACTCTTAATACACTATATATATATGATTTATGAAGAATATTAACCTTTACTCAATTNACTCTTAAGATATATATGATTTATGAAGAATATTAACCTTTACTCAATTTTTGGACTCTTACCAATTGAATTACGGAGTAGAGCAAATAAAATTTAACACAAGATTTGCAAGCCCATTTCTTTGTAGAATCACTTTGATTATATCTAATACTTATAGGCTATGTTGAAAATGATGCATATGAGGAGGATGATGGCTTTATTATATGATGATTTTGATCCTTGCCCGGTGATTAATGTTAGAGGAGTAGCACAGCCCAATGTCCCATGGGAAGAGATTCAGTTATGTTAACTTGAGTCATGTTGCTTAGATCTAAGCCGTCTATTCTATTTAAGGTCATTTCAACCATTAAAACACATTAATATTTAATGGTTGAAATGAGCTTTAATGAAATGGACGGCTCAGATCTGAGCAACATGATTCAAGTGACATGACTGGATCCAAATCCATGTCGCATAGATAACTAGTACTTGTAGTTTTATTTTAATTTTCTTAATCTTAAATTTACTTCTATTTTTATTTGTGATAATTTTCTTAATCTTAAATAACTCTTTGATTTGCCTTACCCCTTCAAAAGTTAGTTCAACCTTCCTAACTACTATTTATCTATCATTGTATGNATCCTCTAATTTTTTTTAAAATATCCATTATCAGTTACAAGTATTTTTTTCTCCTTTTCTGGCCTTGTCTTACAACTACAAGGTAGGGAAATTTTCCTTTTTTTCCCCTTTTTTTGAAAGAGAAGAACTATACATTATACAACGAAGAAAATTAAGCAATAAAAAAAAAAGCTGAAACGGCGCCGTTGCATTAAGCTCGTGCCTCACGCCTTTAAACCCTGAATCCCTAATAACAAATTTCCATTTAGCTGGAAAAGTCCAACTGGTTTAATTAAACAAAGTTAAGAGCTATTCATTTCTTCGATACAAACGAAGTTCTCCCTCCCTCGTTCCCTTCTTGGAACCTCCGCCAAATTTAACGGCGATTTCTCCAACCTCAAATTACTTCGTCTTCTTCTTCCCACCTTCTTAAGCTCACACACTCTCCCCTCCTTTCTTCAACTCACACATTTCCCATTCCCCATCTCCCTCTCTCTTCCTCTCTTTCCCTCCAACAATGGCTCAAGTTGTGGCCACGCGATCGATTCAGAGCTCGCTTTTATGCCCAGCCTCTGGATCTGTACAAGACAGAGTTGAAAAGTTAAAGCCTGCAACTTTTGCTTCTAAAGTTTTCGCAGCTGAAGGGAAGAAGACCACAAAGCTCGTTTTCAAAAGCTCCCAGATTAGTGCAAGGAAATCTGCACCCACTGAAGTCATTCCCGTTTCACCCGAGGATGATTCAAAGGTTTGTGCTTTATGTAACTTTACTGCAATTTTTCTATACTTGTGCTTGGTTGCTGAGAAAATGGTGGGAAAGTAAGGATTTTGCGTTTCTGGGAAGGACAAGCTTTCACTGAACAACCCCCAGAGATAACTAATGATAAAAGAAAATGCAAATAGTTGCGACCCATTAAGAAACTGTTCTGATTATTTTTGTATGTGGGTGGTTAGATTGGGGAGCAGTTGCAGCATTTTCCTGGAATTCAACCACTTGTTGACACATCAGTTGGAATGTGGTCGAAGCCCACATTTAGACGCAAGACAAAGATAGTTTGTACTATTGGTCCTTCTACCAACACCAAGGAAATGATTTGGAAGCTGGCTGAAGCTGGGATGAATGTTGCTCGCCTCAATATGTCTCATGGAGACCATGCTTCTCATCAGAAAGTTATTGACTTGGTTAAAGAATATAATGCACAATCCAAGGACAATGTAATTGCAATTATGCTTGACACCAAGGCAAGTTCTTAAACTATTTTTCTTGTTTCTTAGCAAGGTCAGGTTGCTTATTTTGGTCACATTTTCTGTTTATCGGCTGTAATCACAGTAAAATGGGTAATTTATTTATAGATAAATAAATGTCTAAATACTAATAAACGATGTTTTTTATTCAGTCTATTGACAATTAAGTGTATAATGAAAGTGGTATAAAGCCTATAATGGTACTGCATTTGTCAGTTTAGGTATGGTATGCTACACATGCATGAGATGACTGTTATATTGTGTTTGCCTTTGTTAGGGTGGCTAAGTTCTCTAGGTTGGAAGGGCTATGAACTTGTGATCAATAATTTAAGGGATGCCGTGGCGTATATGCTGGGAATGACTGGGATGTTTATTTGCTTCCTGTATGATGACAATTTCTCTTACAAAATTTCCTTTAATAATTTTTTTTAGCTTGATGGTGGAAATGTTATTTAGAAAATGCAAAAAAAATAAATGGCACATAATTCATAGGAGTTCTTTCTTTAAATAAATTGGTGTACAAATATAAAATGCAGACAAAAATCCTTTGTTCAGTTAGGGCTGGTCACTTCATATCTCAGTGCCTCCCTCCCCCTCTCTTTCTCAAGTGTTTCCTAAAGGGGTCAGGACATAGAATTGCCCCTTTGCTTGGTAGACTTTGTGTGAGTAATCACTAATATATTATACTTTTATTTCTGTGATTGGAACAATAGTTTTATGGCTTAAAGGTGATTGATATGTGAAATTTGTTTAATTAATGAATTTTATGGATTTGCGCTCCATGGTCTTAAACTAAACCATAATGTTTCAAAGGAATGTGTTAACCAAACTTGCCTTTTGAAATTGACTGCATGTTGCATTCATTAATAGAAACTGTTTAAATATGGGGGAAAAGACAATTAAATAAGTAGCGGAGAGTGGCAATTTAGACTATAATGGACTTGATTCATGCCAATCAATGGTTAAGTAAAGGTGTAATTTTGATTTGCGACCTTTCTTTAACTAAATTAGAAATTAATGTACTTGTATTTGATAGCTCTTTCTCAAGTCAGGAATTTTTGTCATTTGTTTTATTTGATAGCTGTTTTTCTTTGTTTTCAGGGTCCTGAGGTTAGGAGTGGGGATTTGCCACAACCAATCACATTAAATAGTGGGCAGGAATTTACTTTTACGATTAGGAGAGGTGTTGGAACTGCAGATTGTGTTAGTGTGAACTATGATGATTTTGTCAATGACGTGGAAGTGGGGGACATGCTTCTTGTTGATGGTATGGTGATCAATTGACAATTTAAATTTTTCATGATCTTATCACCTATTATGCTCATTTATTGATAGGTGGTCAGCACTCAGACTCTAGAGTAGTTTGTTTTTATGTTTCAAATTCTTTTAATCTATGCAGGTGTAGCTTTATGTAACTTTTGTGAAAGAGGTTGTCCTGCAATGGGGCAAGTCTCCTAACTTGGAAGAAATCATGTATTCTTAGTGACAGTGCCCTGGGCAGTGTGGCAACCTTCTAGTTCCAGTTGAAACATATGTGCATTTAATATGTATATGGTGGGTTTTGGATATAATCTACATTTTCTGTGTTAAAGATGGAAGCATTTGTGTGTACACATTTATGTGCTAGTTACATGTGCCTAATGGATTTTGGACCTGTTATCTTCCCTTCCGTTCTTATTTTTGAAGAGTCACAAGGTGCTGTTAGATCCAAAATTACTAAATATTATTTCTTCAAGAAAGTTTTAGCCTGAACGAGATATACAAAATTGTTGAAAGATGTAATTTCCTTTTCTTTTAAGAAAGGTATCACAAACTAGAGAACAAAGTTATAATCAATAATATTACAGGTTGTGTTCCTTACATTTCTAATACTCTTAATGTTAAATAATATCTTCTCTAAATATATATTATTGTCATGAAAGAGTCAATGGAACTTTAGAATGATGAAAATAATATTGCTTAGTCTTTGATGTATGCTATAGGTTATATGATGTCTTTGATGGACTACTGACTCTTGATGTATTGGTGTAGGGGGTATGATGTCTTTAGTGGTTAAGTCTAAGACAGAGGAGTCTGTGAAATGTGAAGTTGTTGACGGAGGGGAGCTCAAGTCAAGGAGACATTTGAATGTTCGAGGAAAAAGTGCTACACTGCCCTCCATCACTGGTTGGTCCTCAAATTATTAATACTATTGTTCATTATTTTCCACTAGTCTCTATCTCTTCCTCTGTGCCTCTGTGTATGAGTGTTTGTGTTTGTGTGGGTGGGTAGTAGGTGGGGACTTGGGTTATGCTGGTTTCTCATGGAAATAATATTCTCATTGACTTGCTGCAGAAAAGGATTGGGACGACATCAAATTTGGAGTGGATAACAAAGTTGACTTCTATGCTGTTTCCTTTGTTAAGGATGCTCAAGTAGTTCACGAACTGAAGAATTATTTGAAAAGTAATAAATTTAAAAGTTGTTCAGAAAATAATTTTGAACTATATAATATACCTGAAGTTTGCTTTATAATAAAATTTCCATTCATTACTGCAGGCTGTGGTGCTGATATACATGTCATTGTAAAAATTGAAAGTGCAGACTCTATACCAAACTTGCATTCAATTATCACAGCATCTGATGGGGTGCTAATCTAACCCTTCCATTTTTTTTTTCTACATGCTGCTTTATTTGATGAATGATTTACTATACGTTGTAAATACAGCAACCTTAAAAAGGTTTTGATTCTGTTGAGTGTATTTGGCTTGATATTTGTGGATGGAGTTTGTGGAGTACTTGTATACTGATTATCAATCTTTGATCCATCTTCTGCCTTGGTTTAGGCCATGGTTGCGAGAGGAGATCTTGGTGCAGAGCTCCCTATTGAGGAGGTTCCACTTTTGCAGGTAAACTGTTTTATGATAGAAATTGAGGAGCAATGTGAGGATAATATTCTGTTGGTGTCAACTTCCATGAGTAGACATTGAGTTGAGCCTATCATAACATGCATTATGCTTGCTGATGTCAAAATATAGGAAGAGATAATCACAACATGCCGTAGCATGGGGAAGGCTGTCATAGTAGCAACAAATATGTTGGAAAGCATGATTGTTCACCCAACACCTACCAGAGCGGAGGTATCAGATATTGCAATTGCTGTTCGAGAAGGTTCTGATGCAGTCATGCTTTCTGGAGAAACTGCTCATGGGAAGTAAGTAACTACTAGTCTACCTCCCAAATCTGATTACTTTGACTTGTTAATCTGGGAAATGCTAGGGCTTTGAGACCCTTTTCCTTATGGATTCAATCTGAGGGTTTGAGTCTATGGATCCCCCCTACCTGCCAATAAAAGAGAAAAAGGTGAAATAGCACAAGTCAAAATCCATGAATTTAATGTTCATTGCTCGTTGGTGAGTGGTGAGGTTAGGTGGTAAGTGTTTCTGATGCATGGAAAATTATTTTGTTAGGCTTATATACTATTTATAAGTATTTTTGGCTACAAAATAATCAAATTAGTGTTGCCTTAAGACTATTTGGGATTTCAATATGTACTGTTAAAGGTAGACAATTGGGCTATATTGCAATAGTAGAATCAGAATTATCTCGAAGACAAATCTGGGCTTTAACTGATAATGTTTCTTAGTAATATACAGAAACAAGTGTACTGTGAAATAGTCTACTTCAATGATTAAATTTATTATCATGCAGGTACCCACTGAAAGCTGTAAAAGTAATGCACACAGTAGCACTACGTACAGAAGCTACCATACCAGGTGGTCAAATGCCACCTAATCTTGGTCAAGTATTCAAGGTTTGAACTTGACTGGTTTTGATCTCACTTTGGCTTTGTTTATCCTCCATTTGACTTTCAACATTAAAACATTGTTTTTTTTTTTTTTTTTTTTTTTTNTTTTTTGTGGGTTCTCTGTAGAACCACATGAGTGAGATGTTTGCTTACCATGCAACAATGATGTCTAACACCCTTGGAACCTCGACTGTTGTCTTCACTAGAACTGGTTTCATGGCTATCCTTCTGAGCCACTATCGACCTTCTGGCACCATATTTGCTTTTACAGATGAGTGAGTTCTTTTTCCTCCTTTCTCTATTATTTGCCAAAAAAGATTAGTTTGACACTCAGGATACTGCTTTGACGAGATACTAATTACTAAGTTAATCAGAGCATAGTCTTGTTGTATTAGCAGCCTATGTTCTTTTTACCTTACATTCTTCTCATGGGCATTAGTATACATGGTATGAAGATATTCTTCTAATAGGCATTAGGATAGATGGTATAAATATTTCTCCCTGTTTATATAAAACAATCAATTGTAAGTTGTCTCATCTTCTTGGTTGTTCCGTCTGTGCATAGAAACTTGGTGACTACATACAATATATGAATTCCAGAATTTTCAAGTATTCTTGACTGATTAATCTGATGAATCAGCTATTATTAAGAGTTCATCATTATTTTACTTTTCTGAAGATGTCTAAAGTAGCAATCAACAAATGGGTCTGATTTATTTTGTTGAAATATCTGGTAAAATTGAAATGGGGTTGTATTTTATACTATATACATAACTATACAGCTTTATAATAGGCATGATTTTGCTGGCCATGCAGGAAGAGGACACAACAGAGACTGGCTCTGTACCAAGGAGTGTGTCCTATTTACATGGAATTCTCTGATGATTCTGAAGAGACTTTCAAAAGAGCGTTGGATTTATTGCTGGTAATGTTTGGAAGACATAATGCATGTGCCTCTTAAAAATGCATTGATAGAGATGTTACCTACTAAATATTTGTTATCAGCTAGACAAAATCTGATTCAAAGTACTTCTAACAAATATGAAGATAAAAACTGGCTGTTTAGATAGATTTTTTAATTCTAGCTACATCCTGATACTGTCAGTGTATGTCATGCTTTTACATATAGAGTTTTACCCTCTCAAGGTTTATGTGCATGCAGTACATAAATTATGGATCTTGATACTATCTTCTTTATAATGATGTAAGCTGACGCGAAATGCTTTATATTGCTTTATTGACTGCTTCTAATAGTTGACCTTAACACTGAGGGGCACAGTTTGTGCAAGGCAACCAGTGAATAGAGAGAATCACCCATCCAATTCATTTTTAAGGTTATGTCGCACTTGTTATATCTATAATTTGTTGGATTAGATGTGTGGCTATAAAATGGAATTCAATAACTTGCCAAACAAACCTGCAAGGTGATGGCTGAATCTTCAAGTATTTTCACATGACTGCTTTATGGAGATTCTTTGTACTGTTTTGCTATTTGCTTGTATGACTTGTAATCATATAAGTGGTTTCCATATGCAGAACCAAGGAATGGTGAAGGAAGGAGAAGAAGTAGCACTTGTACAGAGTGGCAGACAACCCATTTGGAGGTTCCAGTCCACTCACAATATCCAGGTCCGGAAAGTGTGAACACAAAAAAGTTGAGAGACCACTAATGAAGTTTCTGGACACATACACTACCGTTAATTTAAAAGAACATCCGATTCCCTCTTGGTGGGTTGATTGCTTCTCTGCTTGTTTGTTTGCTTCCAAGGTTTAATTTGTTTCTTCTATTATTGTTTTGATTTTTTCTCTGTAATTTTGTTATGTATGTTTCTATATTTTCAGCATAGTAGTGTAAGGTCGTTGAAATTTTGTTAGAATTTGAAATGAAAAGCTATTTTAGTCTTCTAGGATTGACTTGTGTAATGAACGGCTATGTTTTAAAAGCAAATAAATTCTCCTTCAGATTATTTGCTCATGCTGCATTAAGAAAAGACTGTAAGCTGTTGTCAGATGAGTTCGACTTTCCAAAAACTTCTCAGGTCTAGATAATCCTGTTAATTGCCTCTTGTACTAAATAAGTTAAAATGCCCATAGCCACACTATGAACTTTGTTAAAGTAAGGCTCTTGCTATCCTACCATCGGCAATTTGGGGGGTGGGTGGCGTTAACCACTATGTGACTGACACAGCTATTTATGAAATGCATGAACGGCATGATATAGAAAAATATATATATTTTTTTGCGGTGTTTTAATTTTTTGGCACATTTTTTTATATTGTGCTGTTTATGTATTTTATAAAGAATTGTGTTTTATTACATTTTGGGTGACTCAATTTTTTGAGAATTTTGCAACACTAAAATCATTGGGTAGGTTTTATGGGAACTCGTACACCTAAGTGGAAGTGTAGCTTAGTAATGTTAGTTTTATAATTCTTATATTAACATATACATAACAAAAGATATACGTTCAAGTGATATTGAAGTCGTCTTCAAAGTTTTTAGGTTTGAATATGTACATCTTGCTTGAATTTTGGTTTTTTAGTATAATTTTTTGTGAATATATAGTGGTACTTATATATTACTTATAAATTGAGAACGACACGTAGTAGAATTTAAACTTAAGTCTTAAACACAGTAATTTGATTTTTGATTTTTACCAGTTAAATCAACTCTAGGTGGTTTGTGAATATTATATAGTTGTACATCTACCATTACCTTCTTTCGTTAAACATATGATTTCTTTAAACAATTTTTTCAAAATAAATTCTTCATAAAAAAATCTATCTTTTTCAAATTAAATATAAGCTCCCACTTCCCAACTTCCACCATCTTTTTTCCCCCTATTATGTCTTATTCAATGGGGGAAGATTCAATACAAACAGAAAAAGAAAAACCGTCACTGGCTTTCTTTATTAATGGAAGGTACATAATGCATAGAAACAACCATAAGAATCTTCATACACTGCTCAAAATGGAGTCACTATATCCATTCTGGTTATCCCAAAACCTTGACCAGAGCATCACCCCTCCATACTTGGGTGACTTCCGGATCACCGGCAGGATTTGAGATGTCAACACATCGGCCGGAATATACCCACTACCAGCTGCTGCCGGAGCTGCTGGCAACCCTAAAAATATCTGGCTTGCTGGTACCGAAGTTGTCCACCGGTTCCATGAATTTACAAGGTTAGTAATGTTACCTTGAGTATACTGGCATGGAGGATTATTATAAAACTGTACCCAAACAAAGTCAAAGAGCCCTGTATCAAGAGCAGTACCCAAAAATCTATCAGGAAATGGGCATTGAGGGGCAGCACTTAGGTACACTCTTTTTCCTACCCTTCCATATGCCTTTAGAAAACGTGCAAGGTGTTGCCAATATTGTGTAGAGCCAAGCTCTATGTCAAAATCTATGCCATCTAACACAGCATCCCCTAATGGACGTGAGGAAGACTTGCCACCCAAGAAAGTGTTCCACAAGAAAACAGAAACGTTCTTGGCATCTGCAGGGGAAGCTAAAGAGTAGCTTCCAATGCCACCACCAATAGAGAGCAACACTTTGATTCCTCGGTTCTGGCAATCTTTGATGTCTGCACTAAACTTGATGCAGGAATCGGGTAATGCTGGGTTGCAGTGACCTGCCAAGTTCATTGATGGGGTTTGACCATTGCCAAATTTGTTGAGGAAGGCTATGTTTACGTGGGTGTATTTGCCACTGGCACAGGCCTCAGATAGGGTTCCCTCGTTGCCGTTTTGGCCCCAGTAAATGGCGATTCCGCCAGCGTTAGAGGTTTTGATCAGTGAAAGGAAGAGGAGGGGAAGGAGGAGGTAAGGCAAAGCATGTGAACTTGTGGCCATTGTTAAGAGTTGCTGGTTTTCTTGCTTTGATGTTTGTGAAGGGGTTCTTTGCATATATTTATACCAAGAGTTCCCACTTGCCCACAAGCCACAACTTTTGAATATTGGACCGAAGGTTCCTATTTGCAAATGTTGCCGTTGACCAAAGTGGGAGCTATCCCATTTCCATAAGAGAGATAAGGTCAAATACTTTTTGGTGTGAAAACCCACCTCTCTTTCCATCATTTATTTGTAGGGTCTATATATCCACTAACTATAACTAGCATTGTCACTGTAGTTGCCACTTGCCACCCAAAATAACTTAAAACCGACATGAAGGGTAACTCTAAGAGATATGAGATGAAGTTAAAATTTAAGGTGGTTCTAGTTAAATTCAATAAGGCTATGTGTGTGTTATGTGAAATAATATGAAAGTATTGTAATTACTAAACCAAACATATAAAAGCAAAAACACTAAACCAACAAGGAAAAATAATGAAAAAAAAGAAGGGTTGACGGCCAAAATATGCCTATCCATGAGAACCTTTGGAAATTTCTAGCCTTAATTGCATGTTTGTCTTAATCTCCAGCATAATATATTTGTATATTCACCAGAAAGAAGAAAGAAATAGGAAATACTACCAATATTCAGCAATAAACAAATAAATAAATTTTCACTTTCTTTAATCTTAGCGTTGACCAGGATAAGATTTGATTCTGATACTTCTAATATGTTATTGATTGAAGAAATTCTCTGAAATCTTAGATAAGCCAAATTTAAGGTTTAATAAAGAAATAAAAAAGAAAAAAACGAATTTGGGATGATATTTTCTTCTCCTAAAATGTCGAAGTACATGCACCAGTCCACAATGGCTGCAATACAGTATTTTGTATATGGGAAATGTCAACGGTGGGCTTGGTCATCCTCAACTCATTATTAATTATTATTGTTAAAAGTTTGGCTTGGTCATCCCTACGTATTTGATGACAAATAACTACATATCCTTGCAATTTATCATATATCAAATTAGGTTCTCTACTGTCATTATTGACATCAATCCCAATCCCGAAGACCTAAAGGTTGCTTTCATTTCTACATACTACAAGTCATAGTTTTCACTTTTCTCCTTTAAATTTGGCACATATGCCAGCTAATCGAGGTGCTTGAGCAGGACATTTTTTTTTTTTTTCTTTTTTTGCTTTAAAACTCTCTTCTTCATCGATTTCCTTGCTTCCAGATTTGTCTACGGATTATGCTCTGTTACCAGACTGTTGAATGGATGATTTACTGATAATAGCTCAAGAAAATAAGAGCAAATGGGATTGTTCTTTGACAATGCCTGAATTGAGATAAGGAGATTGGGCAAGATCTGGGGTGCAGGTTGGGTCTGAGAATCAGGCCGGCTGGACTGAGAGCTTAATCTACACAATAAGCAGAAATAAGTTAAGGGCCGGGTTGGGCGTACATGAACTTCGAAGGTCAAGTTGGATCGATATCAAATAAGTAGAATAATAAATGAGTAGATTAATACCTATGAGGATGAGAGTATTTATAGAGGCATGAGGGTGGTTTGATAATTAGGGTGATTGGACCAAGATGGGCCAAGAGGAGTTTTGGGCCTCTAGGAATGAGTATAGACATTCTTACACTATGGCAACAGCTACTGATTGTGCGGAGTTATGCAGAAAAAACTGAGGTAAAGAACTTGGCTGTGCTCTTTAGAAACTTCATTCATTCCATGCGATTGCATTCAGCAGGCTTCATTTGTTTTTATATTACACATACGTACATCCAATTAATTGACGAAAAAGTGAATAAATAATCAACGCACAAAAACTAACTAAATCAAAGAATGAAAAAGTCTCAAAACAAAAAAGACACTCTTAATTAGGTATAACGATACACTACAAGAAAATAGGCATTTTCTCAAAGACATAATCCATGAGAAAATGCCCAAAATTCCTTGAGAAACAAATTTCTCACAAATTTTGGGACGTAAGAAAAACCCACATGATAAACCAAATTTCTCACTGACTTACTTTTGTTAATGAGAAATTCCTCAAGGGTTTTTTTTTTTTTTTTTTTTTTTTTTTTTTTTTTTTTTTTTTTTTTTTTTTTTTTTTTTAATACTGATTTCTTATGTCAATACTAATGAAATTACAAAAAAGGAAAACAAAAATCCAAAGAAATGTTAACAAAAAATCATATATTATCACATTTAAACAAACTTTATAGAGTTTGGTCTTGGACTTTACACATTTTATAATCCAAAACAGAAACTAACCCAAGCAATGATAATAAACTAACTCTAAATTAATAAAATTCCCTAACCCTAGACTTAGAACAAAACAGAAAAATCCCAACAAAATAAACAAATGTAGAGGCAATTAATTTTTCAGCTATTCTACATTATCATTAATTTTTTCTAGGATCTAGTACAGAGTTGGCAGAATTGCCTTCACCATGGGTTGCAATATGCTCTTGGTACCTTTTCCCTAGCTTCTCAATTGCCTTGTTGATGACTTCATAGTCTTCAACATTCCTCATGAACTTGGTACCGAAATATTATCAAACACTTGTCAAGCATGAAAAAAAATTGGGCAGAGGAACAAACATTTAATAGTTCAACAAACATTTAATAGCTTGAAATGCCTTAGATCGAACATCACTATTTGAAACATCTCAGGAACAACACATAGTCAATCAAAGTCTAAAACAATGATAACTAATAATTTTGGCCATGCTAGTCAAATTTTTGCCACTTCCTCACTTTTCCATAGTCACTAAACACAATAACAAGAATTTGGAAGCTTGAATTTGCTCTATAAACCACATGAATATGTTGCAAGGAAGATATCATAATCATTTCATTTCTGAGATTGATAAGAGCAACTTCAGTAACAACAAAAAGGAGCATATCCATCCAAAAAACTCATACATATAGAAAAATCACAAAAAAATATAAAACTAAACTAAGCATATCATACATTAAAAGCCCTAGAGAAATCCAACTAATTTTTTTTTACATCATCCCTATTTTCTATTCTTAGATTTGGACATAATTACTCCAAGAGTACATAAATTTCATAATCTATAAAAAAAAATACCAAAAAAAATCATAAAACAACCTCAAACCACCCATACAACAAAACCCCTAAACAAATTTAACAAAATAAAATTCACACATTGTCAATTTGGGCATCCCAATTTTGGATTCAACATAAACCCTAACCTAAACAACTAATCTCCAATTCATAATTATGTAATTTAACTACTTCTACATATCATTATAACCTAAATCCACCAATTAAAACAAAATAACCCAAATCAAAATGAAAAGGGGGATTTGGGTATTCAAACACTTACCTCAAGAAGAAAGGATCCACATTTTGTAATGCTGGGGAAGCTTGTAATGCCGCCAGAAATTGAAAGGAATCGCCAGAAATGGGAGGGAACAGCTGCAAAGCAAAGCTTGGAGGGGGAGGGGAAGAGAGAATAGTGAAAAATGGTGAAATGAGAAGAGGAAATGGGGCTCAGATGGTTATAATATTACAAATTTTTCACGGACTTTTCACGGATAACGAGCTGTGAGAAATTTTAAAACCCAAATTTTAACTTTAGTGAAATGGTGCATTTCATTTCTCATAGAAAAATTCATATTTCTCACGAAAAACTTTTATGTGAGAAAAATTTGAGAAAATTGAATTTCTGATGGAATTTTCTCACGTAATTTCTCACAAAATTCTCTCATGAAATTTTTTTCCTTGAGAACTTCTTAAGGAAAAATTCCATTAGAAATTCAATTTTCTCATAGAATTTTCTCACGGAAAAATTGTCCATGAGAAATTCCTATTGAATGCTAATCCACGAGAATTTTGTGAGAATTTCTTATGGAATTATGTTCCGTGAGAAATCACATGTTTTCTAGTAGTTATATATTAATTCTAAAATCATAAAACACTAGTAGATGCTTCATTACTTATGACTGTACATGCAGTAGAATTATACCATATTAATAGGTGTTGTTCAATCTATGCTATCTATATAAAGTGGAATCTCATAAACTATTTCAGTGTCACACGTTTAGTGATTTTGACATGGAAAGTCAAGTAAAGTACATATAGCACAAATGGTCACGAATAAATGTAACCATTTAATTTTAGAGTTATAGTTGTAAATTCATAATTACTCTTTTGTGACAAAATAACTTGTGACTAAGTGGCACTGAAGTCGTTTTTAGAGTTTGTGATATGAGTGTACATGAGCTAGGTTGGTTATCAAATGATTTGTCAACTAACTTTGATAATCTTCCAATTTATTAATGAACAAATATTTTCATATGCTAATTACAATACATAATATGTGTTAGTGATTGAAAAAATTTAGAAGTTTTGTGTGTGAAATTTATTAAGATAGATTAAAAATTAAAGTCATAATTGATGAGAATTTGAAATGTTTCAACTTTTTATGGTGATATGTTACATATTTATATAATATATTATTCAAATATGCTTTTTTGGTCATGAAACACTTTTTAAACCTCGATGCATGAAAATAGAACCTTTATTTGATGCCAGATCCATTACATGAAACCGAACATGCTTTGGTCACACTTGGTAACCAAACGAAAACCGAGAAGATGGAGAAATGTCATAGCTTTCATTTAGTGTAATTATAAATTTATACAAGTGTAAAGTATATTCAAACGAAAAGGAGACTAACCCTAGAAGGAGACTAATCCTTAGATGAGTTGATAAGTATATTTTGTTATAAGTATATTTGACTAAGTAAGATAAATCAATAAATCAAATTCTAACTAACTACTGACACACTAATACGCCCCCTCAAGATGGTGGAGGATTCAACTAAACCAATCTTGGAATGAAGAGATTGAAACCGAGGTCCTGGTAGTGGCTTTGTTGGGAGATCAGCCAATTGGTGTGATGATGGGACATGAGATACCTTAAGAGCTTTGTTGGCGACAGGATCCCAAACAAAGTGGTAGTCAATGGACAAATGCTTCATGCGTGAGTGAAAGAAAGGATTGGCACAAAGATATGTGGCTCCAATATTATATGAGTAGATCATGGGAGGTGCAGGGAGCATGATACCAAGTTATGTAAGCAGATTTTGAAGCCATAAGATCTCAGCAGAGGTAGAAGCAACAGTATGGTATTCAGCTTCTGTGGAGAAGCGAGCTACTAATTTTTGCTTGCGTGAGCTCCAAGAGATTGGATTATTGCCAAGATAGGCAATGTAGGCACCGGTAGAGCGATGGTCAGTTGTGTCACCGGCCCAACCAGCATCACAATAAGCGGTACAGCTAGGCATGCTGAGTAAGGAGAATGCCAAAAGTGAGGGTTGACTTCAGATAATATAGCAATTTCTTAAGTGCTTGATAGTAGTCATTGGTAGGAGCATGCATTTGTTGAGCAAGGTGGCTAACAGTGTAGGCAACATCCGGGTGAGTAAGAGACAAGTATTGTAAAGAGCCAACCAATCTTCGGTAGACAGTGGTGTCAGTGGAGGGTGAGTCATGAGCAAATTTGGCCAAAGTATACATGGGAGTGGTGACAGGTTTGGCACCTTCCATGTTGGATTTGGCCAATAAATCCCTAATATATGTGTGCTGCGTGATAAATAGTCATTTGGAAGATGGAATTAGTTCAAGACCAAGAAAGTAATTAGGGAACCCAAGGTCTTTCAAGGAGAAGACAACAGTAAGTGAGCTCATAAATTGTGTAAGAAAAATAGTGGAGTTGCCAGTTGAGAGTAGATCATCAACATATACCAAAAAATATGCAAG
Organism: Cercis canadensis; assembly: GCA_003255065.1. Taxonomy (NCBI): domain Eukaryota; kingdom Viridiplantae; phylum Streptophyta; class Magnoliopsida; order Fabales; family Fabaceae; genus Cercis; species Cercis canadensis. The sequence continues at coordinate 40,511 of QAOA01005503.1, forward strand.
GGCAGTACCTTTCCGATAGATAAATAATGAGGCATCTGTCTTGGAGTTAGTAAAGCCATATTGTAAAAGAAAGGTGCGTAAGACATGATACCAAGCACATGGGGCTTGCTTGAGGCCATAGAGAGCCTTCTTGAGGTGACACAAATGAGATGGATATTATTGATGAATAAAACCAGGGGGTTGTGCCATATATACTGTTTCGGACAGTGCTCCTTGAAGGAAAGCATTATTCACGTCCATTTGGCGAAGAGGCCAGTTACATGAGAGAGCAATGGAGAGCACTATTTTGATAGTCTGAGGCTTGATGACAGGACTAAAAGTATCAAAAGAGTCTACATCGGGGCGTTGGTGGAAACCCTTGGCTACAAGACGGGCTTTCTAGTGAGAGATAGAGCCATCCAAATTGTTTTTGACACAGAATATTAGTCCCACAATTCTCTAATTCAGTTTTGATGATAACAAATGATCCTACTATTACTAATCTTGTGTTATGTGCTTAAGTGTTTATTTAGAACAGGTTAGTAAGAAGTCTTCAACAAAGAACTAGTTCTGGCAAAGGGATTCTTGTTGATGTGGATGAGGATCTATGCTGAATTAAGAAGACCCAAGAAAGCTCTATTTTTGTTAGGAAGTTTCCTATACAAAGTGAGGAAATTTCCTCTTAAAAGTGCAGCTGCAAGATCCACTTTTTAAGGGATAAAGTAAGAATTGTTTATTGCTAAAAGTGAAAAGATAATCTAAATGTGATTATTTTTCTCTATGTGGTGGACAATTGTCCTTAGTGAGGCTATTTTTTGAACTCTTCACGTGGGCTCATCTTCCTTTATGAAGAGATATTCTTTGAGCCTTCAAGAGCTAGCAGAACTTGTTCTTAAGAACCAGTTCTAACCTGTGTGATGAGCTTTGAATTTTGCTGATGTGGAAAAAGCTTGTCGAGGACTCTTTAGCCAAGTTTAGCCTTTTACAATCTAACTAAGAGTTGTGCTAGTAAGTTTGGAAAGTTCTTTTTGAGTTGACTGATGTGTAGTTTCCTCTTCTCAAGGAACACTTCACCTACTTTCTCTTACACAAGGACAAGTCTCTTTTCACAAAAGGAAAAAAGACCATGATGCATGATGGGCCTTGTATCAGTAAGAGGAAAAATTCTCTCCTAGCCATTTGTGAAGACCTCACGTGCACAAGAAAGAAGATAAAAACAAGAAGACTTTCAAGGCTTCATTTTTTATGCATGAAGAGTAAAAAGAAGAAAACTTTTTAGAGAGAGAAAGAAGCCATTGTTGAGAGCTTCGCTCTTCTTCTTCTTCTCGGCCATTTTCTTCATGCTTCAAGATTTTCATTNCCTCACGTGCACAAGAAAGAAGATAAAAACAAGAAGACTTTCAAGGCTTCATTTTTTATGCATGAAGAGTAAAAAGAAGAAAACTTTTTAGAGAGAGAAAGAAGCCATTGTTGAGAGCTTTGCTCTTCTTCTTCTTCTCGGCCATTTTCTTCATGCTTCAAGATTTTCATTATAATACATCTACTTTGTTAAAGAGAGTTTCTTCTTTGGAACTACACCAAAACACTTGGGTTTTGTTCTTGGATTTCTATGGGAGAAATCCATGAGAGTGATCCCTAGTGAGTTAGAGAGAGAGTTCATGGTTAGCTTGGAAAACAAAAACCATGGTTGTTAAGCTTGGAGAAACTTGGAAAAATAAACTTATTGTTAAGCTTGGAGAAGCTTGAAAAAATAAACTTGTTGTAAAGCTTAGAGAAGCTTGGAAAAATAAACTTGAAGAATAGTAGAACCCCATTTGTGGGAGAAGTGGATGTAGACATGTTTTAGTCGAACCACTATGAAATCTCTTGTAGATTTTCTTCCTCTTCATCTCTGATTCTCTAGATAAATTTTTGTTTTGTTCTATATAGTTTATTAAGTTATTTTGTGCATTTAAATCTAGTATTTGTGAAAGAATTGGTTTATAAGAACTAGTTTGTAAGAACTAATTCTTAAACAAATATGTGATTTGAATCTGTTTTTACAAACAATTTTTAATAATTCCTATTCACCCCCTCTAGGAATAGACTCTACAACTCTCAATTGGTATTAGAACTTTGTACTCAACATTTTTTGGTTTAACTAACCGTGAGCTAAAGATCTAGTTCTTTGAGTTGCAGGAACCATGAGCAATCAGACTGAGTCTTATTCATCTCACAAGCCACCATTTTTCAATGGTCAAAACTTTTCTTATTAGAAGTACAAGATGAAAATATATCTTGAGGCTATCGATTATGAGGTCTGGCAAATTGTAAGACATGGACTCATACATCCAACAAAAATTGAAAATGGAGTTGAAGTTCCTAAAGAGGAAAAAGAGTTAACTGCTGAAGATAAGCTCAAGTTCACCCTTAATTCCAAAGCTAGGTACAATATTATGTGTGATGTATCTGCTAAGGAATATGAGCATATTGCCTTATGTAATACTGCAAAGGAGATGTGGGATAGGCTCGTTGCAATACATGAGGGGACAAATCCTGTTAAGGAAGCAAAAATTGATATATACTCTGTAGAATATGAGATGTTCCATATGCAGCAACATGAACCTCTTGAGATATTTTTTGCTCGATTTCTCAGCATCGTAAATAATCTCAAAGGACTTGGAAGAGTTTATACTCATTGAGAACAAGTGAAGAAGCCCCTGAGGTGCTTGTCTGATAAATGGGAACCCAAAGTGACTGTTTTACTCCAATATGTAAAGACCAACGATATGTCTATTGACCAACTTAGAGGAACTTTGGAATCACATCAAATGTTGATCTTTCAAGAGGAAACCAGAACAGAAGAAAGAAAGAAGAGTTTAGCTCTCACCTCTACTGCTCTAGAAACTAATACTCAAGAAGAACTAGTTTCCAGTGAAGATGATGTGTAAATGGTTACAAAGAAGGTTTTTGAATTGATGAAGAAAAGAAAAGAGAAGAAGAGATTTTCATTGAAAAGTTACAAAGACTTCACCAAAGGAGAAAGCAACAAGGAACCTATCATATACTATGAGTGCAGGAGGCCAGGACACATCAAACTTGAATGTCCAAAACTCATGAAGAAAAACTACTTCAAAAAGGGCAAAAAGAAAGCAATGATGGCCACAGGCAACCTTCGATAGTGAAGATTTTGATGAGGAAAACATGACCAACTTCTGCTTAATGGCTAATGGTGAAGGAAGTGGTGAGAAATGTGAGGTAATTGATCTAGACTTTGAACTCCTTCCTACTTAAACTAAGTCTTGCTTTTGATGATTTATCTTTTGATTATGAAAAAAGATTAGCTAAACTTACTGCTTTTAAGAAAATCATAAAAAGTCAAATTAATGTGATTGATGAACTTGAAAAAGACAATGTTGCTTTGGCTAATAGACTTGAAACTCTTTAGCATCAAAATGACATTCTTGAAAAGGAAAATCATTCTACTTATTCTCTCAAAAAATGAAAATGACAAACTGAAAATAAAAGTAAATGAATTGTCTAGAGACTTAGCTAAGTTTGTTAAGGGAAGAAATAATTTAAATTCGATTTTAGGAAAGCAAAGAATAAGCAATAACATAACTGGTTTAGGTTATGTTCAGACTAGCATTTTAAAAGTTTCGAAAAACTCTTTTGTCAAAGCCTCCTCCTCATATTCCTTTTCTAAGGGAACTTGCTTTTACTGTGGATGTGTAGGACATTTTCTTAATACCTGCTCCTACAAAAAAACTTTGTGCTGCAAAAAGGATGGTATGGGTGCCTAAAGGCACATTTGCTTCTAACATGAAAGGACCTAAAGAAGTTTGGGTACCAAAATGTCTCTAACTTTCTTGTAGGTCTGTTATTAAGCTAAAAGTGACTGTTGGTATCTGGACAATGGCTATTCTAGGCACATGACTGGAGATCTCTCAAAGTTTGTCTCCTTTAACAAAGTGGATTTGAGAGATGTCTTTTTTGGTGACAATAGCAAAGGCAGAATTGACGGATTAGGTAAAATCAAAATCTCTCATAATCTACTCATTGACAATGTCTACTTGGTCAAAGGTTTGATGTATAATTTGCTGAGCATAAGTCAACTTTGTGACAAGGGTCACAAAATCATTTTTGAAACTCTTCATTGCATCATTCACAAGAAAAATTCTGATGATGTTTTATTTGTTAGTCAAAGAAGTTCCAATGTGTATACTATGTTTGGGGATTCATTGAATTCAAAAAAGGAAACCTGTTTTTCTTCTCAAAGTAATAATTCTTGGCTGTGGTATAGAAGACTTGGACATGCAAGTTTTAAACTTATTTCCAACCTTTCTAAAAAGGAACTAGTTTCTGATTTACCTAAACTAGTGTTTGAAAATGACAAGATTTGTGCTGCTTGTCAGCAAGGTAAACAAATCAAATCCTTCTTCAAATCTAAGAAAGAATTGTCATTTTCTAGGTCACTCCAACTTCTCCATCTGGATATCTATGGACCAGCATCTACATCAAGTTTAAATAGAAAGAAATATGGTTTAGTTCTTGTGGATGATTTTTCAAGCTTCACGTGGGTTTTCTTTCTTGCTCATAAAGATGACATTTTTTTACATTTTTGAAAATTTTAGCAAAAGAGTGCAAAATGAAAAGGGTTTTGCTATCACCTCAATTAGGAGTGATCATAGTGGAGAATTTGAAAACAAGTTGTTCAACAATTTTTGTGAAAACCAAAGAATCCACCATAATTTTTCTTGTCCTAGACCCCCCAACAAAATGGTGTGGTTGAAAGGAAAAATAGAACTCTAGTTGAGATGAGTAGAACTATGTTGTGTGAAAATGATTTGCAAAAATATTTTTAAGCTGAAGCTGTAAACACAACATGCTATATTTTGAATAGATGCTTGATTAGACTTATTTTGAAGAAAACTCCATATGAGCTTTGGAAAGGGAGAAAACCTAATGTGAGCTACTTTCATGCATTTGGCTGTAAATGTTTTATGTTAAATAATAGAAAAGAATATTTGAGAAAATTTGATTCCAAATTTGATGAAGCTATTTTCTTGGGTTATTCTTTATCAAGTAAAGTTTATAGAGTCTTTAATAAAAGAACTTTCATTGTAGAAGAATCAATGCATGTAGTTTTTGNATGTGAGCTACTTTCATGCATTTGGCTGTAAATGTTTTGTGTTAAATAATAGAAAAGAATATTTGAGAAAATTTGATTCCAAATTTGATGAAGCTATTTTCTTGGGTTATTCTTTATCAAGTAAAGCTTATAGAGTCTTTAATAAAAGAACTCTCATTGTAGAAGAATCAATGCATGTAGTTTTTGATGAATCTAACTGCCATTTGATTTCAAATACTCTTGAGGAGAATGAAATAATGCAAGAAAGTACCAAATTCTTGTTAGAGGAAAAAGCAGGAAGGAGCTCGCACCAGAACTAGTTCAGGAAAATCTCCTCAATAGAATGCAGTAGCTTAATCTACAGCTGAGGCTAAATACATGGTAGCTGGAATTTTCTATTCACAAGTGCTTTGGATGAAACAACAATGGGCTGACTATGGTATTTTTCTAGACAAAATTCCTTTGTTGTGTGATAATCTTTGTGGTATCAATATTGTAAAAAATCCATTTTAGCATTCTAGGACCAAACATTATTTTCTTAAGGATCATGTCATTAAGGGTGATATAGAACTATCTTCTATTAGTATTGATGATCAAATTTCTGACATCTTTACTAAGCATTTAGTTAAAAATTGATTTTGTTTTGTTAGACATGAGCTAGGCATGATAAACTTGTCTTGATGAGATATGACTATTTGCATTTTGTTTGTACATATGCATATCATTTCTCTTTCTTTGTCTTTCTCTGTTTGTCAAGAAAATGCTAGCTGTTCAATTTCACTTGGTATGCTTCTGGAAATTTGACAAAGATGTCTAGAATATTTAGACAAAATTATTTCTGCCCAAAACCAGTTTTGAACCTATGAAATATTTCATTTTTGGGCTGCCAAATCTTTTAAAGGACTGTAATCTTGCTAGGCCTTTTACTTCAAAAGGATCTGGTTATCTTTCTTGGGCTGATATATGTTGGATTGTTTCTTTAAAAGATTTCTTTCATTTCTCTTTTGCTGGTTTGTCATTAAATTGTTCTAGGCTTGGATTTATTGGCCTGTGTTTTCTAGCCTTTGGCCAAAATGCACACGTCTTTAACCGTCCTTTGCAAGCGCACCATTGTCATTCATTATATTATCTTCTTTCTCATTTGAATATTGTCCTAATGTGTTTTATATGCATTTTTATTCACCTTGTATGTTCTCTCTTTATTCTTGTGTTTGTCACTTTCTTTGTTCAACTTCCGCATTGTGTAGCAAGGCAACCAGCTACTTAAGTTTTTGAATAGAAGAATAAGCTTAAGACTGATGGCTAAGTGTAAAGACAAGACAATTGTTCACCCTTTTCATGCAGAACCAATATCCATTTCAGAATAATTTGAACTTATATTTGTTCTAAAATCTGCTTCTTCCTTTGAAACTGAAACTGACTCAGATTAAGAACAAGAACCTAAACTGGTTCCTGAGCTTGCTCATGAGAAAAATCCTCAACCAGTTTCTTTTGAAAAGAGCAAAAAATTCAAGATGAAAAGCCATAAAGACTGCATTTACTCCAAGGGTTGCAAGTGTTTCTACCTCTCTATTTGAAAGTAAAGCTGCTAAGGAAATCTTCAAAAATATTTTTAAACTAGATCAATAGCACCTGGTTGCTTAGTAACTTGGGAATCCAAGAATTCTTCCACCAAGTAGTTGAGAGGATGTTTGCTAAGATGGGCTGATCTGAAATGTTGAAGCTAGATGAACCTCTGCTAGCAAAGGTAATCTGGTTATTTTATGCTCATGTACAACCTTTGCAAGGTTCTAATTCTAGCATGATCTATCTAAAAAGTTGTGGCGGGGTGAAAATTCTGTTGATTGAAAAAGTATTAGCTAGTGTGCTTAAATTGGCTATTAATGGGGACTGCAAGTTTGTGCAGAAGGTTTGGCTCTCTGATTTACTTCTTTATGATGATGCAATGACATCTCTTTGTGATTTTCTTGAGTTTAGAGGCCAAGGAAGACCTCATTCCATACATTGCTTTGACCCCATGACCAGAACACTGGCAAAACTAGTTACTACCCAACTTCTGCCTAGAATTGGAAGCCATATGAAGAACCAGTTACTTCTGCCAGCTCTTCAAAGAGACATGCACCTGCTGCACCTACTTCTTTCAAATCCACAAAGAAACAGAAAAACCAACCATAACCAACTTCTTCCTACCAATCAATTGATCATGTGGAATGGATAGCAATTGTTAAGCCTATTGACTAAGCTAATCAGATTGGAAATCACCTCAACTATTTTCAGACTATAGTGTTTGTTTGCTCTGCTAGACTTGCTATGGTTGAAAAAGAATTGGCCTTCACAAAGAAATAGTTGGCAACTTTGAAAGTTTCAAACCATCTACTTCTTAGGATTATATTTCTAACTTTCATTGTTAAAGCTTCAGTTATGTATACAGTTAACTTGATTGTTCTCCAACATTTTTATGTTCTTCTTTATTTTGCATATCATGCATTATGCATAAGTTCATAGTTTGTTTGACTTTTGTTCATGGAGAATCTCTTGAATTTATAATGGTATCTATTCTGGTTTTGCTATTTGATATCTAATTTGAATTCTGGAATAGTCTGTATTCTATTTGCTGATTGTTCTTCTCCCTTGTCTTTTTGATAATGACAAAGGGGGAGAAATATGAGATACTTTGCTTGAACTGTTATTATATCTGTTTGAATTATCTCATATGGAAACTTTCTGCTTCTTCTTAAAATTATTTTGAAAACTGCTTTTAGAATTAATTCTGAAACTAGTTCTGAAGTAGGCATATTTTCAAGGGGAGATTTCTATTAGGCATTTGTCATCATCAAAAATGGGGAAATTGTTAGTCCCACAATTCTCTGATTCAGTTTTGATGATAACAAATGATCCTACTGTTACTAATCTTTTGTTATGTGCTTAAGTGTTTATTTAGAACAGGTTAGTAAGAAGTCTTCAATAAAGGACTAGTTCTGACAAAGGAGTTATGACAAAGGGATTCTTGCTAATGTGGACGAGGATCTATGCTGAATTAAGAAGACCTAAGAAAGCTCTATTTTTGTTAGGAAGTTTCCTATACAAAGTGAGAAAATTTCCTCTTAAAAGTGTAGCAGCAAAATCCACTTTTTAAGGGCTAAAGTAAGAATTGTTTATTGCTAAAAGTGAAAGAGATAATGCAAATGTGATTCTCTTTCTCTATGTGGTGGACAATTGTCCTTAGTGGGGCTATTTCTGAACTCTTCACGTGGGCTCATCTTCCTTTATGAAGAGATATTCTTTGAGCCTTCAAGAGCTAGCAGAAATTGTTCTTAATAACCAATTATTGCCTGTGTGATGAGCTTCAAATTTTGCTGATGTGGACAAAGTTTGTCGAGGACTCTTCAGCAAAGTTTAGCCTTTTACAATGTAACTAAGAGTTGTGCTAGTGAGTTTGGAAAGTTCTCTTTGAGTTGACTGATGTGTAGTTTCCTCTTCTCAAGAAACACTTCACCTACTTTCTCTTACACAAGGACAAGTCTTTTTTTCACAAAAGGACAAAAGACCATGATGCATGATGGGCCTTGTGTCAGCAAGAGGAAAAATTTTCTCCTAGCCTTTTGTGAAGACCTCACGTGCACAAGAAAGAAGATAAAAGCAAGAAGACTTTCAATGTTTCATTTTTTAAGCGTGAAGAGTAAAAGAAGAAAACTTTTTAGAGAGAGAAAGAAGCCATTGTTGAGAGCTTTGCTCTTCTTCTTTTCGGCCATTTTTTTTATGCTTCAAGATTTTCATTGTAATACATCTACTATATTAAAAAGAGTTTCTTCTTTGGGACTACACTAAAACACTTAGGTTTTGTTTTTGGATTTTTATGGGAGAAATTCATGAGAGTGATCTTTAGTGAGTTAGAGATAGAGAGTTCATGGTTAGCTTAGAAAATAAAAACCATGGTTGTTAAGCTTGAAGAAGCTTGGAAAAATAAACTTGAAGAATAGTGGAACTTCATTTGTGGGAGAAGTGGATGTAGGCATGTTTTAGCCAAACCACTACAAAATCTCTTGTAGATTTTCTTCCTCTTCATCCCTGATTCTTTGGATAAATTTCTGTTTTATTCTATATGGTTTATTAAGTTATTTTATGCATTCAAATCTGGCATTTGTGAAAGAATATAAGAACTAGTTCTTAAACAAATATGTGATTTGAATCTGTTTTTACAAATGATTTTTAATAATTCCTATTCACCACCTTAGGAATAGACTCTGCAACTCTCACGGAATACTCATTTGTTGCCGACAATATTGTAGTGAGAGTGTGATAGGACTAGATCCCAAGTACCATTGCTCATAAGAGTATTAAATTCCTCGGATATGACTGCTCTCTTGTGGGGAGATTTAAGAACTTGAGACACACATGTAGGTTCAAGAGCTTGAGGGAGAGGGTATTTTGAGATAGCTTAGAGCTGCTTGGGTTTGTGTATGTTGTTTTTGGCTTGGGTAGTCATGGGGTGTGTGTTTTAGGGAGGAATAGAAGGAGGGGGGGCTGAATTACTTGAGGTAAGTCCTTGAGTGATAGGCGGCAAGGGCACTGTTGCAGGGACAGTGATATCACAATGAGAGGAAGATGAAGGAGAAACATGTGAGGAAGTATTTGAGGAGGAAGAAGTGGCCCTGGGCTAAGGAGAGGGTGAGGATGCGGTGTGATGAGGATTGGAAGGAGGTGGAGTTTGAGTGAAACTTTAAAAGGAAATCAGCTCATGGGATAATTGAGATGTAGGTAGGACTAATGGGGTAGAGTTTAAAAGGGACAGTGACTCTTTTGAAAAAGGAAAGATATGCTCTAAAAATTTGACATGCCGTGAGTGGAAGAGTTTGTGGGTTTGAGTGTCAAAACAAATAAAGACACTTTAAGTGTTAGAGTAGCCAAGAAAGACACAAGAGTTTGATTTAGGTTGAAGTTTGTTGGTTGTATACGATTTTAGCCAAGGAAAACAAAGACACCCAAAAATTCGTAATTTGGAATAATTTGGGGTTTTATTAAATAAAATGGAGAAAGGGGATTTGGAGTGGATGATTGGCGTGGGGAGTCTATTGATAAGGTAGATTGCTGTTTTGAGAGCAAAAGTCCAGAACTTGGTGGGAAGAGAAGCATGGTTGAGAAGGCAATGAGCAATTTTAAGTAAATGACGATGTTTGTGTTCTAAGAGTCCATTATGTCCAGGAGTGTGTGGAAGAGTTTGTAAGTGTGCTATCCCATGAGAAGAGAGAAAAGGGCAGAGCCCTATGTAATCTCCACCATTATCAGAATAAAAAGTTTTAATTGTAGAGTTAAAGGTTTTCTTAACTAATGCTTTAAAAGTAGGAAAAATTAAGGAAACATCAGATTTATTTTTGATAGGGTAAAACCAAATATAACGGGAAAAATGATCAATGAAAATTACATAATATCTAAATCCATCAAGGGAATAACAAGGGGTAGGGCCCTATACATTTGAATAAATAATATCCAAGGGACCTATATTAGAAAGACTAGAGACATCAAAGGATAACTTGTGACTTTTGTTCCTAAAACAGGCGACATATGGGGAGGGCTTTAAGGGAGTGACAGGAAGACTCTCAGAAGCAAAAATTTGATGCATGACAATGGATGAAGGGTGGCCAAGGCAATGATGCTGGTGAACAGGCGATGGTTTGATGGTGGAATGAGTAGCAAAAGGGGAAGAACCGAGTGGATGGGGCAATGGTAGGTGGTAGACATTGTGATTACTTCGACCTTGCAACAGTGGCTTGCCCGTTGTCAAGGACTTTACCTGAAAATGAGATAGAAAAAATTCAACTGAGACTTTATTTTGTTTGCATAATTAAGAAACAGAAATTAAATTGACATTAATAGAGGGAACACAAAGTACATTATAGAGTTTAAGAGAGGAAGGTAAAATCATGGTGCCTGTGTCAGATATAGGAAGGGTATTACCATTGGCAACTGTTAGATTATCGGGACCATCATAATCAGTGGAGATAGAGAGATTGCCAAATTCATTAGTGATGTGATGAGTGGCTCCAGAGTCAATAATCCAATGAGGATTAGGGTTGGCAGGGACGACAACAATATGAGCAGAAGGGGAGACATTCTGGTTATTGGTGATCTTGAAGCAATATGCCCACGTTTGTTGCAAAATTGGCAAATCATGGGTGATGAGGGTTTGCGGTTAATGTCTGGGGAGTGATGAGGGTGATAGGGAGTAGAATTAGATGGGTGAGGGTTTAGGGTTGGACAACAGTTGGAATGTCTTGGATAAGAGGGATTGGAGTGTCTCTTGACATAATTAGCAGCCACTAGAATTTCTACAAATTTGGCTTCCTTTTGAAGGTGAGCTTCATGGTCAGTAAGCAATTCATAGAGTTCATCATATGAGACGAGGTTCTCTCTAATGTGGAGGGCAGAGGAGATGTCCTTGTAATCAGGACCCAAGCTACTTAAACAGTGAAGGATGAGGTCAATTTCATCCAAGGGGTGGCCAATGAGAGAGAGTTCATCAACAATGCCCTTAATTTTGTGGAGATGCTCAGAAACTGGGGTGGAACCCTTGGTGAGGTTCAAAAGACGCTCCTTTAAGGTCAAGACACGAGACCAAGAGCAATTAGCAAAGGCATGATGCAGTTGGTCCCAAGCCTCTTGGGCAGATTCTGCTTGAGAGATGACAACATGTGCATTCAGTTCACAAGACGCCATGATGGCTAAAAGCAAGAAGTGATCTTGCCTTACCCAAAAGGTGGACAGTGGGTTGGCGAGAATTTCGCCATTGACTTCAACAGTGGGTGGTGGGCATGGGGTGGAGCTGGTGATGTGGCCAACGAGACCATACCCTATGAGCATGGATTTCATTTGTTTTGCCCATGCAACATAGTTGTTGGGAGTAAGTTTGATGACCAGATTGGATACATTCATGGTGACTAGGTCCTGTGTGGTGTTGGTTTGAGTGGAGGGGATGGTATGGATGGAAAAGGTGGTGGACATGGTGTTTAAAAAAAAAAAAGGGAGAGCTGGATCAAAAATGCTTGTGAAAGCTTTTAAGCTTTGATACCATAAAGGAAAACCGAGAAGATGGAGAAAGGTCACAACTTTCATTTAGTGTAATTGTAAATTTATACAAGTGTAAAGTACATTCAAACGAAAAGGAGACTAATCCCTAGATGAGCTGATAAGTATATTTTGTTACAAGTATATTTGACTAAGTAAGATAAATCAATAAATCAAATTCTAACTAACTGCTGACTCACTAATAGTAACTAGGTTCCAAACATAATATATAATGCATATATAACAACAACCCAACATGCCCAGATGGTAGATGCTAGTAAAGGTTACATAGGTGTCCTTAACAAGTCATAGAAAGCAAAAGACTAGTAATCACAAACACATTTGCAAACTCTTCCAATAATATCCTTTATCTGATCACTATAACTAGGGTCAGTTAAAGTATCATAGTATTTGTTCCACAACATAACTCCACCATAGTTGGAAGCTTTCTTTATGGTTAGAAGATCCTCAGTCTGTAGCACATCTGGTTCTATAAAACCATCGTTTGGATCCACGGTTGGATGTGTCGGAAGCCCCAAGAGGATGCTGTTAGATGGAATTGATGAAGTCCAAGTGTTCCATGATCTAAAAAGACACACAGTAGTGTTATATATATATATCATCATATCGGCATGGTTGGTTGTTGTAGAATTGAACCCAGATATAATCACATCGGCCGCAATGGACTTGGATGCCGATGAACTGCTACTGATATGGTGGTTTCGGAACTTGGAGGCCAAGTTGGCCTCCTCATCATAGTAAAAACCAACATTCTTGGCCAAGTTGATTTTCTCTCGACCAACTAATTTATGGCTTTTAATTTGTTGGGTTATTTGATTTCTAGGGTTTTTTCATCTTCAAGAGCTATGAGCAATCTTCTGATTTAGAAAGAGAAAAAAATAGGGAGTGAAGAAGCGCTATTGATGAAACCATGGAAACCCAGAAGCTGAAGAAGATAGTCACCTAATATGCATGTAGTTTTTCTCTGCCTATTTTTGGATGTCCTTTTGAAAAAGTTTTTGTTTTATTTTGTTTGTTTGTTTGTTTGTTTTTTTTTTTTTTACACTTTTGAAAGCACATGGAGTGAATTGCATGTTTTAAAACATTTAAGGATAAATCACACGTCATGTAAAGTTAAATAGGATAAATTAATTTTTTTCCTAATTTTAAAATTTTGGATGGTAATTTGTGAAAATTTTTTTTTTTTGGGTTTTTGATTTTGACAAGACAAGGGATGTGGTAAACCATGTAATTGCCCTTTATTATTTAGTTTGATACTTATTTCAATCAAAATGCACCATGTGCATGCTAACTGCTAAGATAATTATTAAGACAATCCGATTTGTTGATCAATTTTTTTTATACAATTTTAAATTCAAACACATAACTCACCAGTTTTGATAATGATCTCAGTACTACTCAGCTACAAGCTGTTGAGCAAGTTTTCAACATGACCTTCGTTAGTCCCAAGGTGTTGTTTTGATGAGTGAAAAAAAATTATATAATGTGTATTTGAGTTGGAAATATTTCATATTTGAAAAAGGAAATCACGGAGTTGACTATCTTGAGGCAAGAAGTGAACTACTCCAGGTCAAAGAACAAGGAGTCAACTACTTCAAGTGAAAGGAGTCAACTACTTACAACTAGAGAACAAGGAGTCAACTACTTCATATTGGGAGTCGACTACTTTGAACCTAAAGGAGCTTCAAACACACAAGGGACCATCAGACTCAAAGGAGTTGACTACTCCATAAATTGTAGTCGACTATTTCATCCTAGGCTGTCGTTTTCATTAGGGTTTGAGCAATTAAAACCCTCCAACGGCTAGTACTCAATTATGGCTATAAATAGGAGACCTCAAGGCATTCCAAGATGCAAGAGAAGAGATCAAAATCTTTCATAGAATTTCTAAGCTTTCTTTGTCTTCATTGTTTAAGTCATATTCTCCTAGAGCTTCATCTTTGTAATTCATTCTTATTGAGAGGGGTTTTATGTCTTGTTTAAACACAAGGGTTTTTGTAATAAGGGATTGGTTCCCTTGGGTGAGAGATTTGATTCAAGAAAGGAAAAATATCCCTTGAGAGTCATAGATATAGAGGGTGTGAATACTCTTGCAAGTACCCGAGAAATCTTGTAGAGATAATGAATAGTTTAAGGGTGGCTTGAGCAAGAATACATAGGCTTGGATTTGAGCTGAACTTCTATGACTCATCTTCTCTTCCATTGACTCTATATTCTACTCTATTATTTATATTTTTATTATCTTGTTATTTCTAGATTCGTTTGTGTTCATCTCTTGAATATTTGGAAAAGATTTAATTACCCAATTCACCTCCTCTTGGGTGCTTACATAGATTAACAAGACCTTAAGAACAAACAATAAAAATAAACTTTTGTTTTCTAAAATTTGTCTATTAATAAATATATTACGTAGGAAGGCATAAACCAATCGAGTTTTCATTTTCTAATTTGCAATTGTGATTATAATTTTCTCAATTTAATTCACGATTTGACATTTGATAAAGATAAGAATATTATGATTTGACAATGGATAAAGATAAGAACATTACAATTTGACATTAGATAAAGATATGAATATTACGTTTTACTTTAGGTGAGCGCTAAGCTACACCGCTCAAAAGGTCTTTGAGTCTCATATGTTCAATTATGGTTATGCATCATCAACCAAAACAAGCCAACCGATTCAAGTGATTCCAGCCTGTGTTTTAATCTGGCCCTAAATAAAGTTGAAATGATGATTAATGACTTTTATTTATCAGCTTTTTTTTTTTTAATTATTGTTTTCCTTATTTTTAGGAAACTTCCTTTATTTTCTTTTCTATACAAGCTTAATTTATTTTTCGTTTATTAAATCTTAATATTTTATGGTTAACCTAAAATTAATCTAAACAAAAACTAAAATTTATTATTATTTTCATTCATAATTAGAACAAATTAAATTAAAGTAATTAAAGTATTTAATTTCTTTTTCTGGTCGTATTTAAGTATACTTTTTTTTTTTTAAAAAAAAAATGTCTTCTTCCTCCTTCCCCTTCCACCATCGTCCCTGGCCGTCATCTTCTCTTCCTTCACCAGCCATCACTCTCCACCAATTGGAACCCAAGGCAGAAGGAAAGGCAGGCTACTGGCACCGGAACAAGAGCGAGCAAAACCTTCTTAAGCCAGTCATGGTGGATCTTCTGGTGACATTGGAAGATTTGCGAAGTGGGTCCAATTGGGAAGCTCAAATGGTTGGGGATTGAAGTGATTGCATGGTGGTGGTGGCAGCGGTGTTGAATGTGTCAGATGGTGGCAATGAAAAGGAGAGAGCACGTGATGATGATAACGATGCAAAAGTGGAGATGAGCAAGAGAAAGACCACCCGGTTTCCGGTAACTAAATATTTTAATCGAACGGATGAGATTCAAAGAGAGGGTGGTGTAGCTTAGTGTTCGCCTTTACTTTATATTGTTGTCTTTTATAGTTTATTGGTTTCGAAATTATGTGTTTTTATTGTATGTGTGTGGTGGGTGAAAAACATTCAAACATCTTTACATTTAGCACGTTTTTTGGGAAAATTAACAGAAATAATACGTTTTTAATAATTAATTACGTATTTAGGTTACTTTCAAAACTATTTACGAAACTGGGTCAGTTTTTACACCTAAAAAATGCCAGTTTGTTTTAGTAATAAAACGCTGAATTAATTATGCGTTTTGATGCATAAAACGCCAAAACAAATATGCGTTTTCTCACATAAAACGCCAAAATGAAAAGGTAAAAACGCGAAATTGAAATGGCAACTGACAGTTCCTCGGTAATACTGCCCAAAACGCCAATTTGATTCTGCGTTGTTCTATGAAAAACGTAGAATCATTTCAGCGTTTTATACATAAAACGTAGTTTTGATTCCGCGTTTTTCTATGAAAAATGCGGAATCAAGTTGGCGTTTTTGCTTTCAAAAGCCATCCCGTGAGTCGAAAATGCAGATTTAGTTCTGGAAAACGTCATTTTGTTTGTGGTAAACGCCAACACTGTAGCATAGTGCAAAACGGCATTTTTAAGAACTAATGTCTCCTATAAATACCGATTGCTCATGTCTCCTGAATGCATTAGTAAAAATTTGAAAAATTTGAGAAAGAATTGAGTTTAGCTAAGAGTGTTGAAGGAAGGTGTTTTGCAGTGCTGAAAGTATAAAAGTTTGTGATAGCCAGTGCAAGTTATAATTGTGAAAGCGGTTCAGGTACATTTAAAATTTAATTTTTGTTTAATATATTTTGATGTATATAATTTTTATTAGTATTTAGTGTAAGTTTGATGTTAAATTTTATTAGAACTTAGATTAATATTAAGAAAATTTTAATGATATATATTATTGGTAATTTAGGAGGAAGATGCTTCTATTAGTTTATTACAATGGTCAAATATATGATGGTTCTCAAGGTGTCATGTATAATAGTAATAGACCCATTGGTTTGAATCTGAAGAACAGATGTAGAATACAATAGTTACAATTTTATATTCATCGAAAATTGGGTGTTCCAAAAAATTCAATTGTTGACAAAATTATTTATCAAGTTCCTATATCTGTTAATCCATTATTTTATAATGCACTTGAGCTGAGCTGAGCTGTGATGAAGATGTGGAGTTAATGTTTGAGAATCATAGTTAACTTAAATCTCTTGGTGCCATTGAGATATATGTGGAGGTGAAAATTATTTAAGGTGAAGTTGGTGGAGATAATGATGAACAAGATGGTGATGAAGAAGATGATGATGAACAAGGTGTTGATGCAAGTGGTGCTTGTTCAATCCGTACTTCTTATCCTTCATATAGTCAAGAAGGGATAGAAGCGGAACTCTGTTATCAATCGGAACTTGGTTCATATGGGTTCCAGCATGGTTTGGCTAGTTCTAGCCAAGCTCGTATCCCTGAAAGAGACTATGTGAATGAATGTAACGAGCCGTTGCTGGGTTTGAACGTTGGTACAATGCCTGTTGAAGAATATGAAGTTGGAGGCAGTGAACGTAGAGTTGAGCAGCCGAATATTAATAGGGGTAACTCTCCTATTGATCCTCTAGTCGACACAAGTGATGATGAAGAAGCAGAGTACGTGCCAAATGAGGAAGAATTAGGCGAGGATGAGGAATATGAGCAGTTGTTAGATTTGAACGTCCTACTGCTCGGGGAGGAACTCCATCACGTGACACCAATTCAGACAGTTATTCCTCCACACTATTTGTATGTAAACTTCGAGGCATTGGAACAGACTGATGCTTTTGAAGAAGGTGTCGGACTTAGTAGGTGGCAAAGAGGTGAGGAACTTCAAATAGGTCAACAGTTCACCAACAAAAAGGATCTTCAGTTAACTGTTAAGCAATACTCCATTTACACACATCATAATTTCAAGGTGAAGGAGTCAAAACCACATAAATTAATTTTGGAATGTCAAGATTATGGTGCTGGATGCAATTGGAGACTCAGGGCTTGCTTGAGAAGTAAAAATAATATGTGGGAGATCAGAAAATACAATGACCCACACAGTTGCAAAAATGCCACTCTAACATAAGATCACAAACAACTAGATGTTAAGGTAGTCGCGACAATGATTATTAGCATGATTGAGGAGAAGGCAGATGTGCCAATAAAGCTAATACAAGAGCGTATTAGAAGTACATTCTTTAATCAAATTTCGTACAGGAAAGCTTGGCTTGCAAAGAAAAAAGCTATTGCTCATATATATGGTAACTGGGAGGAGAGTTACAATAAATTACCGAAATGGATGGCCGCATTACAGAGAGATACACCCGGAACCGTGGTTGAATGGTGTCTAGATGATCGATAGATGGGAATGCCAACGGATGATCCAACAGTGAGGAGATTTTGACATGTTTTTTGGGCTTTCAAACCATGTATTGATGCATTCCTTTGGTGTAAGCCATTGATCCAAATTGATGGAACTTTCTTGTATGGGAAGTATAAGCAGACTTTGCTAATCGCCACTACACAGGATGGATCTCGTTCTCCATTGCCTATACCTTATGCCGTCGTGGAAGGTGAAACCAAACAAGCCTAGTCATTGTTTTTGAAGCATCTGAGACAACACGTGGCAAGGGACATGGAAAATTTGGCACTAATTTCAGACCGACATATGAGTATATTGTCATCTATTGAAGATTTAGATGTTGGTTAGCGTGCACCATCGGCTCATAATTTTTTCTGTTTGCACCACGTTGTGAGCAATTGGAACACAAACTTCAAAGATGTGACTGTAAAGCACAAAATCTATAGAGCCGGTAAGAATCTTACATAAATACGGAAATATATTATCTGTCATAAATTTTAATTTCTTGGAGTACATAAATTTACTTTTAATTATAATGAACAGGTGTCCAATTTGAGTCTATAAAATTTGAGGAGCAAATGAAAGATATACATGATGAATGTAAGAAAGAAAATGTGTGGCAATATATCAATAACATTGATAAGGCGAAATGGACACAACATGGTGATGTCCATGGCAGACGATATGGCCTAATGACCACTAATTTGGTTGAATGTGTTAACGGCACGTTGAAGGGAGCTTGTAACATGCCTATTACTGCCCTAGTCAGAGCAACGTACTATAGAACAAATCGTATTTTCATAGAGAGAAGAGAACGGGCCCGGGCAAGGCTGGCGAGTGGAAAAGCATGGACTGAAGATGCCGAGAAGATAATGACTCGTAATAATCGTTACGCATCATCACACTGTCCAATACTGTTTAATAGGGACAATGGATCCTTTGAAGTGGATGAACTTTTTGATTGTATAGGACATATAAGCGGACGATCATTCACTTTGAATTTACAGGATCAAAAGTGCAGTTGTGGTCAGTTTCAAGCCCTTCACATTCCGTGCACGCATGCTATATCTGCGTGTGCGTCGATTGCCATCGCTGCATGGAAGTATGTTAGTCCAGTGTACTCCACTAATAGTATTGTCAATGCATATAGGCCTGTTTAACCTAATTGGTGGGGAAGAAGGTTGGCCAATTGTCAGTGGCATCAATATAATCCCAAATTGTGTACTGCTTAGGGAAAATGGACGTCCAACTTCTAGCCGAATTAGAACCGAGATGGATTGGGGAGAATATACATCTGGCTCCCTAAGATGTAGCATTTGTCGCACAGAAGGCCACAATATGAGGCGATGTCCGAACAGAAGGGAAGATCAACCATGACACCGACCCGCATTATAATTCATATTTTCTTTGTATCAGCAGAGTAGACATGTATAACTGTGCAATATTCATATTCTAATGTACCATTTGTATAATGAATATAGTATCGTTCATATTAAATAACTGTCATGTGTGAGTCTTATTGTTCGTAATTATGATTTACAGGACATTGATATGGTCTTGCAATATACGCCCAGAGACATTTTTAGAGTGTGCGGGCGTTTGTGGATGTTAGATGATGACTTTCTGTATCCACTGGACCCAATGTTATATGACTCTCCCCAGGTACATAGTATCATGTTGATGGAATGACAGCGTAGAGAAGTTGAATGTATTACTCTACGGGATTTGTGTACGATTCAAAACATTCGTGTTCCACGGTGTTTGGCCATACACATGCCAAGACAGAGTTGTTCTGAGTTATGATATGCTTTGTATCGCGTTAGAGAAGAAAATAACCGTATACGAATCAGATTACATCGACGTGATTGTGAACTCAGTGCGAGTATGGCTATGAGGGAAAGTGACTTGACACGTGCTGCTATGTGGACTCGCATGTGCCGTGAACCAGAGTATTTATCGGATATTGACATGTCCGATGAAGAATGATTAATCTAAACCCTAAATATGTTATTGTATTGTATTTGGTGGTTACAAATTTTTAACCCTTAAACATAATTTGTTTAGCGGATATTGACATGTTTGATGATATGATGTTTGACACACCTTAAATATGTTATTTGATTGTATTTTAAGGTTCTAATTGTTTTTCCTTGTAATAGAGTTTGTTATATATTATATTGGTGTTCTATTTTTGTCAACTAACAGGGTGACACAGTATGCCAAGAAGACATTGCAGTCCTCCTGTCTGGTTGTTACCAAGGTTCCATGATGATTACGAAAGCGAAATACACTCTGATCCAAAGGAGTATTATGCAGGCTTGCGTCGTGAATGGGCATATCACTTTGATGAATCTGAAGATTTGGTACAACAATTACAATCCATAGGAGCTCCTCTTGTCTATAGATGGTCGTTAAGAATGGCTCGAAGAAATCGAGATGACTATGAACAGGCTATTCCAGAAATCAGGAGGGAGAACAACCGAATGTTAGTTCGTAAATGCCGCTACTATTTCTTAAAACTGGCTAAAGAACAGACTGTTGCTATGAACCGTGAGTTATCACTAATAGAGATTCAGTCCGTAATGAATTGGCCTGATTACGCTACTGATGAAGATTAAAATTATTTATTTATGTAAAATGATGAAAGTGTTTATTACGATTCGATGTACTTTATTTAATCTGGTCATTTATGTATTATTTATAATTAGATATTTTTATGTTTGTTGTTTATCCTTATTCTTATTATCTTCATATAACAGCATATTCGTATTTGTATGTCTATTTAATGCAAGCATGCTTAATATTGGAACTTTCTAAACATGACATCATAAAATGTTTCCATATATAAAGTAATGTCAATATTATAACTATAAACGTCAATAACAAAAATTGTACTATAAAAAGTCACGGTCCTCATCTTGGTGATGCTAATCTGGAATACTAGTGTCGACCATATCCGAATCAACATAATCACAAAACTGTATGGCGTAGCCATCCTGATCCGGCCTAGGAACATAGTAGCCCTCAACAGGTGCAGTAGCAGGGCCAACAGTCAGACCCAGATCAAGGGTCAGGTTAGCAGCAGAAGGTGGTACAGTAACATTGGTGCCAAATATGTTACATGGGGGAGAACGTACTCCACCCATGTAACCCTGTCCCATCATGTCCATAGTGTACTGTGGCTGCTCATAACCTGGCTGCATTTGAGACATGTCCCTACTGGCACGTGATGTCGATGTCGCAGCATGAGAATGACTCCGCGCACTGCGTGCCGATCCAGAGCGCCTAGACGTCGACCCTGACCGTGATGCCGAACTAGACGCCGAAGGCTCGACATGTGGCACATGCGGAGAGTCAGGTCGCGGTGTTCCCCGTGTCCCTGATGGCCAAAAAACTGGGGGGGAATAGGAACCCCCCACTGAGCAAACACCTGTGATACTGATGCATGCACCGATGCATGTACTTGCTGCTGCAATGTTATCCATTGCTGCTGCGTCAACTGGACATCATGAGGTGGACCCTGGAATGATGGGGCCCCTTTAAACACTGGTCCCTGATGCAATGGGGGCTGATGTGGTATATCATGCTGCAGTGGATCCCGCTGTGGTGGCACCTGCTGCGGTGGAATCTGCTCATCCTGTTCGTTAACATATGATGTTAGAATACACTAAGTTAACATGCCTATTATAGTGTCTCTAATCTAATACAGATGAGTTTAAACTTACCTGATGACCCCGTGCTGCGGTCGGACTAATCCACCTTCGAGTAATTCGAAAGTACCACTGCATATAATCAACTGAAGTGCCTAGTCTAGGGCCCATCGCCTGTATGTGATCTCGTCGCTGATCCCACAGCCGGTAGTATACATAATGGGCGATCCCCCAATCAATATGCGTCTTCCCCCAGATGCTACAACGCTCTAACTCATCATCATATGCCAGGGGAGGACGAGGAATATATTGCATACTACCAAACTAACGGGCCACTCGGTCCGGGTAACAGCGCTCTATTACATTAAATGCACAGAGGGGTACCCGAATAGTCCAAATCTCAGCTCCAACAGTACACACCTGTGGCAACTGATGACGAAGATAAGGTTGCCACACCACCTATACAATAAAAGTATGAGATAATACACAACGCATTTAATATGTACATTTATTGTAAGTCACAATTAGAACCAAAATAGTGATAATTAACTTACATGGTCATCGCCAAGATAATCAAAAGCGCGACGGAATGCCAAATGATTCCTATTGAATCCGATATGGTTATAACGTAATGGCTTCCGCCACCTAAAACATAAATGTAATTTATAATTAGAAATACAAAGAAGTATATGATTATGTATTTAACCAAAACACAAGTTAAGTACGCTAACCTGCATGCCAGCGGAAGGGAAAGAGGCTCGAGGACAATCGTGGGTGACAGACACAACGTCAGGAATCTCTCATAGGCCCATGCCTGTAGAAGAAATAGGCAACCTCCAACCTCGGTGCTCCGTCCAAGACTAAAGTTGCACAACCCCCTATATAGTTGTGCAAGTATAGCCGCCCCCCAGCTGCGTGTGCCTGAGCTGTCAAAATCTTCCAGGAGCTGCAAGTACATAAGGTGGACGTGGTTCCCAGTAGTGTCTGGGATCAGCCACGTCCCTAGCAACAGCAGAATATATGCCCTGGCATAGTATTCCAAGACATGTGGCGGAGCATCCTGTGGACATGCAGAAAATGTCTGCCTCAGCCAGGATAATCGAACTCGAGAACCATCAATGGCACCCTCAGCTGGCACCACTCCCAGTAGGCGAAAAATAACGTCGTGCCACAATGGATCATAGCTCCTCCCACCAACCACTGTACCATCAACAACAAGACCTAATAAGATCGCCACGTCTTGTAGTGTAATGGTGCACTCCCCAAAAGCCATGTGAAAGGTGTGAGTCTCAGGGCGCCACCGCTCAACTAATGCAGAAATGAACTGGATGTCTAGCTGCATGGGGCTCACACAACACACAGCTCCAAACCCTGCCTTAGTCAGGTATGGGAGAAATCTCTGATCCAGCTCAAGTAAATACCTGTGAGTACGAGGACGAAGCAGCCTTGATCCCTAATATAAACCAATATAATATTTATTAAACAAACAATTAAGTACATTTAACATTAAATTACTTGACATAAATCTTAATCATAAAAAGTAAATCATAACCCTAAATCCTAACCCCGTACTTCAATTTGAAACATACAATTCCAAACCATTAATTCAACAAAATTGAGGTTAGGGTTTTAAAATAGGAAATAGGATTAAAGGTTTCAAGTTTGACTTTGAGATTTTAGTTTTAGGGTTTAGGATATGAAGTTTTGGAATAGGGTCTCGGGTTGACATTTTCAAGTTTTGAAAATGGGTTTAAGGTTTCAGACTTCAAGTTCACGGTTTTGGTTTCGGGATTACGGTTTCATGTTCAAGATTTACGGTTTCGAGTTTAGGGTCTTCAATTACGGAATGTGGTTTACAGTTTCACAATAGAAATTAGGGTTTCAGAAATCAAGTTTAGGGTTAGGATATTTGAGGGTTAGGTTTGAGGTTGGAGATTTACAATATTGAGTTTACGATTCTAAATTAGGGACTGAGGATTACAGTTTTAAGTTTAGGATTTTAAAATAGGGAATTGGGTTTGAGATTTATAATTTTTTATTTTGAGCAGGGGTTTAGGGTTTCAGACTTCACCTTCACAATTTCGGTTTTAGGTTTACGATTTGATGTTCAACATTTACGGTTTCAAGTTTAGGGTCTTCAATTAGGGAATGTGATTTAAGGTTTCATTTTAGAATTTACGGTTTGAGAATTTAGGTTTAGGGTTAGGGTTTAGGGGTTATGGTTAGAGGTTGGACATTTACAATATTGAGTTTATGTGACGATTTTGGTATTCGGCCATCACGTTAAATGTTGGGGCCACACATTTTAGAGTTTGAGGTCTCAGATCTAGGGTTTTGAGTTTAGGGTTTTAGAATAGGGAATAGGGTTTAACATTGTCAATTACGGTTTGGCATTTTACTTTAGGGTTTGAGGTTTGTGTTTCATAATTTTGGGAAGGGGTTTAGGGTTTGAGATTTCACATTTCGGGTTTCAACTTCAGGTTCACCATTTGAGCTTCATGATTCAGGGTTTCAAGTTTAGAGTTTTAAATTAGATAATGTGATATAGGGTTTTGAGTTACAATTTGGAGTTTATAATTTCTCCATGATAATTTAGGGTTTAGAGTTTTTATATGTTGTTCAAAGTTTAGAGTTTAAACTTTAGGCTTCTGGAAATGGGTTTAGGGTTTGACATTTCAAGTTTAGGGCTGGGGTTTCAAGCTTATGGTTTAACTTTCCCGCATTACAATTTTGTTATAGCATTTCAAATTAGGGTTTACAGTTTAGGTTTTCATGTTAGGGTTTAGGAATGGGGTTTGACGGTTATAGAATGAGATTTAGGGTATCATAATTTCAGGTTTAGGGTTCGAGTTTCAGGTTTACAATTTAAGGTTCAAATTTTAGAGTTTCACTTGAGGATTCTTAAATAGGGACTGAGGTTTACGATTTTGAATTAGGGTTTGCATTTTGAGTTTAGGGTATCGACTAACAACCCTAAACCCTAAACACTCATCCTAACATGATCCAAAAGCGTGTTCTTGTTTATGTATCTCATTTGTATAAATAACAATAAATTTCTTAACCCTAAACACCAAAACATAAATCTTAGTTAAGATTACCCATACACTTGTTCAATTAAATTATTTCTAATTACTAATTTAAATTAAGTAATCAATTATACTAGTTAAATAAATACTACTAACAAGTCAAAACTAACAAATTAATATAACTTTTCTTAATCTAAACTATAGCAAGATAAATTAAAAAAAATTAAACTTAAAATCTAAACTTACTAATTTAACTCTAACAATTTAATAATTAAAAATAAATAATGCAGTAAATAATTAAGACAAAATTGTAACTTATAATTTTATTACATTTATACTAAAAGATAAGTTACTAACCTCATTGTTCCATATAGCACTTGAAATATGATCAGCTTATAAAGTTAACAAAGACGGATCTACTCGTCCAGGTAACGCCATTTGTATCACTGAAGACTAAAAATGCTACTGACAATGCAGAATCTCAAATGGAAAATGGCAATGGAGAATGGAAGAAGGAAGAAGAAAGAAGGAAGAAGAAAGAAGGAAGAAGGAAGAAGGAAGAAAGGGAAGGTGAAGGGGGAAGAGGCTGGAGGGGGAAGGAGAAGGGGGGGGAAGCAAAGGTCAAATGCCGTTGACCTCGGGAATACTGAAAATGCCAATTTGATACCGCGTTTTACCTAGAAAAATGCGTAATCAATTCGGCGTTTTATAAATAAAATGCCGTTTTGATTCCACATTTTTCTAGGTAAAACGCAGTATTCAATACGGCGTTTTCAGTATTCCCGAGGTTAGGGGTGAAAGGGAAGTCAGCCAAACCGGTAAAACCGACCGAACCGGAGGAAACCGAACCGAACCAAGAGATATGATCCGGTTTTCGGTTTGAATGTTTAAAAAACCGAAGCATTCGGTTCGGTTTTCGGTTCCTATGAAGAAAAACCGGTGATAAACCGGACCGAACCGAGTCTAAGGGAAACGACGTCGTTTTAGTATTATATAGCCTTCTGAAGTCTTATCCCTAACCCTAACTCTCCTCGACACTTCCACTTTCACCCAAATCAGAAATTCTCCCCTTTCTTCCTCTCCTTCTCTGAAGTCTCAAGTCTCGCCCCTCCCATTCTCTAACTATCCTCCATACTGGAACTTGAAGCCCTCACCGTGGTCGCCTTTGCCGCCTCGCCGTCGTCGCCTTTGCAACCTCGCCGTCGCCGCCATCGTGGAGAAGCTTTTGGCCAAGAATCATTCGGTTAGGTTTTTCTTCAAAAGGTACTGTGAGTTTGTATCCTTCAATTTCTCTGGATATAGGTTCGATACACCTTCATTTCTGTCAATATATGTTGGATATACCTTCAATTTGTGGTTCTGGTTTGTTGCTCTCGCTCCTGCTTTCTGGTTTCTGCTGCCTAGCTCATAGGTGTCTCTGAGATTCTGTTATTATGTGTTCTCTGGATATAGGTTCGATAGACCTTCATTTCTGTCAATATATGTTGGATATACCTTCAATTTGTGGTTCTGGTTTGTTGCTCTCGCTCCTGCTTTCTGGTTTCTGCTACCTAGCTCATAGGCGTCTCTGAGATTCTGTTATTATGTGTTCTCTGGATATAGGTTCGATACACCTTCATTTCTGTCAATATATGTTGGATATACCTTCAATTTGTGGTTCTGGTTTGTTGCTCTCGCTCCTGCTTTCTGGTTTCTGCTACCTAGCTCATAGGTGTCTCTGAGATTCTGTTATTATGTGTTCTAGTTGATTGTGGCTTGTTTTATGTGTTAAAGGATATCAGTATTTTACATATTCTTATGTTAGAATGAATTAACAAAGAAATTGTATAATGAACGATGCATAGGTGCGTAGGTGCCATAGCTATAGAGACAAATAAAGAAGAAAATTGTTAGAGGAATATTCTTGCAAGTGCACTTAGAATATACAAAAAAGAAAAATACATTTCATTGAATATACCTGGCCAATGGATTATCTTTGAGGCAGGTAGTTCTCATTGTGCAAAAGTGAGTAGTGTGTGCTGTCTTCTATTGGTTGAAATTGGTCTCATGCTTACTCGAATAATCTTGTTACAGTGCAAGGTGAATGTTCTGTTATGGAGTTAGACACTACAAAATTAGATCAAATAATTTGGTCTGCTGGAAATTTAGGTGTCTTCCATCTCTTTTCCACTTGGGATGCAATCAGACAGCATCATTATATGGTACCTTGGTGGAAAACTTGCCTGGAATGCTTTTTCCATTCCCAAACACAACTTAATATGTTGGCTGGCTACATTAGACAGATTGTCTACTAAGAGAAGATTGTTCTAGTATCTTTAAAATGCTTAACTATTTTGAGTCATATGATTCTTTGTCTAGCTTGGAAAGCTACCACCTACAATACTTGGTGTTAAAGGAATAGGAGAAGTTATGGGAATTCTTTTTCCATAGAAACACAAATTTGGGCTTTGATGATGTTAAGACATAAGTTGCTGTCTTCTTGTTTTGATAAGAGTGATATAAATAGGGATTTATGCAAGAGATGGGGAGTAAGAGGGAGTATCTTGACTTGAGGTAGTTTTCTTTGTGTCTTGACAGACTTAACCCTTTTTGTGCAGTTTATTTTGTTTGTTTTGTTGCTTAACTAATTTCACTCTGATTTATCAGAAAAAAAATAAAAATAAATAAATCAGTGGCAACTGATTGGCTAGCCACAAGTGACCATTGTCGGTTTCTTATTAAGTGGTACTTTGGAAAGATATTGTGATGTATATGGAGGGTTAGTTTTGGATGATGATACAATCAGATTTCTCTAGTGGAAAATATCCTCGTTTAACTTCTTTCTGTGTGTTTGAATTTGTCCTCCAGAAAGATAACAAGCCTCTTATCACTGTCGTGTGCTATACTAAAACAACTTCGAGTGTGGTTTTTATACACTTTTGCTCCATTCATAAAAGAAGAGTTGATGTAGCTGAACATAGTTTCCCCACAAAGCATTTACTGGCAGTGGCAATATTAGGAAGAAGCATTGCTTGTGGATTAGAGAGCCATAAGTATTTTATTATCTTATGATAATTAAGCTAAGTTGTAAGTTATAAGTTGTTATTATTGTTCTTGGATAAGTACTATTTATGTTATTGTTGCTAGATTAAATTTTCCACTTGAGAGTCTTTTTCTCTGTGAAACATAATTCAGTAGTTTTTTTTTTCTTGAAATAACTCAGTATATTTTAGTTGATTTTATATTGTGTTAATGCTGATAAACGTCATATGTTTACAGTTACTGTAGAGTTATAGAATAGTAAAATTGATACATGATGGCATAAAAACTGTATGTTCAAAAGAGTCTACAAAAATAGAGGGTTGGACACAAAATGAACCTTATGCATAAAGGCACTTCTTAACAAAATGGGGCAAAATTAAGTAAACAAAATGATTCACTTGTCCAAGATAGATAACTAAGTTGAGCATTAGAACAATTGTGATCATATATTCCCCTCTTCTGCATTTAAAAGAAAAAAAAAATAGGGACAGAACAGGGACATATAACATATTGTTGCTCCAATAATGTTTTTAATCAACCAAAATGATCAAAGAATACATGGGGTTAGCTCAGCAGTGAGAAGCTATCAGTCAGTGGAAAATGTTCTAGTATCCTTCTCTTTGATTCTCTTTTTGTCTTTGGGGTTCATAAGCTACGTAGGCTTAGCATACCTGCTGAACCAATTTCTATTATTCTATTTTTTGCAACTCTTAATTTAATTATAACTTGAGTCATGGCAGAATATTATAGCCTTGTCCTGATTGTATGCTATTTGCTTATCATTTGATTGTTATAGTGCACTAAAACTACACTTGAAAATGCACTATTAGCTGTCTTGTTATATTGACTATTTCCTTTTCTCCCATTTAGATAAAGCTTAATCTCAGTACCAAAATACGTGACTCAACTACAAGGACCTTTCCTTTACGCCAATGATTTTTTTGTTGTAATTTAGATTGGATATTTTTTGATTTTGGATATGTAATTTGGAAGAACTTTAGAAGTTCATTTGCTGATTTATTTATTGTTGTAATTTGGATATTTTCTGATTTTGGATGATATGTAATTTGCTGATTTATTTGTTATAATTTAGAAGTTTAATCAACATTGAAATTTGGAATAAATTGTTACATTTGATATTTAATTATTGATTTACAATTTTATGTGTATTAGGATAATTTATTTGTATTTTGTTTTGGTTAATTTGGTTATATGTGTATGATTTCTGGTTGCTTTCTTGTTAAAATACAAAAAATTGACTTTTGCAGGTTTTCTGTCCAAACTGACTAAACCGAGCAAACCGAACCGATTCAGACCGGTCCGGTTTGACTCGGTTTTAATCTCAAAATTTTCAAAAACCGAACCGAACCAAACCGAGATTCCATATTCTGTTTGGTCCGGTTTGGGGTGAAAACCGGACCGAACCGGACCGATTACACCCCTACTTGTGATATCCATCTTCATTCATTCCTTTACCTTTACCCTTGGCCTTATTACAACCTTAAATAAAGTCCTCTTGATTTGTGTGTGCATTTGTTTGAGTAGTGGAGAAATAGAAGATAAGCAAGCTTATGGTAGTGCATCTCTTCATGAGTTTGATTGAGTGGAGTACCTAATTTCTAAACACTTGAGGGATTGAGAGTGTATCTTGTGAGGATCTATTATTCTTAACTTATGCTTTCCAATTGAAGTTACCTTGTTTGTTGATTTTGGATGAGAATAAATTTTATTTCATGAATGTTGTGAGTTCCTTGAATCTTTAATTGCTTATCTTACTTGTGGTATGAACTTCTGCATTTCTTAAATATCATTGGGAGGTGATCCTTTAGTTTTTAAATTTGTTTTTGTTTCCTTGTTCTTGCTTTTCTTAGTTTTGGAATTTTAGTTTGCCCGAGACGTGCAAAAGCTAAGTGTGGGGGAATTTGATGAACACACTTTTTATACAATAGTTATTCCTCATACTTAGTCTTTTAAACCTCTTTTGGGCTGAATTGCATAGACTTAGACCTCATTTCATGACTTAGGATCCATTTATGCTTAATTGCAATTTCCAGCAATACTGGGCATTATATGCTGTCTCTGTGTTTCAGGCATATCTTGAGTTCTGGATGTCTAAAAATTCCGAGTCATACCTTGTTGGAAAGCTGAGAGAATTGTCTACAACTTTCTTTCAGGGCTCCAAAGCTAATTCGGACGTTCAGAAGGTCATATGCAGCCTGGAAGCCAGAGAAGACATGCTGTCGCAGGATCCTGACCTACATGCAGTATTTGGGTCATAACTTGAGTTGTGGATGTCATATGGACCTGAAACTGGTACCATTGGAAAGCTAACAGACAGAGCTTCAATTGATATGAAGACCGGTTCACCATATTTTATGTGGAAGATGGTCTTATTTGCTGTGCAAGTTAGCTGACGGTTCCAGACACCTTTTGCCACTTAAATGGGCCTAACTTCCTCATGACAAGTCCAAATGGGCCCAAACCAAAGCCCAATTGAAGCTAAGGCCCATGGGAACAAGTGTGCCCTAAGGGCAATTTGGGTGTGCATGTAAATTTGGAGGTCTATATCAGCAAGAGGGGGCAGCCGAAATTCAGAATCAAGTCATTAGATATTTTTAGACAGCTTTTCCTCTTTCCTTAGTCTCTAAGTTTTCTCTTAGATATTTTGTAAGAACTCAGCTCTTCTTGTTCATGGAGGGCTAAATCATCATATCAATCCAGGTTTTGCTATTCTGATTATTGATTTTGAGATTATGTGTTGTTGTTCTTCATTTTAGTTGTTAATCAAGTTCTTTCAATCCTCTGAAATATTCTGTTTGAATTGCTTAATTCGGATTGGATTATTCATGTGTTCATATTCTGTTTGCATGTGATAAAAGAGGATTGTATGGTTAATTAATGGTTCTAAGCTTGGACGGATTAATTACCTTGGCTGGATTCAGGACTTAGGTTAAACTGGACTTGAATGTTTGCTTAATTCATTTAGTCCCTTGTTGAACCGAATTCTGGTTGCTTAACCAGTAGACATCCATAGAACATTGAGAGGCTTCTTGAGATGTTTTAAAGGCCAAGAACATGGTTAACAATTAAATGGATCCTTGGAAATCAAGGATGGATCAAAATCAGAATTAGTTAAGACTTGGATTGGTTGCTTTCTCTAAAACTCTACCACTGATAATTAATTTTCGTTAATCACATAAACAAACACAACCCCCCTGTTTATATGCTTCTCCATATGATTCACCAAATAGAACAATCCTTAGGTTCGACTTAGGGTTGCCCTTTGCTACAAATAGCTTAGGAACCGACCTTAAACTTTAAGTAATTTGAGGAGCCTCGGCAGCTCATCAATAGTTTCCCGGTGGGTCATTGTATCTGGCCTGTGACCCTGTTTCGGGTCGTCCCTGTATCTGGCTCGAATATTTTTCTTTGGTTTCACTGTATTTGACCTGGGACCCTGTTTCGGTTCGTCCTTGTATCTGACTCGGATATTTTTCTTTGGTTTCACTATATCTGACCTGGGACCCTGTTTCGGTTCGTCCCTATATCTAACTCGGATATTTTTTTTGTGTTTCACTATATTTGGGAAGGCGTGGTTTCCTAGAGGGTCAATGTATCTAGGCTGGGAACCTGTTTCGAGTCGTCCCTCTATCTGACTCAGATATTTTTCTTTGGTTTCACTGTATATGACCTAGGACCCTGTTTAGGTTCGTCCCTGTATCTAACTCGGATATTTTTCTTAGGTTCCACTGTATCTGGACTGGGACCATGTTTCGGGTTGTCCCTGTTTCTGACTCGGATATTTTTCTTGGGTTTCACTGTATTTGGGAATGTGTTTTTTCCTAGAGGGTCAATGTATCTAGCCTGGGACCTTGTTTCGAGTCGTTCCTGTATCTGACTCGGATATTTTTTTTGGGTTTCGTTGTATTTGGGAAGGGACTGTTTCTTGGTGGGTCATTATATCTGGCCCGTGATCCAGTTTCGATTCGTCTTTGTATCTCACCCGTATATTTTTCATGGGTTTCTCTGTAGTTGGGAAGGGACTGTTTCCCGGTGGGTCATTGTATCTGGCCTGTTATCTGTTTCGGGTCGTCCCTGTATCTGGCTCGGATATTTTTCTTTGGTTTCACTCTATCTGACCTGGCACCCTGTTTCGGTTCGTCCTTGTATCTGACTCGCATATTGTTCTTTGGTTTCACTGAATCTGACCTGGGACCAATTTCGGTTCGTCCTTGTTTCGGACTCGGATATTTTTCTTTGGTTTCACTGTATCTGACCTGGGACCCTATTTCGGTTCGTCCCTATATCTAACTCGGATATTTTTCTTGGGTTTCACAGTATTTGGGAATGTGTTTTTTCCTAGAGGGTCAATGTATCTAGCCCGGGACCCTGTTTCGAGTCGTCCCTGTATCTGACTCGGATATTTTTCTTGGGTTTCACTGTAATTAGGAAGGGACTGTTTCCTGGTGCGTCATTGTATCTGGCCCGTGACCATGTTTCGATTCGTCCTTGTATCTCACCCGTATATTTTTCATGGGTTTCTCTGTAGTTGGGAAAGGACTGTTTCCCGATGGGTCATTGTATCTGGCCTGTGACCCTGTTTCGGGTTGTACCTGTATCTGGCTCGAATATTTTTCTTTGGTTTCACTGTATCTGAACTGGGACCCTGTTTTGGTTCATCCTTGTATCTGACTCGGATATTTTTCTTTGGTTTCACTGTATCTGACCTGGGACCCAGTTTCGGTTCGTCCTTATATCTAACTTGGATATTTTTCTTGGGTTTCACTGTATTTAGGAAGGGGATGTTTCCTAGAGGGTCAATGTATCTAGCCCGGGACCCTGTTTCTGCTCGTCCCTATATCTAACTCGGATATTTTTTTTGGGTTTCACTGTATTTGGGAAGGGACAGTTTCCTGGTGGGTCATTGAATCTGGCTCGTGACCCTGTTTCAATTCGTCCTTGTATCTCACCCGTATATTGTTCTTGGGTTTCTCTGTAGCTAGAAAGGGACTGTTTTCCAGTGGGTCATTGTATCTGGCCTGCGACCCTGTTTCGGGTCGTCCCTGTATCTGGCTTGGATATTTTTCTTTGGTTTCACTGTATCTGACCTGGGATCATGTTTCGGTTCGTCCTTGTATCTGACTCGGATATTTTTCTTTGGTTTCATTGTATCTGACTTGGGACGCTGTTTCGGTTTGTCCCTATATCTAACTCGGATATTTTTTTTGGGTTTCACTATATTTGGGAAGGGGTTTTTTCCTAGATGGTCAATGTATCTAGGCCGGAAACCTGTTTCGGTTCGTCCTTCTATCTGACTCAGATATTTTCCTTGGGTTTCTCTGTAGTTGGGAAGGGACTGTTTCCCGGTGGGTCATTGTATCTGGCCTGTGACCCTGTTTCGAGTCGTCCCTGTATCTAGCTCGGATATTTTTCTTTGGTTTCACTGTATCTGACCTGGGACCCTGTTTCGGTTCGTCCCTATATCTAACTCGGATATTTTTTTTTTGTTTCACAGTATTTGGGAAGGGGTTGTTTCCTAGAGGGTCAATTTATCTGGCCCGGAACCCTGTTTCGAGTCGTCCCTGTATCTAACTTGAATAATTTTCTTTGGATTCACTGTATCTGGAAGGGTACTGTTTCCTGGTGGGTCATTAAATGTGGCCCGGGACCCTGTTTCGGTTCGTCCCTCTATCTAACACTGATATTTTTCTTTCGTTTCATTGTATCTGACCTGGGACACTGTTTCGTTTCGTTCGTGTATCTGAGTTGGATATTTTTCTTTGGTTTCACTGCATCTGACCTGGGACCAATTTCGGTTCGTCCTTGTTTCTGACTCGGATATTTTTCTTTGGTTTCACTATATCTGACCTAGGACCCTATTTCGGATCGTCCCTATATCTAACTAGGATATTTTTCTTAGGTTTCTGTATTTGGGAATGTGTTTTTTCCTAGAGGGTCAATGTATCTACCAAGGGACCTTGTTTCGAGTCGTCCCTGTATCTGACTCGGATATTTTTCTTGGGTTTCACTGTAATTAGGAAGGGACTGTTTCCTGGTGGGTCATTGTATCTGGCCCGTGACCCTGTTTCGATTCGTCCTTGTATCTCTTCCGTATATTTTTCATGGGTTTCTCTGTAGTTGGGAAGGGCCTATTTCCCGGTGGGTCATTGTATCTGGCCTGTTATCTGTTTCGGGTCGTCCCTGTATCTGGCTCGGATATTTTTCTTTGGTTTCACTGTATCTGACCTGGCAACCTGTTTCGGTTCGTTCTTGTATCTGATTCGCATATTTTTCTTTGGTTTCACTGCATCTGACCTGGGACCAATTTCGGTTCGTCCTTGTTTCTGACTCGGATATTTTTCTTTGGTTTCACTGTATCTGACCTGGGACCCTATTTCGGTTCGTCCCTATATCTAACTCGGATATTTTTCTTGGGTTTCACAGTATTTGGGAATGTGTTTTTTCCTAGAGGGTCAATGTATCTAGCCCGGGACCCTGTTTCGAGTCGTCCCTGTATCTGACTCGGATATTTTTCTTGGGTTTCACTGTAATTCGGAATAGATGTTTGCTGGTGCGTCATTGTATCTGGCCCGTGACCATGTTTCGATTCGTCCTTGTATCTCACCCGTATATTTTTCATGGGTTTCTCTGTAGTTGGGAAAGGACTGTTTCCCGATGGGTCATTGTATCTGACCTGTGACCCTGTTTCGGGTCGTACCTGTATCTGGCTCGGATATTTTTCTTTGGTTTCACTGTATCTGAACTGGGACCCTGTTTCGGTTTATCCTTGTATCTGACTCGGATATTTTTCTTTGGTTTCACTGACCTGGGACCCTGTTTCGGTTCGTCCATGTATCTGACTTGGATATTTTTCTAAGGTTCTACTGTATCTGGACTGGGACCATGTTTCGGGTCGCCCCTGTATCTGACTCGGATATTTTTCATGGGTTTCACTGTACTTGGGAAGGGACTATTTCCTGGTGGGTCATTGTATCTGGCCCGTGTCCCTGTTTCGGTTCGTCCCTCTATCTGACTCAGATATTTTTCTTGGGTTTCTCTGTAATTGAGAAGGGACTGTTTCCCGGTGGGTCATTGTGTCTGGCCTGTGACCTTGTTTCGGTTCGTCCTTGTATCTGACTCAAATATTTTTGTTTGGTTTCACTGTATCTGACCTGGGACGCTGTTTCGGTTTGTCCCTATATCTAACTCAGATATTTTTTTTGGGTTTCACTATATTTGGGAAGGGGTTGTTTCCTAGAGAGTCAATGTATCTAGGCCGGGAACCTGTTTCGGTTCGTCCCTCTATCTGACACATATATTTTCCTTGGGTTTCTCTGTATTTGGGAATGTATTTTTCATGGGTTTCTCTGTAGTTAGGAAGGGACAGTTTCCCGGTGGGTCATTGTATCTGGCCTGTGACCCTGTTTCGGGTCGTCCCTATATCTGGCTCGGATATTTTTCTTTGGTTTCACTGTATTTGACCTGGGACCCTGTTTCGGTTCGTCCTTGTATCTGACTCGGATATTTTTCTTTGGTTTCACTGTATCTGACCTGGGACCCTGTTTCGGTTCGTCCCTATATCTAACTCGGATATTTTTTTTGGGTTTCACTATATTTGGGAAGGGGTGGTTTCCTAGAGGGTCAATGTATCTAGGCCGGGAACCTGTTTCGGGTCGTCCCTCTATCTGACTCAGATATTTTTCTTTGGTTTCACTGTATCTGACCTGGCACCCTGTTTCGGTTCGTCCCTATATCTAACTCGGATATTTTTTTTTGGTTTCACTGTATTTGGGAAGGGGTTGTTTCCTAGAGGGTCAATGTATCTGGCCCGGGACCCTGTTCCGAGTCGTTCCTGTATCTGACTTGAATAATTTTCTGGGATTTCACTGTATTTGGGAAGGAACTGTTTCCTGGAGGGTCATTAAATCTGGCCCGGGACCCTGTGTCGGTTCGTCCCTCTATCTGACA
Source organism: Cercis canadensis (assembly GCA_003255065.1). Lineage (NCBI taxonomy): Eukaryota > Viridiplantae > Streptophyta > Magnoliopsida > Fabales > Fabaceae > Cercis > Cercis canadensis. The sequence continues at coordinate 76,172 of QAOA01005503.1, forward strand.
CAAATATTTTTCTTTGGTTTCATTGTATCTAACCTGGGACCCTGTTTCGTTTCGTCTGTGTATCTGACTCGGATATTTTTCTTTGGTTTCACTGCATCTGACCTGGGACCAGTTTCGGTTCGTCCTTGTTTCTGACTCGGATATTATTCTTGGGTTTCACTGTATTTGGGAATGTGTTTTTTCCTAGAGGGTCAATGTATCTAGCCCGGGACCCTGTTTCGAGTCGTCCCTGTATCTGACTCGGATATTTTTCTTGGGTTTCACTGTAATTAGGAAGGGACTGTTTCCTGGTGGGTCATTGTATCTGGCCCGTGACCCTGTTTCGATTCATCCTTGTATCTCACCCGTATATTTTTCATGGGTTTCTCTGTAGTTGGGAAGGGACAGTTTCTCGGTGCGTCATTGTATCTGGCCTGTGACCCTAATTCGGGTCGTCCCTATATCTGGCTCGGATATTTTTCTTTGGTTTCATTTTATCTGACCTGGGACCCTGTTTCGGTTCGTCCTTGTATCTGACTTGGATATTTTTCTTTGGTTTCACTGTATCTGACCTGGGACCCTGTTTCGGTTCGTCCCTATATCTAACTCGGATATTTTTTTTAGGTTTCACTATATTTAGGAAGCGGTGGTTTCCTAGAGGGTCAATGTATCTAGGCCGGGAACCTGTTTCGAGTCGTCCCTCTATCTGACTCGGATATTTTTTTTTGGTTTCACTGAATTTGGGAAGGGGTTGTTTCCTAGAGGGTCAATGTATCTGGCCCGGGAGCCTGTTCCGAGTCGTTCCTGTATCTGACTTGAATAATTTTCTGGGATTTCACTGTATCTGGGAAGGTACTGTTTCCTGGTGGGTCATTAAATCTGGCCCGGGACCCTGTGTCGGTTCGTCCCTCTATCTGACACAGATATTTTTCTTTGGTTTCATTGTATTTGACCTGGGGCCCTCTTTCTTTTCGTCTGTGTATCTGACTCGGATATTTTTCTTTGGTTTCACTGCATTTGACCTGGGACCAGTTTCGGTTCGTCCTTGTTTCTGACTCGGATATTATTCTTGAGTTTCACTGTATTTGGAAATGTGTTATTTCCTAGACGGTCAATGTATCTAGCCCAGGACCCTGTTTCGAGTCGCCCCTGTATCTGACTCGGATATTTTTCTTCGGTTTCAGTGTAATTAGGAACGGACTGTTTCCTGGCAGGTCATTGTATATGGCCCGTGACCCTGTTTCGATTCATCCTTGTATCTAACCCGTATATTTTTCATGGGTTTCTCTGTAGTTGGGAAGGGACAGTTTCCCGGTGGGTCATTGTATCTGGCCTCTGACCCTGTTTCGGGTCGTCCCTGTATCTGGCTCGGATATTTTTCTTATGTTTCACTGTATCTGACCTAGGACCCTGTTTCGGTTCGTCCTTGTATCTGACTCGGATATTTTTCTTTGGTTTCATGGTATCTGACCTGGGACCCTGTTTGGGTTCGTCCCTATATCTAACTCGGATTTTTTTTTGGGTTTCACTATATTTGGGAAGGGGTTGTTTCCTAGAGGGTCAATGTATCTAGGCCGGGAACCTGTTACGAGTCGTCCCTCTATCTGACTCAGATATTTTTCTTTGGTTTCACTGTATCTGACCTGGGACCCTGTTTCGGTTCGTCCCTGTATCTGACTCGGATATTTTTCTTAGGTTCCACTGTATCTGGACTGGGACCATGTTTCGGGTCGTCCCTGTTTCTGACTCGGATATTTTTCTTATGTTCCACTATATCTGGACTTGGACCATGTTTCGGGTCATCCCTGTTTCTGACTCGGATATTTTTCTTGGGTTTCACTGTAGTTGGGAATGTGTTTTTTCCTAGAGGGTCAATGTATCTAGCCTGGGACCCTGTTTCGAGTCGTTCCTGTATCTGACTCGGATATTTTTTTTGGGTTTCGCTGTATTTGGGAAGGAACTGTTTCCTGGTGGGTCATTATATCTGGCCCGTGATCCTGTTTCGATTCGTCCTTGTATCTCACCCGTATATTTTTCATGGGTTTCTCTGTAGTTGGGAAGGGACAGTTTCTCGGTGCGTCATTGTATCTGGCCTGTGACCCTAATTCGGGTCGTCCCTATATCTGGCTCGGATATTTTTCTTTGGTTTCACTATATCTGACCTGGGACCCTGTTTCGGTTCGTCCTTGTGTCTGACTCGGATATTTATCTTTGGTTTCACTTTATCTGACCTGGGACCCAGTTTCGGTTCGTCCTTATATCTAACTCGGATATTTTTCTTGGGTTTCACTATATTTGGGAAGGGGATGTTTCCTAGAGGGTCAATGTATCTAGCCCGGGACCCTGTTTCGAGTCGTCCCTGTATCTGACTCGGATATTTTTCCTGGGTTTCAATGTATTTGGGAAGGGACTGTTTCTTAGTGGGTCATTGTATCTGGCCCGTGACCCTGTTTCGATTCGTCCTTGTATCTCACCCGTATATTTTTCATGGGTTTCTCTGTAGTTGGGAAGGGACTGTTTCCCGGTGGGTCATTGTATCTGGCCTCTTATCTTTTTCGGGTCGTCCCTGTATCTGGCTCGGATATTTTTCTTTGGTTTCACTGTATCTAACCTGGCACCCTGTTTCGGTTCGTCCTTGTATCTGACTCGGATATTTTTCTTTGGTTTAACTGTATCTGACCTGGGACCCTGTTTCGGTTCGTCCCTATATCTAACTCGGATATTTTTTTTGGGTTTCACTATATTTGGGAAGAGGTTATTTCCTAAAGGGTCAATGTATCTAGGCCGAGAACCAGTTTCGGTTCGTCCCTCTATCTAACTCAGATATTTTCCTTGGGTTTCTCTGTAGTTGGGAAGGGACTGTTTCCCGGTGGGTCATTGTATCTGGCCTGTGACCCTTTTTCGAGTCGTCCCTGTATCTGGCTCGGACATTTTTCTTTGGTTTCACTGTATCTGACCTGGGACCCTGTTTCGGTTCGTCCTTGTATCTGACTCGGATATTTTTCTTTGGTTTCACTTTATCTGACCTGGCACCCTGTTTCGGTTCGTCCCTATATCTAACTCGGATATTTTTTTAGGTTTCACTGTATTTGGGAAGGGGTTGTTTCCTAGAGGGTCAATGTATCTGGCCCGGGAGCCTGTTCCGAGTCGTTCCTGTCTCTGACTTGAATAATTTTCTGGGATTTCACTGTATCTGGGAAGGTACTGTTTCCTGGTGGGTCATTAAATCTGGCCCGGGACCCTGTGCTGGTTCGTCCCTCTATCTGACACAGATATTTTTCTTTGGTTTCATTGTATTTGACCTGGGGCCCTGTTTCGTTTCGTCTGTGTATCTGACTCGGATATTTTTCTTTGGTTTCACTGCATCTGACCTGGGACCAGTTTCGGTTCGTCCTTGTTTCTGACTCGGATATTATTCTTGGGTTTCACTGTATTTGGAAATGTGTTATTTCCTAGACGGTCAATGTATCTAGCCCAGGACCCTGTTTCGAGTTGCCCCTGTATCTGACTCGGATATTTTTCTTGGGTTTCAGTGTAATTAGGAACGGACTGTTTCCTGGCAGGTCATTGTATCTGGCCCGTGACCCTGTTTCGATTCATCCTTGTATCTAACCCGTATATTTTTCATGGGTTTCTCTGTAGTTAAGAAGGGACTGTTTCCCGGTGGGTCATTGTATCTGGCCTGTGATCTTATTCGAGTCGTCCCTGTATCTGGCTCGGATATTTTTCTTTGGCTTCACTGTATCTGACCTGGGACCCTGTTTCGGTTCGTCCTTGTGTCTGACTCGGATATTTTTCTTTGGTTTCACTTTATCTGACCTGGGACCCAGTTTCTGTTCGTCCTTATATCTAACTCGGATATTTTTCTTGGGTTTCACTATATTTGGGAAGGGGATGTTTCCTAGAGGGTCAATGTATCTAGCCCGGGACCCTGTTTCGAGTCGTCCCTGTATCTGACTCGAATATTTTTCTTGGGTTTCAATGTATTTGGGAAGGGACTGTTTCTTGGTGGGTCATTGTATCTGGCCCGTGACCCTGTTTCGATTCGTCCTTGTATCTCACCGGTATATTTTTCTTGGGTTTCTCTGTAGTTGGGAAGGGACTGTTTCCCGGTGGGTCATTGTATCTGGCCTCTTATCTGTTTCGGGTCGTCCCTGTATCTGGCTCGGATATTTTTCTTTGGTTTCACTGTATCTGACCTGGCACCCTGTTTCGGTTCGTCCTTGTATCTAACTCGGATATTTTTTTTGGGTTTCACTATATTGGGGAAGGGGTTGTTTCCTAGAGGGTCAATGTATCAAGGCCGGGAACCTGTTTCGAGTCGTCCCTCTATCTGACTCAGATATTTTTCTTTGGTTTCACTGTATCTGACCTGGGACCCTGTTTCGGTTCGTCCCTGTATCTGACTCGGATATTTTTCTTAGGTTCCACTGTATCTGGACTGGGACCATGTTTCGGGTCGTCCCTGTTTCTGAGTCGGATATTTTTCTTGGGTTTCACTGTATTTGGGAATGTGTTTTTTCCTAGAGGGTCAATGTATCTAGTCCGGGAACCTGTTTCGAGTCATTCCTGTATCTGACTCGGATATTTTTTTTGGGTTTCGCTGTATTTGGGAAGGGACTGTTTCCTGGTGGGTCATTATATCTAGCCCGTGATCCTGTTTTGATTCGTCCTTGTATCTCACCCGTATATTTTTCATGGGTTTCTCTGTAGTTGGGAAGGGACTGTTTGCCGGTGGGTCATTGTATCTGGCCTGTGATCTTTTTCGGGTGGTCCCTGTATCTGGCTCGGATATTTTTCTTTGGCTTCACTGTATATGACCTCGGACCCAGTTTCAGTTCGTCCTTGTGTCTGACTCGGATATTTTTCTTTAGTTTCACTTTATCTGACCTGGGACCCAGTTTCGGTTCGTCCTTATATCTAACTCGGATATTATTATTGGGTTTCACTATATTTGGGAAGGGGATGTTTCCTAGAGGGTCAATGTATCTAGCCCGGGACCCTGTTTCGAGTCGTCCCTGTATCTGACTCGAATATTTTTCTTGGGTTTCAATGTATTTGGGAAGGGACTATTTCTTGGTGGGTCATTGTATCTGGCCCGTGACCCTGTTTCGATTCGTCCTTGTATCTCACCGGTATATTTTTCTTGGGTTTCTCTGTAGTTGGGAAGGGACTGTTTCCCGGTGGGTCATTGTATCTGGCCTCTTATCTGTTTCGGGTCGTCCCTGTATCTGGCTCGGATATTTTTCTTTGGTTTCACTGTATCTGACCTGGCACCCTGTTTCGGTTCATCCTTGTATCTGACTCGCATATTTTTCTTTGGTTTCACTGCATCTGACCTGGGACCAATTTCGGGTCGTCCCTGTATCTGGCTCGGATATTTTTCTTTGGTTTCACTGTATCTGACCTGGCACCCTGTTTCGGTTCGTCCTTGTATCTAACTCGGCTACTTTTTTTGGGTTTCACTATATTTGGGAAGGGGTTGTTTCCTAGAGGGTCAATGTATCAAGGCCGGGAACCTGTTTCGAGTCGTCCCTCTATTTGACTCAGATATTTTTCTTTGGTTTCACTGTATCTGACCTGGGACCCTGTTTCGGTTCGTCCCTGTATCTGACTCGGATATTTTTCTTAGGTTCCACTGTATCTGGATTGGGACCATGTTTCGGGTCGTCCCTGTTTCTGACTCGGATATTTTTCTTGGGTTTCACTGTATTTGGGAATGTGTTTTTTCCTAGAGGGTCAATGTATCTAGCCCGGGAACCTGTTTCGAGTTGTTCCTGTATCTGACTCGGATATTTTTTTTGGGTTTCGATGTATTTGGAAAGGAACTGTTTCCGGGTGGGTCATTATATCTAGTCCGTGATCCTGTTTCGATTCGTCCTTGTATCTCACCCGTATATTCTTCATGGGTTTCTTTGTAGTTGGGAAGGGACTGTTTCCCGGTGGGTCATTGTATCTAGCCTGTGATCTTTTTCGGGTCGTCCCTGTATCTGGCTCGGATATTTTTCTTTGGCTTCACTGTATCTGAGCTGGGACCCTGTTTCGGTTCGTCCTTGTTTCTGACTCGGATATTTTTCTTCGGTTTCACTTTATCTGACCTGGGTCCCAATTTCGGCTCGTCCTTATATCTAACTCGAATATTTTTCTTCGGTTTCACTATATTTGGGAAGGGATTGTTTCCTAGAGGGTCAATGTATCTAGCCCGGGACCCTGTTTCGAGTCGTCCCTGTATCTGACTCAGATATTTTTCTTGGGTTTCAATGTATTTGGGAAGGGACTGTTTCTTGGTGGGTCATTGTATCTGGCCCGTGACCCTGTTTCGATTCGTACTTGTATCTCACCCGTATATTTTTCATGGGTTTCTCTGTAGTTGGGAAGGGACTGTTTCCCGATGGGTCATTGTATCTGGCCTGTTATCTGTTTCGGGTCGTCCCTGTATCTGGCTCGAATATTTTTCTTTGGTTTCTCTGTATCTGACCTGGCACCCTGTTTCGGTTCGTCCTTGTATCTGACTCGCATATTTTTCTTTGCTTTCACTGCATCTGACCTAGGACCAATTTCGGTTCGTCCTTGTTTCTAACTCGGATATTTTTCTTTGGTTTCACTATATCTGACCTGGGACCCTGTTTCGGTTCATCCCTATATCTAACTAGGATATTTTTCTTAGGTTTCTGCATTTTGGAATGTGTTTTTTCCTAGAGGGTCAATGTATCTAGCCCGGGACCTTGGTTTGAGTCGTCCCTGTATCTGACTCGGATATTTTTCTTGGTTTTCACTGTAATTAGGAAGGGACTGTTTCTTGGTGGGTCATTGTATCTGGCCCGTGACCCTGTTTCGATTCGTTCTTGTGTCGCACTCGTATATTTTTCATGGGTTTCTCTGTAGTTGGGAATGGACTGTTTCCCGGTGGGTCATTGTATCTGGCCTGTAACCCTGTTTCGGGTCGTCCCTGTATCTGGCTCAGATATTTTTCTTTGGTTTCACTGTATCTGACCTGGGACCATGTTTCGGTTCATCCCTATATCTAACTCGGATATTTTTTTTGGGTTTCACTATATTTGGGAAGGGGTTGTTTCCTAGAGGGTCAATGTATCTATCCCGGGACCCTGTTTCGAGTCGTCCCTCTATCAGACTCAGATATTTTTCTTTGGTTTCACTGTATCTGACCTGGGACCTTGTTTCGGTTCGTCCCTATATCTAACTCGGATATTTTTCATGGGTTTCAGTGTAGTTGGGAAGGGACTGTTTCCTGGTGGGTCATTGTATCTTCCCCGTGACCCTGTTTCGGTTCGTCTCTCTATCTGACTCAGATATTTTCCTTGGGTTTCTCTGTAGTTGGGAAGGGACTGTTTCCCGGTGGGTCATTGTATCTGGCCTGTGACCCTGTTTCGGGTTGTCCCTGTATCTGGCTCGGATATTTTTCTTTGGTTTCACTGTATCTGACCTGGGACCCAGTTTCGGTTCGTCCTTGTATCTAACTCGGATACTTTTCTTGGGTTTCAATGTATTTAGGAAGGGGATGTTTCCTAGAGGGTCAATGTATCTGGCCCGGGACCCTGTTTCGAGTCGTCCCTGTATCTGACTCGGATATTTTTTTGGGGTTTCCCTGTATTTGGGAAGGAAATTTTCCTGGTGGGTCACTGAATCTGGCCCGTGACCCTGTTTCGATTCGTCCTTGTATCTCACCCGTATATTTTGCATGGGTTTCTCTGTAGTTTGGAAGGGACTATTTCCCGATGGGTCATTGTATCTGGCCTGTGATCTTTTTCGGGTCGTCCCTGTATCTGGCTCGGATATTTTTCTTTGGTTTAACTGTATCTGACCTGGGACCCTTTTTCGGTTCGTCCTTTTATCTGACTCAGATATTTTTCTTTGGTTTCACTGTATCTGACCTGGGACCCTGTTTCAGTTCGTCCCTATCTCTAACTCGGATATTTTTTTTGGGTTTCACTATATTTAGGAAGGGGTTGTTTCCTAGAGGGTCAATGTATCTAGGCCGGGAACCTGTTTCGGTTCGTCCCTCTATCTGACTTAGGTATTTTCCTTGGGTTTCTCTGTAGTTGGGAAGGGACTGTTTCCCGGTGGGTCATTGTATCTTGGCTGTGACCCTGTTTCGAGTCGTCCCTGTATTTGGCTCGAATATTTTTCTTTGGTTTCACTGTATCTGACCTGGGACCCTGTTTCGGTTCGTCCTTGTATCTGACTCGGATATTTTTCTTTGGTTTCACTGTATCTGACCTGGCACCCTATTTCGGTTCGTCCCTATATCTAACTTGGATATTTTTTTTTGGTTTCACTGTATTTGGGATGGGGTTGTTTCCTAGAGGGTCAATGTATCTACCCGGGACCCAGTTTCTAGTCGTCCCTGTATCTGACTTGAATAATTTTCTTGGGTTTCACTGTATCTGGAAAGGTACTGTTTCCTGGTGCATCATTAAATCTGGCCCGGGACCCTATGTCGGTTCGTCCCTCTATCTAACTTGGATATTTTTCTTATGTTCCACTGTATCTGGACTGGGACCATGTTTCGGGTCGTCCCTGTATCTGACTCGGATATTTTTCATGGGTTTCACTGTACTTGGGAAGGAACTGTTTCCTGGTGGGTCATTGTATCTGGACCGTGACCCTGTTTCGGTTCGTCCCTCTATCTGACTTAGATATTTTTCTTGGGTTTCTCTGTAGTTGGGAAGGGACTGTTTCCCGGTGGGTCATTGTATCTGGCTTGTGACCCTGTTTCGGGTCGTCCCTGTATCTAGCTCTGATATTTTTCTTTGGTTTCACTGTATCTGACCTGGGACATTATTTCGGTTTGTCCTTGTATCTGACACGGATATTTTTCTTTGGTTTCACTGTATCTGGCCTGGGACCAAATTTCGGTTCGTCCTTATATCTAACTCGGATATTTTACTTGGGTTTCACTGTATCTGGGAAGGTACTGTTTCCTAGTGGGTCATTGAATCTGGCCCGGGAACCTGTTTCGGTTCGTCCTTATATCTGACTCGGATATTTTTCTTTGGTTTCACTCTATCTGACATGGGACCCTGTTTCGGTTCATCCCTGTATCTGACTCGGATATTTTTCTTATGTTCCACTGTAGCTGGACTGGGACCATGTTTCAGGTCGTCCCTGTATCTGACTCGGATATTTTTCATGGGTTTCACTGTACTTGGGAAGGGACTGTTTCCTGGTGGGTCATTGTATCTGGCCCGGGACCCTGTTTCGAGTCGTCCCTGTATCTGACTTGGATAATTTTCTTAGGTTTCACTGTATCTAGGAAGGTACTGTTTCCTAGTGGGTCATTGAATCTGGCCTAGGACCCTGTTTCGGTTCGTCCTTCTATCTGACTCGGATATTTTTCTTTGCTTTCACTGTATCTGACGTGGGACCCTGTTTCGGTTCGTCCCTGTATCTGACTTGGATATTTTTCATGGGTTTCACTGTACTTGGGAAGGAACTGTTTCCTGGTGGGTCATTGTATCAGGACCGTCACCCTGTTTCGGTTCGTCCCTCTATCTGATTCAGATATTTTTCTTGGGTTTCTCGGTAGTTGGGAAGGGACTGTTTCCCTCTGGGTCATTGTATCTGGTCTGTGACCCTATTTCGGGTCGTCCCTGTATCTGTCTCTGATATTTTTCTTTGGTTTCACTATATAAGACCTGGGACATTGTTTCGGTTCGTCCTTGTATCTGACTCAGATATTTTTCTTTGGTTCCACTGTATCTGACCTGCGACCCAGTTTCGGTTCGTCCTTATTTCTAACTCGGATATTTTTCTTGGGTTTCACTATACTTGGGAAGGGACTGTTTCCTGGTGGTTCATTGTATATGGCCCGGGACCCTGTTTCAAGTTGTCCCTGTATCTGACTCGGATAATTTTCTTGCGTTTCACTGTATTTGGAAAAGTACTATTTTCTGGTGGGTCATTGAATCTGCCTTGAGACCCTATTTCGGTTCGTCCCTCTATCTGACTCAGATATTTTTCTTTGGTTTCACTATATCTGACCTGGGACCCTGTTTCGGTTCGACCCTGTATCTGACTCGAATATTTTTCTGTTGTTTCACTGTATCTGACCTGCGACCCTGTTTCGGTTCGTCCCTATATCTAACACGGATATTTTTTTTGGGTTTCATTGTACTTGGGAAGGGGTTGTTTCCTAGAGAGTCAATGTATCTGGACCGAGACCCTGTTTCGAGTCGTCCCTGTATCTGACTCGGATAATTTTCTTAGGTTTCACTGTATCTAGGAAGGTACTGTTTCCTAGTGGGTCATTGAATCTGGCCCGGGACCCTGTTTCGTTTCGTCCGTCTATCTGACTCGGATATTTTTCTTTGGTTTCACTGTATCTGAGATGGGACCCTGTTTCGGTTCGTCCCTGTATCTGACTCGGATATTTTTCATGGGTTTCACTGTACTTGGGAAGCAACTGTTTCCTGGTGGGTCATTGTATCTGGACCGTGACCCTGTTTCAGTTTGTTCCTCTATCTGACTCATATATATTTCTTGGGTTTCTCGGTAGTTGGGAAGGGACAGTTTTCCAGTGGGTCATTGTATCTGGCCTGTGACCCTGTTTCGGGTCGTCCCTGTATCTGGCTCTGATATTTTTCTTTTGTTTCACTATATCTGACCTGGGACATTGTTTCGGTTCGCCCTTGTATCTGACTCGGATATTTTTCTTTGGTTCCACTATATGTGGCCTGGGACCCAGTTTTGGTTCATCCTTATATCTAACTCGGATATTTTTCTTAGGTTTTACTGTACTTGGGAAGGGACTGTTTCTTGGTGGGTCATTGTATCTGGCCCGGGACCCTGTTTCGAGTCGTCCCTTTATCTGACACTGATAATTTTCTTGGGTTCCACTGTATCTGGGAAGGTACTATTTCCTAATGGGTCATTGAATCTAGCCCGGGACCCTGTTTCGGTTTGACCCTGTATCTGACTCGGTTATTTTTCTTAGGTTTTATTGTACTTGGGAAGGGACTGTTTCTTGGTGTGTCATTGTATCTGGACCGTGACCCTGTTTCGGTTCGTCCCCCTATCTGACTCAGATATTTTTCTTGGGTTTCTCTATAGTTGGGAAGGGACTGTTTCCCGGTGGGTCATTGAATCTGGCCTGTGACCCTGTTTCGGGTCGTCTCTGTATCTGGCTCTGATATTTTTCATTGGTTTCACTGTATCTGACCTAGGACATTTTTTCGGTTCGTCCTTGTATCTGACACGGATATTTTTCTTTGGTTTCACTGTATCTGACCTGGGACCTAGTTTTGGTTTGTCCTTATATTTAACTCGGATATTTTTCTTGGGTTTCACTGTACTTAGGAAGGGACTGTTTCCTGGTGGGTCATTCTATCTGGCCCGGGACCCTATTTCGAGTCGTCCCTGTATCTGACTCGGATATTTCTGTTTGGTTTCACTGTATCTGACCTGGGACCCTGTTTCGGTTCGTCCCTATATCTAACTCGAATATTTTTTTTGGGTTTCACTATAATTGGGAAGGGGTTGTTTCCTAGAGGGTCAATGTATCTGGCCCGGGACCCTGTTTCGAGTCGTCCCTGTATCTGACTCTGATAATTTTCTTGGGTTCCACTTTATCTGGGAAGGTACTGTTTCCTAGTTGGTCATTGAATCTAGCCCGGGACCCTGTTTCCGTTCGTCCCTCTATCTGACTCAGATATTTTTCTTTGGTTTCACTGTATCTGACCTAGGACCCTGTTTCGGTTCGTTCCTGTATCTGACTCGGATATTTTTCTTATGTTCCACTGTAGCTGGACTGGGACCATGTTTCGGGTCGTCCCTGTATCTGACTCGGATATTTTTCATGGGTTTCACTGTACTTGGGAAGGGACTGTTTCCTGGTGGGTCATTGTATCTAGCCCGTGACCTTGTTTCGGTTCGTCACTCTATCTGACTCAGATATTTTTCTTGGGTTTCTCTGTAGTTGGGAAGGTATTGTTTCCCGATGGGTCATTGTATCTGGCCTGTGACCCTGTTTCGAGTTGTCCCTGTATCTGGCTCGGATATTTTTCTTTGGTTTCACTGTATCAACCCTGCGACCCTGTTTCGATTCGTCCCTATATCTAACTCGGATATTTTTTTTGGGTTTCACTGTACTTGGGAAGGGGTTGTTTCCTAGAGAGTCAATGTATCTGGCCCGAGACCCTGTTTCGAGTCGTCCCTGTATCTGACTCGGATAATTTTCTTAGGTTTCACTGTATGTGTGAAGGTACTGTTTCCTAGTCGGTCATTGAATCTGGCCCGGGACCCTGTTTTGGTTCGTCCTTCTATCTGACTCGGATATTTTTCTTTGTTTTCACTGTATCTGACATGGGACCCTGTTTCGGTTCGTCCCTGTATCGGACTCGGATATTTTTCATGGGTTTCACTGTACTTGGGAAGGAACTGTTTCCTGGTGGGTCATTGTATCTGGACCATGACCCTTTTTCAGTTCGTCCCTCTATCTGACTCAGATATTTTTCTTGGGTTTCTAAGTAGTTGGGAAGGGACAGTTTCCCGATGGGTCATTGTATCTGGCCTGGTCGTCCCTGTATCTGGCTCTGATATTTTTCTTTTGTTTCACTATATCTGACCTGGGACATTGTTTCGGTTCGTCCTTGTATCTGACTAGGATATTTTTCTTTGGTTCCACTGTATGTGACCTGGGACCCAGTTTCGGTTCTTCCTTATATCTAACTCGGATATCTTTCTTAGGTTTTACTGTACTTGGGAAGGGACTGTTTCCTGGTGGGTCCTTGTATCTGGCCCGGGACCCTGTTTCGAGTCGTCCCTGTATCTGACACTGATAATTTTCTTGGGTTCCACTGCGTCTGGGAAGGTACTATTTCCTAATGGGTCATTGAATCTAGCCCGGGACCCTGTTTAGGTTTGACCCTGTATCTGACTCGGATATTTTTGTTTGGTTTCACTGTATCTGACTTGGGACCCTGTTTCGGTTCGTCCCTATATCTAACTCGGATAGTTTTTTTGGGTTTCACTGTATTTGGGAAGGGGTTGTTTCCTAGAGGGTCAATGTATCTAGCCCGGGACCCTGTTTCGAGTCGTCCCTGTATCTAACTCTGATAATTTTCTTGGGTTCCACTTTATCTGGGAAGGTACTGTTTCCTAGTAGGTCATTGAATCTAGCCCGGGACCCTGTTTCGGTTCGTCTTTCCATCTGACTTGGATATTTTTCTTTGGTTTCACTGTATCTGACGTGGGACCCTGTTTCGGTTCGTCCCTGTATCTCACTTGGATATTTTTCATGGGTTTCACTGTACTTGGGAAGGAACTGTTTCCTGGTGCGTAGTTGTATCTGGACCGTGACCCTGTTTCGGTTCGTCCCTCTATCTGACTCAGATATTTTTCTTGGTCTTCTCGGTAGTTGGGAAGGGACTGTTTCTCGGTGGGTCATTGTATCTGGTCTGTCACCCTATTTCGGGTCGTCCCTGTATCTGGCTCTGATATTTTTCTTTTGTTTCACTATATCTGACCTGGGACATTGTTTCGGTTCGTCCTTGTATCTGACTCGGAAATTTTTCTTTGGTTCCACTGTATCTGACCTGTGACCCAGTTTCGGTTCGTCCTTATTTCTAACTCGGATATTTTTCTTGGGTTTCACTATACTTGGGAAGGGACTGTTTCCTGGTGGGTCATTGTATCTGGCCCGGGACCCTGTTTCGAGTCATCCCTGTATCTGACTCGGATAATTTTCTTGCGTTTCATTGTATCTTGAAAGGTACTATTTTCTGGTGGGTCATTGAATCTGGCCTAAGACCCTGTTTCGGTTCGTCCCTCTATCTGACTCAGATATTTTTCTTTGGTTTCACTATATCTTACCTGGGACCCTGTTTCGGTTCGACCCTGTATCTGACTCGGATATTTTTCTTTTGTTTCACTGTATCTGACCTGCGACCCTGTTTCGGTTCGTCCCTATATCTAACTAGGATATTTTTTTTGGGTTTCACTGTACTTGGGAAGGGGTTGTTTCCTAGAGAGTCAATGTATCTGGCCCGTGACCCTGTTTCGAGTCGTCACTATATCTAACTCTGATAATTTTGTTGGGTTCCACTTTATCTAGGAAGGTACTGTTTCCTAGTGGGTCATTGAATCTAGCCCGGGACCCTGTTGCCGTTCGTCCCTCTATCTGACTCAGATATTTTTCTTTAGTTTCACTGTATCTGACCTGGGACCCTGTTTCGGTTCGTTCCTGTATCATACTCGGATATTTTTCTTATGTTCCACTGTAGCTGGACTGGGACCATGTTTCAGGTCGTCTCTGTATCAGACTCGGATATTTTTTATGGGTTCCACTGTACTGGGGAAGGGACTGTTTTCTGGTGGGTCATTGTATCTGGCCCGTGACGCTGTTTCGGTTCGTCCCTCTATCTGACTCAGATATTTTTCTTGGGTTTCTCTATAGTTGGGAAGGGACTGTTTCCCGATGGGTCATTGTATCTGGCCTGTGACCCTGTTTCGAGTCGTCCCTGTATCTGGGTCGGATATTTTTCTTTGGTTTCACTGTATCTGACCTGCGACCCTGTTTCGGTTCTTCCCTATATCTAACTCGGATATTTTTTTTGGGTTTCACTGTACATGGGAAGGGGTTGTTTCCTAGAAGTTAATGTATCTGGCCCGAGACCCTGTTTCGAGTCGTCCTTGTATCTGACTAGGATAATTTTCTTGGGTTTCACTGTATCTAGGAAGGTACTGTTTCCTAGTGGGTCATTGAATCTAGCCTGGGACCCTGTTTCGGTTCGTCCTTCTATATGACTCAGATATTTTTCTTTCGTTTCACTGTATCTGACATGGGACCCTGTTTCGGTTCGTCTCTGTATCTGACTCGGATATTTTTCATGGGTTTCACTGCATTTGGGAATGAGATGTTTCCTACAGGGCCAATGTATCTGGCCCGGGACCCTGTTTCGAGTCGTCCTTGTATCTGACTCGGATAATTTTCTTAGGTTTCACTGTATCTGGGAATGTACTGTTTCCTAGTGGGTCATTGAATCTGATCCGGGACCCTGTTTCGGTTCGTCCTTCTATCTGACTAGGATATTTTTCTTTGGTTTCACTGTATCTGACATGGGACCCTGTTTCGGTTCGTCCCTGTATCTGACTCGAATATTTTTCATGGGTTTCACTGTACTTGGGAACGAACTGTTTCCTGGTGGGTCATTGTATCTAGACCGTGACCCTGTTTCGGTTCGTCCCTCTATCTGACTCAAATATTTTTCATGGGTTTCTCGGTAGTTGGGAAGGGACAGTTTCCCGGTGGGTCATTGTATCTGGCCTGTGACCCTGTTTCGGGTCGTCCCTGTCTCTGGCTCTGATATTTTTCTTTTGTTTCACTATATCTGACCTGGGACATTGTTTCGATTCATCCTTGTATCGTACTCGGATATTTTTCTTTGGTTCTACTGTATGTCACCTAGGACCCAGTTTCGGCTCGTCCTTATATCTAACTCGGATATTTTTCTTAGGTTTTACTGTACTTGGTATGGGACAGTTTCCTGGTGGGTCATTGTATCTGGCCCAGGACCGTGTTTCGAGTCGTCCCTGTATATGACTCTGATAATTTTCTTGGGTTATACTGTATCTGGGAAGGTACTATTTCCTAGTGGGGCATTGAATCTAGCCCGGGACCCTGTTTCGGATTGAACCTGTATCTGGCTCGGATATTTTTCTTTGGTTTCATAATATCTGACCTGGGACCCTGTTTCGGTTCGTTCCTGTATCTGACTGGGAAATTTTCTTATGTTCCACTGTAGGTGGACTGGGACCATGTTTAGGGTCGTCCTTGTATCTGACTCAGATATTTTTCATGGGTTTCACTGTACTTGGGAAGGGACAGTTTCCTGGTGGGTCATTATATCTGGCCCAGGACCGTGTTTCGAGTCGTCCCTGTAACTGACTCTGATAATTTTCTTGGGTTCCACTGTATCTGGGAAGGTACTATTTCCTAGTGGGGCATTGAATCTAGCCCGGGACCGTGTTTCGGATTGACCCCGTATCTGACTCGGATATTTTTCTTTGGTTTCACTGTATCTGACCTGCGACCCTGTTTCGGTTCGTGCCTATATCTAACTCGAATATTTTTTTTGGGTTTCACTGTACTTGTTAAGGGGTTGTTTCCTAGAAAGTCAATGTATCTGGCCCGAGACCCTGTTTCGATTCGTCCCTTTATCTGGCTCGGATAATTTTCTTGGGTTTCACTATATCTAGGAAGGTACTGTTTCCTAGTAGGTTATTGAATCTAGCCCGGGACCCTGTTTCTGTTCGTCCTTCTATCTGACTCGGATATTTTTCTTTCGTTTCACTGTATCTGACGTGGGACCCTGTTTCTGTTCGTCCCTGTATCAGACTTGGATATTTTTGATGGGTTTCACTGTACTTGGGAAGGAACTATTTCCTGGTGGGTCATTGTATCTGGACCGTCAACCTGTTTCGGTTCGTCCCTCTATCTGACTCAGATATTTTTCTTGGGTTTCTAGGTAGTTGGGAAGGGACTGTTTCCCGGTGGGTCATTGTATCTGGCCTGTGACCCTATTTCGGGTCGTCCCTGTATTTGGCTCTGATATTTTTCTTTGGTTTCACTATATCTGACCTGGGACATTGTTTCTGTTCGTCCTTGTATCTGACACGGATATTTTTCTTTGGTTCCACTGTGTCTGACCTGGGACCCAGTTTCGGTTCGTCCTTATATCTAACTCGGATATTTTTCTTGGGTTTGACTGTACTTGGGAAGGGACTGTTTGCTGGTGGGTCATTGTATCTGGCCCGGGACCCTGTTTCGAGTCGTCCCTGTATCTGACTCAGATAATTTTCTTGCGTTTCACTGTATCTGGAAAGGTACTATTTTCTGTTGGGTCATTGAATCTGGCCTGAGACCCTGTTTCGGTTCGTCCCTCTATCTGACTCAGATATTTTTCTTTGGTTTCATTATATCTGACCTGGGACCCTATTTCGGTTCGACCCTGTATCTGACTCGGATATTTTTCCTTTGTTTCACTGTATCTGACCTGCGACCCTGTTTCGGTTCGTCCCTATATCTAACTTGGATATTTTTTTTGGGTTTCACTGTATTTGGGAAGGAACTGTTTCCTGGTAGGTCATTGTATCTGGACCGTGACCCTGTTTTTGTTCGTCCCTCTATATGACTCTGATATTTTTCTTAGGTTTCTCTGTAGTTGGGAAGGGACTGTTTCCCGGTGGGTCATTGTATCTGGCCTGTGACCCTGTTTCGGGTCGTCCCCGTATCTGTCTCTGATATTTTTCTTTCGTTTCATTGTATCTGACCTGGGACATTGTTTCGGTTCGTCCTTGTATCTGACATGGATATTTTTCTTTGGTTTCTCTGTATCTGACCTGGGACCCAGTTTCGGTTCGTCCTTATATCTAACTCGGATATTTTTTTTGGGTTTCACTGTACTTGGGAAGGGACTGTTTCCTGGTGGGTCATTGTATCTGGCCCAGGACCCTGTTTCGAGCCGTCCCTGTATCTGACTCTGATAATTTTCTTGGGTTCCACTGTATCTGGGAAGGTACTGTTTCCTAGTGGGTCATTGAATCTAGCCCGGGACCCTATTTCGGTTCGTTCCTTTATCTGACTCAGATATTTTTCTTTGGTTTCACTGTATCTCTCCTGGGACCCTGTATCTGACTCGGATATTTTTCTTTGGTTTCACTGTATCTGACCTGGGACCCTGTTTCGGTTCGTCCCTATATTTAACTTGGATATTTTTTTTGGGTTTCACTGTATTTGGGAAGGGGTTGTTTCCAAGAGGGTCAATGTATCTGGCCCGGGACCCTATTTCGAGTTGTCCCTGTATCTGACTCTGATAATTTTCTTGGGTTCCACTGTATCTGGGAAGGTACTGTTTCCTAGTGGGTCATTGAATCTAGCCTGGGACCCTGTTTTCGTTCGTCCTTCTATCTGACTCAGATATTTTTCTTTCGTTTCACTGTATCTGACCTGGGAACCTGTTTCGGTTCGTCCCTGTATCTGACTCGGATATTTTTCTTATGTTCCACAGTATCTGGACTGGGACCATGTTTCGGGTCGTCCCTGTATCTGACTCGGATATTTTTCATGGGTTTCACTGTACTTGGGAAGGGACTGTTTCCTGGTGGGTCATTGTATCTGGCCCGGGACCCTGTTTCAACTCGTCCCAGTATCTGACTCTGATAATTTTCTTGGCTTCCACTGTATTTGGGAAGGTACTGTTTCCTAGTGGGTCGTTGAATCTAGCCCGGGACCCTGTTTCCGTTCGTCCCTATATCTGACTCAGATATTTTTCGTTGGTTTCACTGTATCTGACCTGGGACCCTGTTTCGGTTCGTCCCTGAATGTGACTTGGATATTTTTCTTATGTTCCACTGTATCTGGACTGGGACCATGTTTCTGGTCGTCCCTGTATCTGACTCGGATATTTTTCTCATGTTCCATTATATCTAGACTGGGACCATGTTTCGGGTCTTCCTTGTATCTGACTCGGATATTTTTCTTCGGTTTATCTGTAGTTGGGAAGGGACTGTTTCCCGATGGGTCATTGTATCTGGCCTGCGACCCTGTTTCGGGTTGTCCCTGTATCTGGCTCTGATATTTTTCTTTGGTTTCACTGTATCTGACCTGGGACATTGTTTCGATTCGTCCTTGTATCTGACACGGATATTTTTCTTTAGTTTCACTGTATCTGACCTGGGACCCAGTTTCGGTTCGTCCTTATATCTAACTCCGATATGTTTTTTGGGTTTCACTGTACTTGGGAAGGAACTGTTTCCTGGCAGGTCATTGTATCTGGCCCGGGACCCTGTTTCGAGTCGTCCCAATATCTGACTCTGATAATTTTCTTGGCTTCCACTGTATCTGGGAAGGTACTGTTTCATAGTGGGTCATTGAATCTAGCCTAGGAACTTGTTTCCGTTCGTCCCTCTATCTGACTCAGATATTTTTCTTTGGTTTCACTGTATCTGACCTGGGACCCTGTTTCAGTTCGTCCCTGAATGTGACTTGGATATTTTTCTTATGTTCCACTGTATCTGGACTGGGACCATGTTTCTGGTCGTCCCTGTATCTGACTCGGATATTTTTCTCATGTTCCATTATATCTAGACTGGGACCATGTTTCGGGTCTTCCTTGTATCTGACTCGGATATTTTTCTTCGGTTTATCTGTAGTTGGGAAGGGACTGTTTCCCGATGGGTCATTGTATCTGGCCTGTGACCCTGTTTCGGGTTGTCCCTGTATCTGGCTCTGATATTTTTCTTTGGTTTCACTGTATCTGACCTGGAACCCAGTTTCGGTTCGTCCTTATATCTAACTCCGATATGTTTTTTGGGTTTCACTGTACTTGGGAAGGAACTGTTTCCTGGCGGGTCATTGTATCTGGCCCGGGACCCTGTTTCGAGTCGTCCCAGTATCTGACTCTGATAATTTTCTTGGCTTCCACTGTATCTGGGAAGGTACTGTTTCATAGTGGGTCATTGAATCTAGCCTAGGACCTTGTTTCCGTTCGTCCCTCTATCTGACTCAGATATTTTTCTTTGGTTTCACTGTATCTGACCTGGGACCCTGTTTCAGTTCGTCCCTGAATGTGACTCGGATATTTTTCTTATGTTCCACTGTATCTGGACTGGGACCATGTTTCGGGTCATCCCTGTATCTGACTCGGATATTTTTCTTATGTTCCACTATATCAAGACTGGGACTATGTTTCGGGTCGTCCCTGTATGTGACTCGGATATTTTTCTTGGGTTTCTCTTTAGTTGGGAAGGGACAGTTTCCCGGTAGGTCATTGTATCTGGCCTGTGACCCTGTTTCGAGACGTCCCTGTATCTGGCTCGGATATTTTTCTTTGGTTTCACTGTATCTGACCTGGGACCCTGTTTCGGTTCATCCTTGTATCTGACTCTGATATTTTTCTTTGGTTTCACTGTATTTGACCTGGCACCCTGTTTCGGTTCGTCCCTATATCTAATTCGGATATTTTTTTTTGGTTTCACTGTATTTGGGAAGGGGTTGTTTCCTAGGTGGTCAATGTATCCGGCCCGGGACCCTGTTTCGAGTCGTCCCTGTATCTGACTCTTATAATTTTCTTGGGTTCAACTGCATATGGGAAGGTACTGTTTCCTTGTGGGTCATTGAATCTAGCCCGGGACCCTGTTTCGGTTCGTCCCTATATCTGACTCAGATATTTTTCTTTGGTTTCACTGTATTTGACCTGAGACCCTATTTCGATTCGTCCTTATATCTAACTCGGATATTTTTCTTGGGTTTCACTGTATTTGGGAATGGGATGTTTCCTAGTGGGCCAATGTATCTGGCCCAGGACCCTGTTTCGAGTCGTCCTTGTATCTGACTCGGATAGTTTTCTTGGGTTTCACTGTATCTGGGAAGGTACTGTTTCCTAGTGGGTCATTGAATCTGGCCCGGGACCCTGTTTCGGTTCGTCCTTCTATCTGACTCGGATATTTTTCTTTGGTTTCACTGTATCCGACATGGGACCCTGTTTCGGTTCGTCCCTGTATCTGACTCGGATATTTTTCATGGGTTTCACTGTACTTGGGAAGGAACTGTTTCCTCGTGGGTCATTGTATCTGGACCGTGACCCTGTTTCGGTTCATCCCTCTATCTGACTCAGATATTTTTCTTAGGTTTCTCAGTAGTTGGGAAGGGACAGTTTCCCGGTGGGTCATTGTATCTGGCCTGTGACCCTGTTTCGGGTCGTCCCTGTATCTGGCTCTGATATTTTTCTTTTGTTTCACTATATCTGACCTGGGACATTGTTTCGGTTCGTCCTTGTATCTGACTCGGATATTTTTCTTTGGTTCCACTGTATGTGACCTGGGACCCTGTTTCGGTTCGTCCTTATATCTAACTCGGATATTTTTCTTAGGTTTTACTGTACTTGGGAAGGGACTGTTTCCTGGTGGGTCATTGTATCTGGCCCGGGACCCTGTTTCGAGTCGTCCCTATATCTGACTCTAATAATTTTCTTGGGTTTCACTGTATCTGGGAAGGTACTATTTCCTAATGGGTAATTAAATCTAGCCCGGGTCCCTGTTTCGGTTTGACCCTGTATCTGACTCGGATATTTTTGTTTGGTTTCACTGTATCTGACCTGGGACCCTGTTTTAGTTCGTCCCTATATCTAACTTGGATATTTTTTTTGGGTTTCACTGTATTTGGGAAGGGGTTGTTTCCTAGAGGGTCAATGTATCTAGCCCGGGACCCTGTTTCGAGTCGTCCCTGTATCTGACTGTAATAATTTTCTTGGGTTCCACTTTATCTGGGAAGGTACTATTTCCTAGTGGGTCATTGAATCTAGCCCGGGAGCCTGTTTCCGTTCGTCCCTCTATCTGACTCAGATATTTTTGTTTGGTTTCACTGTATCTGACCTGGGACCATGTTTCGGGTCGTCCCTCTATTTGACTCATATATTTTTCATGGGTTTCACTGTACTTGGGAAGGGACTGTTTCCTGGTGGGTCATTGTATCTGGCCCGTGACCCTGTTCTGGTTCGTCCCTCTATCTTACTCAGATATTTTTCTTGGGTTTCTCGATAGTTGGGAAGGGACTGTTTCCCGGTGGGTCATTGTATCTGGCCTGTGACCCTATTTCGGATCGTCGCTATATCTGACCTGGGACATTGTTTCGGTTCGTCCTTGTATCTGACTCGGATATTTTTCTTTTGTTCCACTGTATCTGACCTGGGACCCAGTTTCGGTTTGTCCTTATATCTAACTTGGATATTTTTCTTGGGTTTCACTGTACTTGGGAAAGGACTTTTTCCTGGTGGGTCATTGTATCTGGCCCGTGACCCTGTTTCGGTTCGTCCCTCTATCTGACTCAGATATTTTTCTTGGGTTTCTCTGTAGATCGAAAGGGACTGTTTCCCGGTGGGTCATTGTATCTGGCCTGTGAACCTGTTTCGAGTCGTCCCTTTATCTGGCTCGGATCTTTTTCTTTGGTTTCACTGTATCTGACCTGGGACCCTGTTTCGGTTCGTCCTTGTATCTGACTCGGATATTTTTCTTTGGTTTCACTGTAACTGTCCTGGCACCCTGTTTCGGTTCGTCCCTATATCTAACTCGGATATTTTTTTTTGGTTTCACTGTATTTAGGAAGGGTTGTTTCCTAGAGGGTCAATGTATCTGGCCCGGGACCCTGTTTCGAGTCGTCCCTGTATCTGACTCTGATAATTTTCTTAGGTTCCACTGCATCTTGGAAGGTACTGTTTCCTTGTGGGTCATTGAATCTAGCCCGGCACCCTGTTTCGGTTCGTCCCTATATCTGACTCAAATATTTTTGTTTGGTTTCACTGTATCTGACCGGGGACCCTATTTCGATTCGTCCTTATATCTAACTCGGATATTTTTCTTGGGTTTCACTGTATTTGAGAATGGGATGTTTCCTAGAAGGTCAATATATCTGGCCCGGGACTCTGTTTCGAGTCGTCCCTGTATCTGACTCGGATAATTATTTTTGGTTTCACTGTATCTGGAAAGGTACTATTTCTTGGTGGGTCATTGAATCTGGTCCGAGTCCCTGTTTCAGTTCGTCCCTTTATCTGACTCTGATATTTTTCTTTGGTTTCACTATATTTGACTTGGGACCCTGTTTCGATTCGACCCTGTATCTGACTCGGATATTTTTCTTTGGTTTCACTGTATCTGACCTGGGACCCTATTTCGGTTCGTCCTTATATCTAACTCCGATATTTTTCTTGGGTTTCATTATATTTGGGAATGGGATGTTTCCTAGAGGGTCAATGCATCTGGCCGGGGACCCTGTTTCGAGTTGTCCCTGTTTCTGACTCGGATAATTTTCTTGGGTTTCACTGTATCTGGAAAGGTACTATTTCCTGGTGGGTCATTCTATCTGGCTTATGACCCTGTTTCGGGTCGTCCCTGTATCTGGCTCTGTTATTTTTCTTTGGTTTCACTGTATCTGACCTGGGACATTGTTTCGGTTCGTCCTTGTATCTGACTCGGATATTTTTCTTTGGTTTCACGGTATCTGACCTGGGACCCAGTTTCGGTTCGTCCTTATATCTAACTCGGATATTTTTCTTGGGTTTCATTGTACTTGGGAAGGGACTGTTTCCTGGTGGGTCATTGTATCTGGCCCGGGACCCTGTTTCGAGTCGTCCCTTTATCTGACTCTGATAATTTTCTTGGGTTCCACTGTATCTGGGAAGGTACTGTTTCCTAGTGGGTAATTGAATCTAGCCCGGGACCCTTTTTCGGTTCGTCCCTTTATCTGGCTCAGATATTTTTCTTTGGTTTCACTGTATCTGTCCTGGGACCCTGTTTCGGTTTGACCCTATATCTGACTCAGATATTTTTCTTTGATTTCACTGTATCTGACCTGGGACCCTGTTTTGGTTCGTCCCTATATCTAACTCGGATATTTTTTTTTGGTTTCACTGTATTTGGGAAAGGTTGTTTCCTAGAGGGTCAATGTATCCGGCCTGGGATCCTGTTTCGAGTCGTCCCTATTTCTGACTCTGATAATTTTCTGAGGTTCCAGTGCATCTAGGAAGGTACTATTTCCTTGTGGGTAATTGAATCTAGCCCGGGACCCTGTTTCGGTTCGTCCCTATATCTGACTCAGATATTTTTCTTTGGTTTCACTGTATCTAACCGGGGACCCTATTTCGATTCATCCTTATATCTAACTAGGATATTTTTCTTGGGTTTCACTGTATTTAAGAATGGGATGTTTCCTAGAAGGTCAATGTTTCTGGCCCGGGACCCTGTTTCGAGTCGTCCCTGTATCTGACTCGGATAATTTTGTTTGGTTTCACTGTATCTGGAAAGGTACTATTTCCTGGTGGGTCATTGAATCTGGTCCGAGACCCTGTTTCGGTTCGTCTCTTTATCTGACTCAGATATTTTTCTTTGGTTTCACTATATCTGACCTGGGACTCTGTTTCGGTTCGACCCTGTATCTGACTCAGATATTTTTCTTATGTTCCACTGTATCCTGACTGGGACCATGTTTTGGGTTGTCCCTGTATCTGACTCGTATATTTTTCATGGGTTTCACTGTACTTGGGAAGGGACTGTTTCCTGGTGGGTCATTGTATCTAGCCTGGGACCCTGTTTCGAGTCGTCCTTGTATCTGACTCGGATAATTTTCTTGGGTTCCACTGTATCTGAGAAGGTACTGTTTCCTAGTTGGTCATTGAATCTAGCCCGGGACCCTGTTTCGGTTCGTCCCTTTATCTGACTCAGATATTTTTTTTTCGTTTCACTGTATCTGTCCTGGCACCCTGTATCTGTTTAACCCTGTATCTGACTTGGATATTTTTCTTTGGTTTCACTGTATCTGACTTGGGACCCTGTTTCGGTTCGTCCCTATATCTAACTCGGATATTTTTTTTGGGTTTCACTGTATTTGGGAATGGGTTGTTTCCTAGAGGGTCAATGTATCTGCCCCGGGACCCTGTTCCGAGTCGTCCCTTTATCTGACTCTGATAATTTTCTTGGGTTCCACTGTATCTTGGAAGGTACTGTTTCTTAGTGGGTCATTGAATCTAGCCCGGGACCCTGTTTCCGTTCGTCCCTCTATCTGACTCAGATATTTTTCTTTGGTTTCACTGTATCTGACCTAGGACTCTGTTTCGGTTCGTCCCTGTATCTGACTCAGCTATTTTTCTTATGTTCCACTGTATCTGGACTGGGACCATGTTTCGGGTCGTCCCTGTATCTGACACGGATATTTTTCATGGGTTTCACTGTACTTGGGAAGGGATTGTTTCCTGGTGGGTCATTGTATTTGGCCCGTGACCCTGTTTCGTATCGTCGCTCTATCTGACTCAGATATTTTTCTTGGCTTTCTCTGTAGTTGGGAAGGGACTGTTTTCCGTGGGTCATTGTATATGGCCTGTGACCCTGTTTCGAGACGTCCCTGTATCTGGCTCGGATATTTTTCTTTGGTTTCACTGTATCTGACCTGGGACCCTATTTCGGTTCGTCCTTGAATCTGACTCAGATATTTTTCTTTGGTTTCACTGTATCTGACCTGGCACGCTGTCTCAGTTCGTCCCTATATCTAACTTGGATATTTTTTTTTGTTTCACTGTATTTGGGAAGGGGTTGTTTCCTAGAGGGTCAATGTATCCAGCCCGAGACCCTGTTTCGAGTCGTCCATGTATCTGACTCTGATAATTTTCTTGGGTTCCACTGCATCTGGGAAGGTACTGTTTCCGGTTGGGTCATTGAATCTTGCCCGGGACCCTATTTCGGTTCGTCCCTATATCTGACTCAGCTATTTTTCTTTGGTTTTACTGTATCTGACCTGGGACCCTATTACGATTCGTCCTTATATCTAACTCGAATATTTTTCCTTGGTTTCACTGTATCTGACCTGGGACCCTGTTTTGCTTCGTCCCTATATCTAACTCGGATATTTTTTTTGGCTTTCACTGTATTTGGGAAGGGGTTGTTTCCTAGAGGGTCAATGTATCTGGCCCGGGACCCTGTTTCGAGTCGTCCCTGTATCTGACTCTGATAATTTTCTTGGGTTCCACTGTATCTGGGAAGGTACTGTTTCCTAGTGGGTCATTGAATCTAGCCCGGGACCCTGTTTCGGTTCGTCCCTCTATCTGACTCAGATATTTTTCTTTGGTTTCACTATATCTGACCTGGGACCCTGTTTCGGTTCGTCCCTGTATCTGACTCGGATATTTTTCTTATGTTCCACTGTATCTGGACTGGGACCATGTTTCGGGTCGTCCCTGTATCTGACTTGGATATTTTTCTTGGGTTTCACTATACTTGGGAAGGGACTATTTCTTGGTGGGTCATTCTATCTGGCCCGTGACCCTGTTTCGGTTCGTCCCTCTATCTAACTCAGATATTTTTCTTTCGTTTCACTGTATCTGACATGGGACCCTATTTCGGTTCGTCCTTGTATCTAACTCGGATATTTTTCTTTGGTTTCACTGTATCTGACCTGGCACCCTGTTTCGGTTCGTTCCTATATCTAACTCGGATATTTTTTTTTTGGTTTCACCGTATTGGGGAAAGAGTTGTTTCCTAGAGGGTCAATGTATCTGGCCCGGGACTCTGTTTCGAGTCGTCCCTGTATCTGACTCTGACAATTTTCTTGGGTTCCACTGTATCTGGGAAGGTATTATTTCCTTGTGGGTCATTGAATCTAGCTCGGGACCCTGTTTCGGTTCGTACATCTATCTGACTCAGATATTTTTCTTTGGTTTCACTGTATCTGACCTGGGACCCTATTTCGGCTCGCCCTTATATCTAACTCAGATATTTTTCTTGGGTTTCACTGTATTTGGGAATGGGATTTTTCCTAGAGGGTCAATGTATCTGGCCCAGGTCCCTGTTTCGAGTCGTCCCCGTATCTGACTCGGATAATTTTCTTGGGTTTCATTGTATCTGGAAAGGTACTATTTCCTGGTGGGTCATTGTATCTGGCCTGTGACCCTGTTTCGGGTCGTCCCTATATCTAGCTTTGTTATTTTTCTTTGGTTTCACTGTATCTAACCTGGGACATTGTTTCGGTTCGTCCTTGTATCTGACTCGGATATTTTTCTTTGGTTTCACGGTATCTGACCTGGGACCCAGTTTCGGTTCGTCCTTATATCTAACTCGGATATTTTTCTTTGGTTTCACTGTACTTGGGAAGGGACTGTTTCCTGGTGGGTCATTGTATCTAGCCCGGGACCCTGTTTCGAGTCGTCCCTTTATCTGACTCTAATAATTTTCTTGGGTTCCACTGTATCTGGGAAGGTACTGTTTCCTAGTGGGTAATTGAATCTAGCCCGGGACCCTCTTTCGGTTCGTCCCTTTATCTGGCTCAGATATTTTTCTTTGGTTTCACTGTATCTGTCCTGGGACCCTGTTTCGGTTTGACCCTGTATCTGACTCGAATATTTTTTTTTGATTTCACTGTATCTGACTTGGGACCCTGTTTCGGTTCGTCCCTGTATCTGGCTCGGATATTTTTAATGGGTTTCACTATACTTGGGAAGGGACTGTTTCCTGGTGGGTCATTGTATCTGGCCCGTGACCCTGTTTCGGTTCGTCCCTCTATCTGACCTGGGACCCTATTTCGATTCGTACTTATATCTAACTCGGATATTTTTCTTGGGTTTCACTGTATTTGAGAATGGGATGTTTCCTAGAGGGTCAATGTATCTGGCCCGGGACCCTGTTTCGAGTCGTCCCTGTATCTGACTCGGATAATTTTCTTTGGATTCACTGTATCTGGAAAGGTACTATTTCCTGGTGGGTCATTAAATCTGGCCCGAGACCCTGTTTCGGTTCATCCCTCTATCTGACTCAGATATTTTTCTTTGGTTTCACTATATCTGACCTGGGACTCTGTTTCGGTTCGTCCCTGTATCTGGCTCGGATATTTTTCATGGGTTTCACTGTACTTGGGAAGGGACTGTTTCCTGGTGGGTAATTGTATCTGGCCCGTGACCCTGTTTCGGTTCGTCCCTCTATCTGACTCAGATTATTTTCTGGGGTTTCTATGTAGTTCGGAAGGGACTGTTTCCCGGTGGGTCATTGTATCTGGCCTGTGACCCTGTTTCGAGTCGTCCCTGTATCTGGCTCGGATATTTTTCTTTGGTCACTGTATCTGACCTGGGACCCTGTTTCGGTTCGTCCTTGTATCTGACTCGGATATTTTTCTTTGGTTTCACTGTATCTGACCTGGCACGTTGTCTCAGTTCGTCCCTATATCTAACTCGGATATTTTTTTTTGGTTTCTCTGTATTTGGGAAGGGGTTGTTTCTTAGAGGGTCAATGTATCCGGCCCGGGACCCTGTTTCGAGTCATCCATGTATCTGACTCTAATAATTTTCCTGGGTTCCACTGCATCTGGGAAGGTACTGTTTCCGAGTGGGTCATTGAATCTAGCCCGGGACCCTGTTTCGGTTCGTCCCTATATCTGACTCAGCTATTTTTCTTTGGTTTTACTGTATCTGACCTGGGACCCTATTTCGATTCATCCTTATATCTAACTCGGATATTTTTCCTTGGTTTCACTGTATCTGACCTAGGACCCTGTTTCGGTTCGTCCCTATACCTAACTAGGATATTTTTTTTGCCTTTCACTGTATTTGGGAAGGGGTTGTTTCCTAGAGGGTCAATGTATCTTTCCCGGGACCATGTTTTGAGTCGTCCCTGTATCTGACTCTGATAATTTTCTTGGGTTCCACTGTATCTGGGAAGGTACTGTTTCCTTGTGGGTAATTGAATCTAGCCCGGGACCCTGTTTCGGTTCGTCCATCTATCTTACTCAGATATTTTTCTTTGGTTTCACTGTATCTGACCTGGGACCCTGTTTCGGTTTAACACTGTATCTGACTCGGATATTTTTCTTTGGTTTCACTGTATTTGACCTGGGACCCTGTTTCGGTTCGTCCCTATATCTAACTCGAATATTTTTTTTGGGTTTCACTGTATTTGGGAAGGGTTTGTTTCCTAGAGGGTCAATGTTTCTGGCCCGGGACCCTGTTTCGAGTCGTCCCTATATCTGACTCTGATAATTTTTTTCGATTCAACTGTATCTTGGAAGGTACTGTTTCCTAGTGGGTCATTGAATCTGGCCCGGGACCCTGTTTCCGTTCGTCCCTCTATCTTACTCAGATATTTTTCTTTGGTTTCACTGTATCTGACCTGGGACCCTGTTTCGGTTCGTCCCTGTATCTGACTGGGATATTTTTCTTATGTTCCACTGTATCTAGACTGGGACCATGTTTTGGGTCGTCCCTGTATCTGACTCGGATATTTTTCATGGGTTTCATTGTATTTAGGAAGGGACTGTTTCCTGGTGGGTCATTGTATCTGGCCCGTAAAGCTGTTTCAGTTCGTCCCTCTATATGGCTCAGATATTTTTCTTGGGTTTCTCTGTAGTTGGGAAGGGACTGTTTCCTGGTGGGTCATTTTATCTGGCCTGTGACCTTGTTTCGAGTCGTCCCTGTATCTGGCTCGGATATTTTTTTTTGGTTTCACTGTATTTGGGAAGGGGATGTTTCCTAGAGGCTCAATGTATCTGGCCCGGGACCCTGTTTCGAGTCGTCCCTGTATCTGACTCAGATATTTTTCATGGGTTTCACTGTACTTGGGAAGGTACTGTTTCCTTGTGGGTCATTGAATCTAGCCCGGGACCTTGTTTCAGTTCGTCCCTCTATCTGACTCAGATATTTTTCTTTGGTTTCACTATATCTGACCTGGGACCCTATTTCGATTCGTCCTTATATCTAACTGGGATATTTTTCTTTGGTTTCATTATATTTGGGAATGGGATGTTTCCTAGAGCGTCAATTTATCAGGCCCGGGACCTTTTTTTGAGTCGTCCCTGTATCTGACTCGGATAATTTTCTTGGGTTTCAATGTATCGGGAAAGGTACTATTTCCTGGTGGGTCATTGAATCTGGCCCGAGACCCTGTTTCGGTTCGTCCTTCTATCTGACTCAGATATTTTTCTTTGGTTTCATTAGATCTGACCTGGGACCCAGTTTCGTTTCATCCTTGTATCTGACTCGGATATTTTTCTTTGGTTTCACTGTTTCTGACCTGGGACCCTGTTTCGGTTCGTCCTTATATATAACTCAGATATTTTTAGTGGGTTTCACTGTATTTGGGAAGGGATTGTTTCCTAGAGGGTCAATGTATCTGGCCCGGGACCCTGTTTCGAGTCATCTCTATATCTCACTCGGATAATTTTCTTGGGTTCCACTGTATTTGGGAAGGTACTGTTTCCTAGTGGGTCATTGAATCTAGCCCGGGACCCTGTTTCGGTTCGTCCCTTTATCTGACTCAGATATTTTTCTTTGGTTTCACTGTATCTGACCTGGGACCCTGTTTCGGTTCGACCCTGTTTCGGTTCGACCTTGTATCTAACTCGGATACTTTTCTTTGGTTTCACTGTATCTGACCTGGGACCCTATTTCGGTTCGTCCCTATATCTAACTTGAATTTTTTTTTGGGTTTCACTATATTTTGGAAGGGGTAGTTTCCTAGAGGGTCAATGTATCTGGCCCGGGACCCTGTTTCGACTCATCCCTGTATCTGACTTTGATAATTTTCTTAGGTTCCACTATATCTGGGAAGGTACTGTTTCCTAGAGGGTCATTGAATCTAGCTCGGGACCCTATTTCAGTTCCCCCTCTATCTGACTCAGATATTTTTCTTTGGTTTCACTATATCAGACCTGGGACCCTGTTTCGGTTCGTCCTTGTACCTAACTCTGATATTTTTCTTATGTTCCACTGTATCTGGACTGGGACCATGTTTCGGGTCGTTCCTGTATCTGACTCGGATATTTTTCATAGGTTTCACTGTACTTGGGAAGGGACTGTTTCCTAGTGGGTCATTGTATCTGGCCCGTGACCCTGTTTTGGTTCGTCCCTCTATCTGACTCAGATATTTTTCTTGGGTTTCTCTGTAGTTGGGAAGGGACTGTTTCCGGGTGGGTCATTGTATCTGGCCTGTGACCCTGTTTCGAGTCGTCCCTGTATCTGGCTCGGAAATTTTTCTTTGGTTTCACTGTATCTGACCTGGGACCCTGTTTCGGTTCGTCCTTGTATCTGACTCAGATATTTTTCTTTGTTTTCACTGTATCTGACCTAGCACCCTGTTTCGGTTCGTCCCTATATCTAACTCAGATATTTTTTTTTGGTTTCACTATATTTGGGAAGGGGTTGTTTTCTAGAGGGTCAATGTATCTGGCCCGGGACCCTATTTCGAGTCGTCCCTGTTTCTTACTCTGATAATTTTCTTGGGTTCCACTGTATCTAGGAAGGTACTGTTTCCTAGTGGGTCATTGAATCTAGCCCGGGACCCTGTTTCGGTTCGTCCCTTTATCTGACTCAGATATTTTTCTTTGGTTTCACTGTATCTGACCTGGGACCCTGTTTCGGTTCGACCCTGTATCTAACTCGGATATTTTTCTTTGGTTTCACTGTATCTGACCTGGGACCCTATTTCGGTTCGTCCCTATATCTAACTTGGATTTTTTTTAGGTTTCACTGTATTTGGGAAGGGGTAGTTTCCTAGAGGGTCAATGTATCTGGCCTGGGACCCTGTTTCGACTCGTCCCTGTATCTGACTTTGATAATTTTCTTGGGTTCCACTATATCTGGGAAGGTACTGTTTTCTAGTGGGTCATTAAATCTAGCCCGGGACCCTATTTCGGTTCCCCCTCTATCTGACTCAGATATTTTTCTTTGGTTTCACTGTATCAGACCTGGGACCCTGTTTCGGTTCGTCCTTGTATCTGACTCGGATATTTTTCTTATGTTCCACTGTATCTGACCTGGGACCCTGTTTCGGTTCGTCTCTGTATCTGACTCGGATATTTTTGTTATGTTCCACTTTATCTGGACTGGGACCAGGTTTCGTGTCGTCCCTGTATCTGACTCGGCTATTTTTCCTGGGTTTCACTGTACTTGGGAAGGGACTATTTCCTGGTGGGTCATTGTATCTGGCCCGTGACCCTGTCTCGGTTCGTCCCTCTTTCTGACTAAGATATTTTTCTAGGGTTTCTCTGTAGTTGGGAAGGGCTGTTTCCCCGTGGGTTATTGTATCTTTCCTGTGACCCTGTTTCGGGTCGTCCCTGTATCTGGCTCGGATATTTATCTTTGGTTTCAGTGTATCTGACCTGGGACCCTGTTTCGGTTCGTCCTTGTATCTAACTCGGATATTTTTCTTTGGTTTCACTGTATTTGGGAAGGGTTGTTTCCTAGAGGGTCAATGTATCTGGCCCGGGACCCTATTTCGAGTCGTCCCTGTATCTGACTTTGATAATTTTCTTGGGTTC
Source organism: Cercis canadensis (assembly GCA_003255065.1). Classification (NCBI taxonomy): domain Eukaryota; kingdom Viridiplantae; phylum Streptophyta; class Magnoliopsida; order Fabales; family Fabaceae; genus Cercis; species Cercis canadensis. The sequence goes on from QAOA01005503.1 coordinate 107,949, forward strand.
CACTGTATCTGGGAAGGTACTGTTTCATTGTGGGTCATTGAATCTAGCCCGAGACCCTGTTTCGGTTCGTCCATCTATCTGAATATGATATTTTTCTTTGGTTTCACTGTATCTGACCTGGGACCCTATTTCGGTTCGCCCTTATATCTAACTCGGATATTTTTCTTGGGTTTCACTGTATTTGGGAATGGGATGTTTCCTAGAAGGTCAATGTATCTAGCCCGGGTCCCTGTTTCGAGTTATCCCTGTATCTGACTCGGATAATTTTCTTGAGTTTCACTGTACCTGGAAAGGTACTGTTTCCTGGTGGGTCATTGAATCTGGCCCGAGACCTTGTTTCGGTTCGTCCCTCTATCTGACTCAGATATTTTTCGCGGGTTTCTCTGTAGTTGGAAAGGGACTGTTTCCCGATGGGTCATTCTATCTGGCCTGTGACCCTGTTTCGGCTCGTCCCTGTATCTGGCTTGGATATTTTTCTTTGGTTTCACTGTTTCTGACCTGGGATCCTGTTTCGGTTCGTCCTTGTATCTGACTCGGATATTTTTCTTTGGTTTCGTTGTATCTGTCTTGGGACCCTGTTTCGAATGGTACTTGTATCTGACTCGGATATTTTTCTTTGGTTTCACTGTATCTGACCTGGCACCCTATTTCGGTTTGTCCCTATATCTAACTCGGATATTTTTTTTGGGTTTCATTGTATTTGGGAAGGGGTTGTTTCCTAGAGGATCAATGTATCTGGCCCGGGACCCTGTTTCGAGTCGTCCCTGTATCTGACTCTGATAATTTTCTTGGGTTCCACTGTATCTGGGAAGGTACTGTTTCCTAGTGGGTCATTGAATCTAGCCCGGGACCCTGTTTCGGTTCATCCCTCTATCTGACTCAGATATTTTTCTTTGGTTTCACTATATCTGACTGATGAACACACTTTTTATACAATAGTTATTCCTCATACTTAGTCTTTTAAACCTCTTTTGGGCTGAATTGCATAGACTTAGACCTCATTTCATGACTTAGGATCCATTTATGCTTAATTGCAATTTCCAGCAATACTGGGCATTATATGCTGTCTCTGTGTTTCAGGCATATCTTGAGTTCTGGATGTCCAAAAATTCCGAGTCATACCTTGTTGGAAAGCTGAGAGAATTGTCTACAACTTTCTTTCAGGGCTCCAAAGCTAATTCGGACGTTCAGAAGGTCATATGCAGCCTGGAAGCCAGAGAAGACATGCTGTCGCAGGATCCTGACCTACATGCAGTATTTGGGTCATAACTTGAGTTGTAGATGTCATATTGACCTGAAACTGGTACCATTGGAAAGCTAACAGACAGAGCTTCAATTGATATGAAGACCGGTTCACCATATTTTATGTGGAAGATGGTCTTATTTGCTGTGCAAGTTAGCTGACGGTTCCAGACACCTTCTGCCACTTAAATGGGCCTAACTTCCTCATGACAAGTCCAAATGGGCCCAAACCAAAGCCCAATTGAAGCTAAGGCCCATGGGAACAAGTGTGCCCTAAGGGCAATTTAGGTGTGCATGTAAAATTGGAGGTCTATATCAGAAGAAGGAGGCAGCCGAAATTCAGAATCACCTCATTAGATATTTTAGACAGATTTTTGAGCTTTCCTTAGTTCTTAAGTTTTCTTTTAGATATTTTGTAAGAACTTCAGCTCCTCTTGTTCATGGAGGGCTAATCCAACATATCAATCCAGGTTTTGCTATTCTGATTATTGGTTTTGAGATTATGAGTTGTTGTTCTTCATTTTAGTTGTTAATCAAAGTTCTTTCAATCCTTTGAAATATTCTGTTTGAATTGCTTAATTCGAATTTGGATCTTCATGTGTGATTGCTTAATTGCATGTGATAAAAGAGGATTGTATGGTTGATTAATGTTTCTGAGCTTTTGGATGGATTAATCACCTTGGCTGGATCATGGACTTAGGTAAAACTAGACTTGAATGTTTGCTTAATTCATTTAGTCTTAGTTGAATCCGAATTCTGGTTGCTTAACCAGTGGACATCCATAGAACATTGAGAGGCGTCTTGATATGTTTTAAAGGCCAAGAACATGGTTAATAATTGAATGGATCATTAGAAATCAAGGATGAATCAAAATCAGAATCAGTTAAGGCTTGGATTGGTTGTTTTCCTTTAGGTTACCACTTTTAATTAATTTCTGTCAAGCACTTAAAACAAACACAACCCCCCTGTTTACATGCTTCTCTATATGATTCACTAAATAGAACAATCCTTAGGTTCGACTTAGGGTTGTCCTATGCTGCAAATAGCTAGGTAACCGACCAAAAACTTTAAGTAATTTGAGGAGCCTCGGCAGCTCATCACTGACCTGGGACCCTGTTTCGGTTCGACCCCGTATCTGACTTGGATATTTTTTTTATGGTTTCACTGTATTTGGGAAAGGACTGTTTCCTGGTGGGTCATTGTATCTGGCCCGTGACCCTATTTCGATTCGTCCTTGTATCTCACCCCTATAATTTTCCTAAGTTTCTCTGTAGTTGGGAACGGACAGTTTCCCGGTGGCTCATTGTGTCTGGCCTGTGACCCTGGTTTGGGTCGTCCCTATTTTTAGCTCGGATATTTTTCTTTGGTTTCACTGTATCTAACCGGGGACCCTGTTTCGGTTCGCCCTCTTATCTGACTCGGATATTTTTCTTTGGTTTCACTGTATCTGACCTGGGACCCTGTTTCGGTTCGTCCCTATAACTAACTCGGATATTTTTTTTGTGCTTCAGTGTATTTGGGAAGGGGTTGTTTCCGAGAGGGTCAATGTATCTGGCCCGGGACCCTGTTTCGAGTCGTCCCTGTATCTGATTCGGATAATTTTCTTGGGTTCCACTGCATCTGGGAAGGTACTGTTTCCTTGTGGGTCATAGAATCTAGCCCGGGACCTTGTTTCAGTTCGTCCCTCTATCTGACTTAGATATTTTTCTTTGGTTTCACTATATCTGACCTGGGACCCTATTTCGATTCGTCCTTATATCTAACTCGGATATTTTTCTTTGGTTTCACTGTATTTGGGAATGGGATGTTTCCTAGTGGGTCATTGAATCTGGCCCGGAACCCTGTTTCGGTTCGTCCTTCTATCTGACACAGATATTTTTCTTTGGTTTCACTGTATCTGACCTGGGACCCTGTTTCGGTTCGTCCTTTTATCTGACTCAGATATTTTTCTTATGTTCCACTGTATCTGGACTGGGACAATGTTTCGAGTCGTCCTTGTATTTGACTCGGATATTTTTCATGGGTTTCACTGTACTTGGGAAGAGACTGTTTCCTGGTGGGTCATTGTATCTGGCCCATGCCCTTGTTTCGGTTTGTCCCTCTATCTGACTCAGATATTTTTCTTGGGTTTCTCTGTAGTTGGGAAGGGACTGTTTCCCGGTGGGTCATTGTATCTGGCCTGTGACCCTGTTTCGAGTCGTCCCTGTATCTGGCTCGGACATTTTTCTTTGCTTTCACTGTATCTGACCTGGGAGCCTGTTTCGGTTCATCCATGTATCTGACTCGGATATTTTTCTTTGGTTTCACTGTATCTGACCTGGCACCCTGTTTCGGTTCTTCCCTGTATCTAACTCAGATATTTTTTTTTGGTTTCACTGTATTTGGGAAGGGGTTGTTTCCTAGAGGGTCAATGAATCCGGCCCGAGACTCCTGTATCTGACTCTGATCATTTTCTTGGGTTCCACTGCATCTGTGAAGGTACTGTTTCCTTGTGGGTCATCGAATCTAGCCCGGGACCCTGTTTCGGTTCGTCCCTCTATCTGACTCAGATATTTTTCTTTGGTTTCATTGTGTCTGACCTGGGACCCTGTTTCGGTTCGTCCTTATATTTAACTCGGAAATTTTTCTTGGGCTTCACTGTATTTTGGAAGGGGTTGTTTCCTAGAGGGTCAATGTATTTGGCCCGGGACCCGATTTCAAGTCGTCTATGTATCTGACTCGGATAATTTTCTTGGGTTTCACTTTATCTGGGAATGTACTGTTTCCTTGTGGTTCATTGAATCTAGCCCGGGACCCTGTTTCGAGTCGTCCCTGTATCTGACTCGGATATTTTTCTTTGGTTTCACTGCATCTGACCTGGGACCCAATTTCGTTTCGTCCTTATTTCTGACTCAGATATTTTTCTTTGGTTTCACTGTATCTGACCTGGGACCCTGTTTCGGTTCGTCCTTGTATCTGACTCGGATATTTTTCTTTGGTTTCACTGTATCTAACCTGGGACCCTGTTTCGGTTCGTCCTTATATTTAACTCGGATATTTTTCTTGGGCTTCACTGTATTTGGGAAGGGGTTGTTTCCTACAGGGTCAATGTATCTGGACCGGGACCCTGTTTCGAGTCGTCCCTGTATCTGACTCTGATAATTTTCTTGGGTTCCACTGTATCTGGGAAGGTACTGTTTCCCAGTGGGTAATTGAATTTAGCCCGGGACCCTGTTTCGGTTCATCCCTCTATCTGACTCAGATATTTTTCTTTGGTTTCACTGTATCTGACCTAGGACCCTGTTTCGGTTCGACCCTGTATCTGACTCGGATATTTTTCTTTGGTTTCACTGTATCTGACCTAGGACCTTGTTTCGGTACGACCCTATATCTAACTCGGATATTTTTTTTGGTTTTCACTGTATTTGGGAACAGATTATTTCCTAGAAGGACAATGAATCTGCCCCGGGACCCTGTTTCGAGTCGTCCCTGTATCTGACTCTGATAATTTACTTGGGTTCCACTGACTCTGGCAAGCTACTATTTCCTAGGGGGTCATTGAATCTAGCCCGGGACCCTGTCTCGGTTCGTCCCTGTATCTGACTCGGATATTTTTCTTATGTTCCACTGTATCTGGACTGGGACCATGTTTCGATTCTTCCTTGTATCTGACTCGGATATTTTTCATGGGTTTCACTGTACTTGGGAAGCGACTGTTTCCTGGTGAGTCATTGTATCTTGCCCGTGACCCTGTTTCGGTTCCTCCCTCTATCTGACTCAGATATTTTTCTTGGGTTTCTCTGTAGTTGGGAAGGGACTGTTCCCGGTGGGTCATTGCATCTGGCCTGTGACCCTGTTTCGAGTCATCCCTGTATCTGGCTCGGATATTTTTCTTTGGTTTCACTGTATCTGACTTGGCAACCTGTTTCGGTTCGTCCTTACATCTAACTCAGATATTTTTTTTGGGTTTGACTGTATTTGGGAAGGGGTTGTTTCCTAGAGGGTCAATGTATCCGGCCCGGGACCCTGTTTCGAGTCGTCCCTGTATCTGACTCTGATAATTTTCTTGGGTTCAACTGTATCTGGGAAGGGACTGTTTCCTAGTGGGTCATTGAATCTAGCCCGGGACCCTGTTTCAGTTCGTCCCTCTATCTGACTCAGATATTTTTCTTTGGTTTCACTGTATCTGACCTGGGACCCTATTTCGGTTCGTCCCTCTATCTTACTCAGATATTTTTCTTTGGTTTCACTATATCTGACCTGGGTCCCTGTTTTAGTTTGTCCCTATATCTAACTCGGAAATTTTCTTTGGGTTTCACTGTTTTTGGGAAGGGGTTGTTTCCTAGAGGGTCAATGTATCTGGCCCAGGACCCTGTTTCGAGTCGTCCCTGTATCTGACTCGGATGTTTTTCTTATGTTCCACTTTATCTGGACTGGGACCATGTTTCAAGTCGTCCCTGTATCTGACTCGGATATTTTTCATGGGTTTCACTGTACTTGGGAAGGGACTCTTTCCTGGTGGGTCATTGTATCTGGCCCGTGACCCTGTTTCGGTTCGTCACTCTATCTGACACAGATATTTTTCTTGGGTTTCTCTTTAGTTGGGAAGGGACTGTTTCCCGGTGGGTCATTGTATCTGGCTATGACCCGGTTTCGAGTCGTCCCTGTATCTAGCTCGGATATTTTTCTTTGGTTTCACTGTATCTAACATGGGACCCTGTTTCGGTTTGTCCTTGTATCTGATTCGGAGATTTTTCTTTGGTTTCACTCTATCTGACCTGGGACCCTGTTTCGGTTCGTCCTTGTATCTGACTCGGATATTTATCTTTGGTTTCACTGTATCTGACCTGGCACCCTATTTCGGTTCATCCCTATATCTAACTCGGATATTTTTTTTGGGTTTCACTGTATTTGGGAAGGGGTTGTTTCCTAGAGGGTCAATGTATCTGGCTCGGGACCCTGTTTCGAGTCGTCCTTGTATCTGACTCTGATAATTTTCTTGGGTTCCACTGTATCTGGGAAGGTACTGTTTCCTAGTGGGTCATTGAATCTAGCCCGGGACCCTGTTTCGGTTCATGCCTCTATTTGACTCAGATATTTTTCTTTGGTTTCATTGTATCTGGCTTGGGACCCTGTTTCGGTTCGACCCTGTACCTGGCTCAGATATTTTTCTTTGGTTTCACTGTATCTGACCTGGGACCCTGTTTCGGTTCGTCCTTGTATTTGACTCGGATATTTTTCTTTGGTTTCACTATATCTGACCTGGCACCCTTTTTCGGTTCGTCCCTATATCTAATTCAGATATTTTTTTTTGGTTTCACTGTATTTGGGAAGGGGTTGTTTCCTAGAGGGTCAATGTATCTGGCCCGGGACCCTGTTTCGAGTCGTCCCTGTATCTGACTCGGATAATTTTCTTGGGTTTCACTGTATCTGGGAAGGTACTGTTTCCTAGTGGGTCATTGAATCTAGCCCGGGACCCTGTTTCGGTTCGTCCCTCTATCTGACTCAGATATTTTTCTTTGGTTTCACTGTATCTGATATCTGAACCTGTTTCAGTTCGTCCCTATATCTGACTCGGATATTTTTCTTATGCTCTACTGTATCTGGAATGGGACCATGTTTCGGGTCGTCCCTGTATCTGACTCGGATATATTCCATGGGTTTCACTGTAATTGGGAAGGGACTGTTTCCTGGTGGGTCATTGTATCTGGCCCGTGACCCTGTTTCGGTTCATCCCTCTATCTGAATCAGATATTTTTCTTGGGTTTCTCTGTAGTTGGGAAGGGACAATTTCCCGGTGGGTCATTGTATCTGGCCTGTGACTCTGTTTCGAGACGTCCCTGTACCTGGCTCAGATATTTTTCTTTGGTTTCACTGTATCTGACCTGGGAACCTGTTTCGGTTCGTCCTTGTATCTGACTCGGATATTTTTCTTTGGTTTCACTATATCTGACCTGGCACCCTGTTTCGGTTCGTCCCTATATCTAATTCAGATATTTTTTTTTGGTTTCACTGTATTTGGGAAGGGGTTGTTTCCTAGAGGGTCAATGTATCTGGCCCGGGACCCTGCTTCGAGTCGTCCCTGTATCTGGCTCGGATAATTTTCTTGGGTATCACTGTATCTGGGATGGTACTGTTTCCTAGTGGGTCATTGATTCTAGCCCGGGACCCTGTTTCGGTTCGTCCCTATATCTGACTCAGATATTTTTCTTTGGTTTCACCATATCTGACCTAGTACCCTGTTTCAGTTCGTCCCTGTATCGGACTCAGATATTTTTCTTATGCTCCACTGTATCTGGACTGGGACCATGTTTCGGGTCGTCCCTGTATCTGACTCGGATATTTTTCATGGGTTTCACTGTAGTTGGAAGGGACTATTTCCCGGTGGGTCATTGTATCTTGCCTGTGACTCTGTTTCGAGTCGTCCCTGTACCTGGCTCAGATATTTTTCTTTGGTTTCACTGTATCTGACCTGGGACCCTGTTTCGGTTCGTCCTTGTATCTGACTCGAATATTTTTCTTTGGTTTCAATATATCTGACCTGGCACCCTGTTTCGGTTCGTCCCTATATCTAATTCAGATATTTTTTTTTGGTTTCACTGTATTTGGGAAGGGGTTGTTTCCTAGAGGGTCAATGTATCCAGCCCGGGACCCTGTTTGGAGTCGTCACTGTATCTGACTCTGATAATTTTCTTGGGTTCCACTGTACTTGGGAAGGGACTGTTTCCTGGTGCGTCATTGTATCTGGCCCGTGACCCTGTTTCGGTTCATCCCTCCATCTGACTCAGATATTTTTCTCGGCTTTCTCTGTAGTTGGGAAGGGACTATTTCCCGGTGGGTCATTGTATCTGGCCTGTGACTCTGTTTCGAGTCGTCCCTGTATCTGGCTAAGATATTCTTTGGTTTCACTGTATCTGACCTGGGACCCTGTTTCGGTTCGTCCTTGTATCTGACTCGGATATTTTTCTTTGGTTTTACTGTGTCTGACCTGGCACCTTGTTTCGGTTCGTCCTTGTATCTGAATCGGATATTTTTCTTTGGTTTCACTGTATCTGACCTGGCACCCTGTTTCGGTTCGTCCCTATATCTAACTCAGATATTTTTTTTTTAGTTTCACTGTATTTGGGAAGGGGTTGTTTCCTAGAGGGTCAATGTATCTGGCCCGGGAACCTGTTTTGAGTCATCCCTATATCTGACTCGGATAATTTTCTTGGGTTTCACTGTATCTGGGAAGGTACTGTTTCCTAGTAGGTCATTGAATCTAGCCCGGGACCCTGTTTCGGTTCGTCCCTCTATCTGACTCAGATATTTTTCTTTGGTTTCACTGTATCTGATATCTGAACCTGTTTCAGTTCGTCCCTATATCTGACTCGGATATTTTTCTTATGCTCTACTGTATCTGGAATGGGACCATGTTTCGGGTCGTCCCTGTATCTGACTCGGATATATTCCATGGGTTTCACTGTAATTGGGAAGGGACTGTTTCCTGGTGGGTCATTGTATCTGGCCCGTGACCCTGTTTCGGTTCATCCCTCTATCTGAATCAGATATTTTTCTTGGGTTTCTCTGTAGTTGGGAAGGGACAATTTCCCGGTGGGTCATTGTATCTGGCCTGTGACTCTGTTTCGAGACGTCCCTGTACCTGGCTCAGATATTTTTCTTTGGTTTCACTGTATCTGACCTGGGAACCTGTTTCGGTTCGTCCTTGTATCTGACTCGGATATTTTTCTTTGGTTTCACTATATCTGACCTGGCACCCTGTTTCGGTTCGTCCCTATATCTAATTCAGATATTTTTTTTTGGTTTCACTGTATTTGGGAAGGGGTTGTTTCCTAGAGGGTCAATGTATCTGGCCCGGGACCCTGCTTCGAGTCGTCCCTGTATCTGGCTCGGATAATTTTCTTGGGTATCACTGTATCTGGGATGGTACTGTTTCCTAGTGGGTCATTGATTCTAGCCCGGGACCCTGTTTCGGTTCGTCCCTATATCTGACTCAGATATTTTTCTTTGGTTTCACCATATCTGACCTAGTACCCTGTTTCAGTTCGTCCCTGTATCGGACTCAGATATTTTTCTTATGCTCCACTGTATCTGGACTGGGACCATGTTTCGGGTCGTCCCTGTATCTGACTCGGATATTTTTCATGGGTTTCACTGTAGTTGGAAGGGACTATTTCCCGGTGGGTCATTGTATCTTGCCTGTGACTCTGTTTCGAGTCGTCCCTGTACCTGGCTCAGATATTTTTCTTTGGTTTCACTGTATCTGACCTGGGACCCTGTTTCGGTTCGTCCTTGTATCTGACTCGAATATTTTTCTTTGGTTTCAATATATCTGACCTGGCACCCTGTTTCGGTTCGTCCCTATATCTAATTCAGATATTTTTTTTTGGTTTCACTGTATTTGGGAAGGGGTTGTTTCCTAGAGGGTCAATGTATCCAGCCCGGGACCCTGTTTGGAGTCGTCCCTGTATCTGACTCTGATAATTTTCTTGGGTTCCACTGTACTTGGGAAGGGACTGTTTCCTGGTGCGTCATTGTATCTGGCCCGTGACCCTGTTTCGGTTCATCCCTCCATCTGACTCAGATATTTTTCTCGGCTTTCTCTGTAGTTGGGAAGGGACTATTTCCCGGTGGGTCATTGTATCTGGCCTGTGACTCTGTTTCGAGTCGTCCCTGTATCTGGCTAAGATATTCATTGGTTTCACTGTATCTGACCTGGGACCCTGTTTCGGTTCGTCCTTGTATCTGACTCGGATATTTTTCTTTGGTTTTACTGTGTCTGACCTGGCACCTTGTTTCGGTTCGTCCTTGTATCTGAATCGGATATTTTTCTTTGGTTTCACTGTATCTGACCTGGCACCCTGTTTCGGTTCGTCCCTATATCTAACTCAGATATTTTTTTTTTAGTTTCACTGTATTTGGGAAGGGGTTTTTTCCTAGAGGGTCAATGTATCTGGCCCGGGAACCTGTTTTGAGTCATCCCTGTATCTGACTCGGATAATTTTCTTGGGTTTCACTGTATCTGGGAAGGTACTGTTTCCTAGTAGGTCATCGAATCTAGCCCGGGAACCTGTTTCTGTTCGTCCCTCTATCTGACTCAGATATTTTTCTTTGGTTTCATTGTATCTGACCTATGACCCTGTTTCAGTTCGTCCATGTATCTGACTCGGATATTTTTCTTATGCTCTACTGTATCTGGAATGGGACCATGTTTCGGGTCGTCCCTGTATCTGACTCGGATATTTTTCATGGGTTTCACTGTACTTGGGAAGGGACTGTTTCCTGGTGGGTTATTGTATCTGGCCCGTGACCCTGTTTCGGTTCATCCCTCTAATTGACTCAGATATTTTTCTTGGTTTTCTCTGTAGTTGGGAAGGGACTATTTCCCGGTGGGTCATTGTATCTGGCCTGTGACTCTGTTTCGAGTCGTCCCTGTATCTGGCTCAGATATTTTTCTTTGGTTTCACTGTATCTGACCTGGGACCCTGTTTCGGTTCGTCCTTGTATCTGACTCGGATATTTTTCTTTGGTTTCATTGTATCTGACTTGGCACCCTGTTTCGGTTCATCCCTATATCTAACTCAGATATTTTTTTTTTGGTTTCACTGTATTTGGGAAGCGGTTGTTTCCTAGAGGGTCAATGTATCTGGCCCGGGACCCTGTTTCGAGTCGTCCCTGTATCTGCCTCGGATAATTTTCTTAGGTTTCACTGTATCTGGGAAGGTACTGTTTCCTAGTGGGTCATTGAATCTAGCCCGGGACCCTGTTTCGGTTCGTCCCTATATTTGTCTCAGATATTTTTCTTTGGTTTCACTGTATCTGACCTAGGACCCTGTTTCAGTTCGTCCCTATATCTCACTCAGATATTTTTCTTATGCTCCACTGTATCTGGACTGGGACCATGTTTCGGGTCGTCCCTGTATCTGACTCGGATATTTTTCATGGGTTTCACTGTACTTGGGAAGGGACTGTTTCCTGGTGGGTCATTGTATCTAACCCGTGACCTTGTTTCGGTTCATCCCTCTATCTGACTCAGATATTTTTCTTGGGTTTCTCTGTAGTTGGGAAGGGACTATTTCCCGGTGGGTCATTGTATCTGGCCTGTGACTCTGTTTCGAGTCGTCCCTGTATCTGGCTCAGATATTTTTCTTTGGTTTCACTGTATCTGACCTGGGACCCTGTTTCGGTTCGTCCTTGTATCTGACTCGGATATTTTTCTTTGGTTTCACTGTATCTGACCTGGCACCCTGTTTCGGTTCGTCCCTATATCTAACTCAGATATTTTTTTTGGTTTCATTGTATTTGGGAAGGGGTTGTTTCCTAGAGGGTCAATGTATCTGGCCCGGGACCCTGTTTCGAGTCGTCCCTGTATCTGACTCGGATAGTTTTCTTGGGTTTCACTGTATCTGGGAAGGTACTATTTCTTAGTGGGTCATTGAATCGAGGCCGGGACCCTGTTTCGGTTCGTCCCTATATCTAACTCAGATATTTTTCTTTGGTTTCACTATATCTGACCTAGGACCCTGTTTCGGTTCGTCCCTGTATCTGACTCAGATATTTTTCTTGGGTTTCACTTTATTTGGGAAGGGTTTGTTTCCTAGAGGGTCAATATATCCGGCCCGGGACCCTGTTTCGAGTCGTCCCTGTCTTTGACTCTGATAATTTTCTTGGGTTCCACTGTACTTGGGAAGGGACTGTTTCCTAGGGGGTCATTGTATCTGGCCCGTGGCCCTGTTTCGGTTCATCCCTCTATCTGACTCAGATATTTTTCTTGGGTTTCTCTGTAGTTAGGAAGGGACTATTTCCCCGTAGGTCATTGTATCTGCCTGTGACTCTGTTTCGAGTCGTCCCTGTATCTGGCTCAGACATTTTTCTTTGGTTTCACTGTATTTGACCTGGGATCCTGTTTCGGTTCGTCCTTGTATTTGACTCTGATATTTTTCTTTGGTTTCACTGTATCTGACGTGGCACCCTGTTTCGGTTCGTCCTAATATCTAACTCAGATATTTTTTTTGGTTTCATTGTATTTGGGAAGGGGTTGTTTCCTAGAGTGTCAATGTATCTGGCCCGGGACCCTGTTTCGAGTTGTCCCTGTATCTGACTCGGATAATTTTCTTGGGTTTCACTGTATCTGGGAAGGCAATGTTTCCTAGTGGGTCATTGAATCTAGCCCGGGACCCTGATTCGGTTCGTCCCTATATCTGACTCAGATATTTTTCTTTGGTTTCACTGTATCTGACCTAGGACCCTGTTTAGGTTCGTCCCTGTATCTGACTTGGATATTTTTCTTATGCTCCACTGTATCTGGACTGGGACCATGTTTCGGGTCGTCCCTGTATCTGACTCGGATATTTTTCATGGGTTTCACTGTACTTGGGAAGGGACTGTTTCCTGGTGGGTCATTGTATCTGGCCCGTGACCCTGTTTCGGTTCATCCCTCTATCTGACTCAGATATTTTTCTTGGGTTTCTCTGTAGTTGGGAAGGGACTATTTCCCGGTGGGTCATTGTATCTGGCCTGTGACATTGTTTCGAGTCGTCCCTGTATCTGGCTCAGACATTTTTCTTTGGTTTCACTGTATTTGACCTGGGTTCCTGTTTCGGTTCGTCCTTGTATTTTACTCGGATATTTTTCTTTGGTTTCACTGTATCTGACCTGGCACCCTGTTTCGGTTCGTCCTAATATCTAACTCAGATATTTTTTTTGGTTTCATTGTATTTGGGAAGGGGTTGTTTCCTAGAGTGTCAATGTATCTAGCCCGGGACCCTGTTTCGAGTCGTCCCTGTATCTGACTCGGAAAATTTTCTTGGGTTTCACTTTATCTGGGAAGGTACTGTTTCCTAGTGGGTCATTGAATCTAGCCCGGGAACCTGTTTCGGTTTGTCCCTCTATCTGACTCAGATATTTTTCTTTGGTTTCATTGTATCTGATCTATGACCCTGTTTCAGTTCGTCCCTGTATCTGACTCCGATATTTTTCTTATGCTCTACTGTATGTGGAATGGGACCAAGTTTCGGGTCGTCCCTGTATCTGACTCGGATATTTTTCATGGGTTTCACTGTACTTGGGAAGGGACTGTTTCCTGGTGGGTCATTGTATCTGGCCCGTGACCCTGTTTCGGTTCATCCCTCTATCTGACTCAGATATTTTTCTTGGGTTTCTCTGTAGTTGGGAAGGGACTATTTCCCGGTGGGTCATTGTATCTGGCCTGTGACTCTGTTTCGAGTCGTCCCTGTATCTGGCTCAGATATTTTTCTTTTGTTTCACTGTATCTGACCTGGCATCCTGTTTCGGTTCGTCCCTATATCTAACTCAGACATTTTTTTTTGGTTTCACTGTATTTGGGAAAGGGTTGTTTCCTAGAGGGTCAATGTATCTGGCCCGGGACCCTGTTTCGAGTCGTCCTTGTATCTGACTCAGATAATTTTCTTTGGTTTCACGGTATCTGGGAAGGTACTGTTTCCTAGTGGGTTATTGAATCTAGCCCGGGACCCTGTTTCGGTTCGTCCCTCTATCTGACTCAGATATTTTTCTTTGGTTTCATTGTATCTGATCTATGACCCTGTTTCAGTTCGTCCCTGTATCTGACTTCGATATTTTTCTTATGCTCTACTGTATGTGGAATGGGACCAAGTTTCGGGTCGTCCCTGTATCTGACTCGGATATTTTTCATGGGTTTCACTGTACTTGGGAAGGGACTGTTTCCTGGTGGGTCATAGTATCTGGCCCGTGACCCTGTTTCGGTTCATCCCTCTATCTGACTCAGATATTTTTCTTGGGTTTCTCTGTAGTTGGGAAGGGACTATTTCCCGGTGGGACATTGTATCTGTCCTGTGACTCTGTTTCGAGTCGTCCCTGTATCTGGCTCAGATATTTTTCTTTGCTTTCACTGTATCTGACCTGGGACCCTGTTTCGGTTCGTCCTTGTATCTGACTCGGATATTTTTCTTTGGTTTCACTGTATCTGACCTGGCACCCTATTTCAGTTCGTCCCTATATCTAACTCAGATAATTTTTTTTTTGTTTCACTGTATTTGGGAAGGGGTTGTTTCCTAGAGGGTCAATGTATCTGGCCCGGGACCCTGTTATGAGTCGTCCCTGTATCTGACTCGGATAATTTTCTTGGGTTTCACTGTATCTGGGAAGGTACTGTTTCCTAGTGGGTCATTGAATCTAGCCCGGGAACCTGTTTCGGTTCGTCCCTCTATCTGACTCAGATATTTTTCTTTGGTTTCATTGTATCTGATCTATGACCCTGTTTCAGTTCGTCCCTGTATCTGACTCCGATATTTTTCTTATGCTCTACTGTATGTGGAATGGGACCAAGTTTCGGGTCGTCCCTGTATCTGACTCGGATATTTTTCATGGGTTTCACTGTACTTGGGAAGGGACTGTTTCCTGGTGGGTCATTGTATCTGGCCCGTGACCCTGTTTCGGTTCATCCCTCTATCTGACTCAAATATTTTTCTTGGGCTTCTCTGTAGTTGGGAAGGGACTATTTCCCGGTGGGTCACTGTATCTGGCCTGTGACATTGTTCCGAGTCGTCCCTGTATCTGGCTCAAATATTTTTCTTTGGTTTCACTCTATCTGACCTGGGACCCTGTTTCGGTTCGTCATTGTATCTGACTCGGATATTTTTCTTTGGTTTCACTGTATCTGACCTGGCACCCTGTTTCGGCTCATACCTATATCTAACTCAGATATTTTTTTTTTGGTTTCACTGTATTTGGGAAGGGGTTGTTTCCTAGAGGGTCAATGTATCTAGCCCGGGACCCTGTTTCGAGTCGTCCCTGTATCTGAGTCGGATAATTTTCTTTGGTTTCACTGTATCTGGGAAGGTACTGTTTCCTAGTGGGTCATTGAATCTAGCCCGGGACCCTGTTTCGGTTCGTCCCTATATCTGACTTAGATATTTTTCTTTGGTTTCACTGTATCTGACCTAGGACCCTGTTTCAGTTCGTCCCTGTATCTGACTCAGATATTTTTCTTATGTTCCACTGTATCTGGACTGGGACCATGTTTCGGGTCGTCCCTGTGTCTGACTCGGATATTTTTCATGGGTTTCACTGTACTTGGGAAGGGCCTGTTTCCTGGTGGGTCATCGTATCTGACCCGTGACCTTGTTTCGGTTCATCCCTCTATCTGACTCAGATATTTGTCTTGGGTTTCTCTGTAGTTGGGAAGGGACTATTTCCCGGTGGGTCATTGTATCTGGCCTGTGACTCTGTTTCGAGTCGTCCCTGTATCTGGCTCAGATATTTTTCTTTGGTTTCACTGTATCTGACCTGGGACCCTGTTTCAGTTCTTCCTTGTATCTGACTCGGATATTTTTCTTTGGGTTTCACTGTATCTGGGAAGGTACTGTTTCCTAGTGGGTCATTGAATCTAGCCCGAGACCCTGTTTCGGTTCGTCCCTCTATCTGACTCAAATATTTTTCTTTGGTTTCACTGTATCTGATCTATGACCCTGTTTTATTTCGTCCATGTATCTGACTCGGATATTTTTCTTATGCTCTACTGTATCTGGAATGGGACCCTGTTTCGGTTCGTCCCTATCTCTGACTCATATATTTTTATTTGGTTTCACTGTATCTGACCTAGGACCCTGTTTCTGTTCGTCCCTGTATCTGACTTAAATATTTTTCTTGGGTTTCACTGTATTTGGGAAGGGGTTGTTTCCGAGAGGGTCAATGTATCCGGCCCGGGACCCTGTTTGGAGTCGTCCCTGTATCTGACGCTGATAATTTTCTTGGGTTCCACTGTACTTGGGAAGGGACTGTTTCCTGGTGGGTCATTGTATCTGGCCCGTGACCCTGTTTCGGTTCATCCCTCTATTTGACTTAGATATTTTTTTTGGTTTCATTGTATTTGGGAAGGAGTTGTTTCCTAGAGGGACAATGTATCTGGCCCGGGACCCTGTTTCGAGTCGTCCCTGTATCTGACTCGGATAATTTTCTTGGGTTTCACTGTATCTGGGAAGGTACTGTTTCCTAGTGGGTCATTGAATATAGCCCGAGACCCTGTCTCGGTTCGTCCCTCTATCTGACTTAGATATTTTTATTTGGTTTCACTGTATCTGACCTATGACCCTGTTTCAGTTCGTCCCTTTATCTGAGTCGGATATTTTTCTTATGCTCTACTGTATCTGGAATGGGACCATGTTTCTGGTCGTCCCTGTATTTGACTCGAATATTTTTCATGGGTTTCACTGTACTTGGGGAGGGACTGTTTCCTGGTGGGTCATTGTATCTGGCCCATGACCCTGTTTCGGTTCATCCCTCTATCTGACTCAGATATTTTTCTTGGGTTTCTCTGTAGTTGTTAAGGGACTATTTCCCGGTGGGTCATTGTATCTGGCCTGTGACTCTGTTTCGAGTCGTCCCTGTATCTGGCTCAGATATTTTTCTTTGGTTTCACTGTATCTGACCTGGGACCCTGTGTCAATTCGTCCTTGTATCTGACTCGGATATTTTTCTTTGGTTTCACTGTATCTGACTTGGCACCCTGTTTCGGTTCATCCCTATATCTAACTCAGATATTTTTTTTTTTGGTTTCACTGTATTTGGGAAGGGGTTGTTTCCTAGAGGGTCAATGTATCTGGCCCGGGACCCTGTTTCGAGTCGTTCCTGTATCTGACTCGGATAATTTTCTTGGGTTTCACTGTATCTGGGAAGGTACTGTTTCCTAGTGGGTCATTGAATCTAGCCCGGGACCCTGTTTCGGTTCGTCCCTATATCTGACTGAGATATTTTTCTTTGGTTTCACTGTATCTGACCTAGGACCCTGTTTCAGTTCGTCCCTATATCTGACTCAGATATTTTTCTTATGCTCCACTGTATTTGGACTAGTACCATGTTTCGGGTCGTCCCTGTATCTGACTCGGATATTTTTCATGGGTTTCATTGTACTTGGGAAGGGACTGTTTCCTGGTGGGTCATTGTATCTTACCCGTGACCTTGTTTTGGTTCATCCCTCTATCTGACTCAGATATTTTTCTTGGGTTTCTCTGTAGTTGGGAAGGGACTATTTCCCGGTGGGTCATTGTATCTGGCCTGTGACTCTGTTTCGAGTCGTCCCTGTATCTGGCTCAGATATTTTTCTTTGGTTTCACTGTATCTGACCTGGCACCCTGTTTCGGTTCGTCCTTGTATCTGACTCGGATATTTTTCTTTTGTTTCACTGTATCTGACCTGGCACCCTGTTTCGGTTCGTCCTAATATCTAACTCAGATATTTTTTTTGGTTTCATTGTATTTGGGAAGGGGTTGTTTCCTAGAGGGTCCATGTATCTGGCCCGGGACCCTGTTTCGAGTCGTCCCTGTATCTGACTCGGAAAATTTTCTTGGGTTTCACTGTATCTGGGAAGGTACTGTTTCCTAGTGGGTCATTGAATCTAGCCCGGGACCCTGTTTCGGTTCGTCCCTATATCTGACTCAGATATTTTTCTTTGGTTTCACTGTATCTGACCTAGGACACTGTTTCAGTTCGTCCCTGTATCTGACTCAGATATTTTTCTTATGCTCCACTGTATCTGGACTGGGACCATGTTTCGAGTCGTTCCTGTATCTGACTCGGATATTTTTCATGGGTTTCACTGTACTTGGGAAGGGACTGTTTCCTGGTGGGTCATTGTATCTGGCCCGTGACCCTGTTTCGGTTCATCCCTCTATCTGACTCAGATATTTTTCTTGGGTTTGTCTGTAGTTGGGAAGGGACTATTTCCCGGTGGGTCATTGTATGTGGGCTGTGACTCTGTTTCAAGTCGTCCTTGTATCTGGCTCTGATATTTTTCTTTGGTTTCACTGTATCTGACCTGGGACCCTGTTTCGGTTCGTCCTTGTATCTGACTCGGATATTTTTCTTTGGTTTCACTGTATCTGACCTGGCACCCTGTTTCGGTTCGTCCCTATATCTAACTCAGATATTTTTTTTTTTTTTCACTGTATTTGGGAAGGGGTTGTTTCCTAGAGGGTCAATGTATCTGGCCCGGGACCCTGTTTCGAGTCGTCCCTGTATCTGAATCGGATAATTTTCTTGGGTTTCACTGTATCTGGGAAGGTACTGTTTCCTAGTGGGTCATTGAATCTAGCGCGGGACCCTGTTTCGGTTCGTACCTATATCTGACTCAGATATTTTTCTTTGGTTTCACTGTATCTGACCTTGTTTCAGTTCGTCCCTGTATCTGACTCAGATATTTTTCTTATGATCCACTGTATCTGGACTGGGAACATGTTTCGGGTCGTCCCTGTATCTGACTCGGATATTTTTCATGGGTTTCACTGTACTTGGGAAGGGACTGTTTCCTGGTGGGTCATTGTATCTGGCCCGTGACCTTGTTTCGGTTTATCCCTCTATCTGACTCAGATATTTTTCTTGGGTTTCTCTGTAGTTGGGAAGGGACTATTTTCCGGTGGGTCATTGTATTTGGCCTGTGACTCTGTTTCGAGTCGTCCCTGTATCTGGCTCAGATATTTTTCTTTGGTTTCACATTATCTGACCTGGGACCCTGTTTCGGTTCGTCCTTGTATCTGACTTGGTTATTTTTCTTTGGTTTCACTGTATCTAACCTGGCACCCTGTTTCGGTTCGTCCTAATATCTAACTCAGATATTTTTTTTGGTTTCATTGTATTTGGGAAGGGGTTGTTTCCTAGAGGGTCCATGTATCTGGCCCGGGACCCTGTTTCGAGTCGTCCCTGTATCTGACTCGGATAATTTTCTTGGGTTTCACTGTATCTGGGAAGGTACTGTTTCCTAGTGGGTCATTGAATATAGCCCGAGACCCTGTTTCGGTTCGTCCCTCTATCTGGCTTAGGTATTTTTATTTGGTTTCACTGTATCTGACCTATGATCCTGTTTCAGTTCGTCCCTGTTTCTGACTCGGATATTTTTCTTATGCTCTACTGTATCTGGAATGGGACCATGTTTCGGGTCGCCGCTGTATCTGACTCGGATATTTTTCGTGGGTTTCACTGTACTTGGGAAGGGACTGTTTCCTGGTGGGTCATTGTATCTGGCCCGTGACCCTGTTTCGGTTCATCCCTCTATCTGACTCAGATATTTTTCTTGGGTTTCTCTGTAGTTGGGAAGGGACTATTTCCCGGTGGGTCATTGTATCTGGCCTGTGACTCTGTTTCAAGTCGTCCCTGTATCTGGCTCTGATATTTTTCTTTGGTTTCACTGTATCTGACCTGGGACCTGATGAGCTGCCGAGGCTCCTCAAATTAGTTAATGTTTAAGGTCGGTTACCTAGCTTTTTGCAGCAAGGGGTAGCCCTAAGTCTAACCTAAGGATTGTTCTATTTGGTGAATCATATGGAGAAGCATATAAACAGGGGGGTTGTGTTGGTTTATGTGATTAGCGAAAATTAATTGAAAGTGGTAGAGTTTTAGAGAAAGCAACCAATCCAAGTCTTTACTAATTCTGATTTTGATTCATCCTTGATTTCCAAGGATCCACTTAATTATTAATCATGTTCTTGGCCTTTAAAACATATCAAGAAGCCTCTCAATGTTCTATGGATGTCTACTGGTTAAGCAACCAGAATTCGGTTCAACAAGGGACTAAATGAATTAAGCAAACATTCAAGTCCAGTTTAACCTAAGTCCTGAATCCAGCCAAGGTAATTAATCCGTCCAAGCTTAGAACCATTAATTAACCATACAATCCTCTTTTATCACATGCAAACAGAATATGAACACATGAATAATCCAATCCGAATTAAGCAATTCAAACAGAATATTTCAGAGGATTGAAAGAACTTGATTAACAACTAAAATGAAGAACAACAACACATAATCTCAAAATCAATAATCAGAATAGCAAAACCTGGATTGATATGATGATTTAGCCCTCCATGAACAAGAAGAGCTGAGTTCTTACAAAATATCTAAGAGAAAACTTAGAGACTAAGGAAAGAGGAAAAGCTGTCTAAAAATATCTAATGACTTGATTCTGAATTTCGGCTGCCCCCTCTTGCTGATATAGACCTCCAAATTTACATGCACACCCAAATTGCCCTTAGGGCACACTTGTTCCCATGGGCCTTAGCTTCAATTGGGCTTTGGTTTGGGCCCATTTGGACTTGTCATGAGGAAGTTAGGCCCATTTAAGTGGCAAAAGGTGTCTGGAACCGTCAGCTAACTTGCACAGCAAATAAGACCATCTTCCACATAAAATATGGTGAACCGGTCTTCATATCAATTGAAGCTCTGTCTGTTAGCTTTCCAATGGTACCAGTTTCAGGTCCATATGACATCCACAACTCAAGTTATGACCCAAATACTGCATGTAGGTCAGGATCCTGCGACAGCATGTCTTCTCTGGCTTCCAGGCTGCATATGACCTTCTGAACGTCCGAATTAGCTTTGGAGCCCTGAAAGAAAGTTGTAGACAATTCTCTCAGCTTTCCAACAAGGTATGACTCGGAATTTTTAGACATCCAGAACTCAAGATATGCCTGAAACACAGAGACAGCATATAATGCCCAGTATTGCTGGAAATTGCAATTAAGCATAAATGGATCCTAAGTCATGAAATGAGGTCTAAGTCTATGCAATTCAGCCCAAAAGAGGTTTAAAAGACTAAGTATGAGGAATAACTATTGTATAAAAAGTGTGTTCATCAGGACCCTGTTTCGGTTCGTCCTTGTATCTGACTCGGATATTTTTCTTTGGTTTCACTGTATCTGACCTGGCAGCCTGTTTCGGTTCGTCCCTATATCTAACTCAGATATTTTTTTTTGGTTTCACTGTATTTGGGAAGGGGTTGTTTCCTAGAGGGTCAATGTATCTGGCCCGGGACCCTGTTTTGAGTCGTCCCTGTATCTGACTCGGATAATTTTCTTGGGCTTCACTGTATCTGGGAAGGTACTGTTTCCTAGTGGGTCATTGAATCAAGCCCGGGACCCTGTTTCGGTTCGTCCCTTTATATTACTCAGATATTTTTCTTTGGATTCACTGTATCTGACCTATGACCCTGTTTCAGTTCGTCCCTGTATCTGACTAAGATATTTTTCTTATGCTCCACTGTATCTGGACTGGGACCATGTTTCAGGTCGTCCCTGTATCTGACTCGGATATTTTTCATGGGTTTCACTGTACTAGGGAAGGGACTGTTTCCTGGTGGGTCATTGTATCTGGCCCGTGACCCTGTTTCGGTTCATCCCTCTATCTGACTCAGATATTTTTCTTGGGTTTCTCTGTAGTTGGGAAGGGACTATTTCCCGGTGGGTCATTGTATCTGGCCTGTGACTCTGTTTCGAGTCGTCCCTGTATCTGGCTCAGATATTTTTCTTTGGTTTCACTGTATCTGACCTGTCATCCTGTTTCGGTTCGTCCTTATATCTAACTCAGATATTTTTTTTTTGTTTCACTGTATTTGGGAAGGGGTTGTTTCCTAGAGGGTCAATGTATCTGGCCCGGGAGCCTGTTTCGAGTCGTCCCTGTATCTGACTCGGATAATTTTCTTTGGTTTCACTGTATCTGGGAAGGTACTGTTTCCTAATGGGTCATTGAATCTAGCCCGGGACCCTGTTTCGGTTCGTCCCTCTATCTGACTCAGATATTTTTCTTTGGTTTCATTGTATCTGATCTATGACCCGGTTTCAGTTCGTCCCTGTATCTGACTCGGATATTTTTCTTATGCTCTACTGTATCTGGAATGGGACCAAGTTTCGGGTCGTCCCTGTATCTGACTCGGATATTTTTCATGGGTTTCACTGTACTTGGGAAGGGACTGTTTCCTGGTGGGTCATTGTATCTGGCCCGTGACCTTGTTTCGGTTCATCCCTCTATCTGACTCAGATATTTTTCTTGGGTTTCTCTGTAGTTGGGAAGGGACTATTTCCCGGTGGGTCATTGTATCTGGCATGTGACTCTGTTTCGAGTCGTCCCTGTATCTGGCTCAGATATTTTTCTTTGGTTTCACTGTATCTGACCTGGGACCTTGTTTCGGTTCGTCCTTGTAACTGACTAGGATATTTTTCTTTAGTTTCACTGTATCTGACCTGGCACCCTGTTTCGTTTCGTCCCTATATCTAACTCAGATATTTCTTTTGGTTTCATTGTATTTGGGAAGGGGTTGTTTCCTAGAGGGTCAATGTATTTGGCCCAGGACCCTGTTTCGAGTCGTCCTTGTATCTGACTCGGATAATTTTCTTGGGTTTCACTGTATCTGGGAAGGTACTGTTTCCTAGTGGGTCATTGAATCTAGCCCGAGACCCTGTTTCGGTTCGTCCCTCTATCTGACTCAGATATTTTTCTTTGGTTTCACTGTATCAGACCTATGACCCTGTTTCAGTTCGTCCCTGTATCTGACTCGGATATTTCTGTTATGCTCTACTGTATCTGGAATGGGACCATGTTTCGGGTCGTCCCTGTACCAGACTCGGATATTTTTCATGGGTTTCACTGTACTTGGGAAGGGACTGTTTCATGGTGGGTAATTGTATCTGGCCCGTGACCTTGTTTCGGTTCATCTCTCTATCTGACTCAGATATTTTTCTTGGGTTTCTCTGTAGTTGGGAAGGGACTATTTCCCGGTGGGTCATTGTATCTGGCCTGTGACTCTGTTTCAAGTCGTCCCTGTATCTGGCTCTGATATTTTTCTTTGGTTTCACTGTATCTGACCTGGGACCCTGTTTCGGTTCGTCCTTGTATCTGACTCGGATATTTTTCTTTGGTTTCATTGTATCTGACCTATGACCCTGTTTCAGTTCGTCCCTGTATCTGACTCGGATATTTTTCTTATGCTCTACTGTATCTGGAATGGGACCATGTTTCGGGTCGTCCCTGTACCAGACTCGGATATTTTTCATGGGTTTCACTGTACTTGGGAAGGGACTGTTTCATGGTGGGTAATTGTATCTGGCCCGTGACCTTGTTTCGGTTCATCTCTCTATCTGACTCAGATATTTTTCTTGGGTTTCTCTGTAGTTGGGAAGGGACTATTTCCCGGTGGGTCATTGTATCTGGCCTGTGACTCTGTTTCAAGTCGTCCCTGTATCTGGCTCTGATATTTTTCTTTGGTTTCACTGTATCTGACCTGGGACCCTGTTTCGGTTCGTCCTTGTATCTGACTCGGATATTTTTCTTTGGTTTCATTGTATCTGACCTATGACCCTGTTTCAGTTCGTCCCTGTATCTGACTCGGATATTTTTCTTATGCTCTACTGTATCTGGAATGGGACCATGTTTCGGGTCGTCCCTGTATCTGACTCGGATATTTTTCATGGGTTTCACTGTACTTGGGAAGGGACTGTTTCCTGGTGGGTCATTGTATCTGGCCCGTGACCCTGTTTCGGTTCATCCCTCTATCTGACTTAGATATTTTTCTTGGGTTTCTCTGTAGTTGGGAAGGGACTATTTCCCGGTGGGTCATTGTATCTGGCCTGTGACTCTGTTTCGAGTCGTCCCTGTATCTGGCTCAGATATTTTTCTTTGGTTTCACTGTATCTGACTTGGGACCTTGTTTCGGTTCGTCCTTGTATCTGACTCGGATATTTTTCTTTGGTTTCACTGTATCTGACCTGACACCCTGTTTCGTTTCGTCCCTATATCTAACTCAGATATTTCTTTTGGTTTCATTGTATTTGGGAAGGGGTTGTTTCCTAGAGGGTCAATGTATCTAGCCCAGGACCCTGTTTCGAGTCGTCCCTGTATCTGACTCGGATAATTTTCTTGGGTTTCACTGTATCTGGTAAGGTACTGTTTCCTAGTGGGTCATTGAATCTAGCCCGAGACCCTGTTTCGGTTCGTCCCTCTATCTGACTCAGATATTTTTCTTTGGTTTCACTGTATCTGACCTATGACCCTGTTTCAGTTCGTCCCTTTATCTGACTCGGATATTTCTCTTATGCTCTACTGTATCTAGAATGGGACCATGTTTCGGGTCGTCCCTGTACCTGACTCGGATATTTTTCATAGGTTTCACTGTACTTGGGAAGGGACTGTTTCATGGTGGGTGATTGTATCTGGCCCGTGACCTTGTTTCGGTTCATCCCTCTATCTGACTCAGATATTTTTCTTGGGTTTCTCTGTAGTTGGGAAGGGACTATTTCCCGGTGGGTCATTGTATCTGGCCTGTGACTCTGTTTTAAGTCGTCCCTGTATCTGGCTCAGAAATTTTTCTTGGGTTTCACTGTATCTGACCTGGGACCCTGTTTCGGTTCGTCCTTGTATTTGTCTCGGATATTTTTTTTGGTTTCATTGTATTTGGGAAGGGGTTGTTTCCTAGAGTGTCAATGTATCTGGCCCGGGACCCTGTTTCGAGTCGTCCCTGTATCTGACTCGGATAATTTTCTAGGGTGTCACTGTATCTGGGAAAGTACTGTTTCCTAGTGGGTCATTGAATCTTGCCCGGGACCCTGTTTCGGTTCGTCCCTATATCTGACTCAGATATTTTTCTTTGGTTTCACTATATCTGACCTAGGACCCTGTTTCAGTTCGTCCCTGTATCTGACTCAGATATTTTTCTTGGGTTTCACTTTATTTGGGAAGGGGATGTTTCCTAAAGGGTCAATGTATCCGGCCCGGGACCCTGTTTCGAGTCGTCCCTGTATTTGACTCTGATAATTTTCTTGGGTTCCACTGTACTTGGGAAAGGACTGTTTCCTGGTGGGTCATTGTATCTGGCCCGTGACCCTGTTTCGGTTCATCCCTCTATCTGACTCAGATATTTTTCTTGGGTTTCTCTGTAGTTGGGAAGGGACTATTTCCCCGTAGGTCATTGTATCTGGCCTATGACTCTGTTTCGAGTCGTCCCTGTATCTGGCTCAGGCATTTTTCTTTGGTTTCACTGTATCTGACCTGGGATCCTGTTTCGGTTCGTCCTTGTATCTGACTCGGATATTTTTCTTTGGTTTTACTGTATCTGACCTGGCACCCTGTTTCGTTTCGTCCCAATATCTAACTCAGATATTTTTTTTGATTTCATTGTATTTGGGAAGGAGTTGTTTCCTAGAGGGACAATGTATCTGGCCCGGGACCCTGTTTCGAGTCATCCCTGTATCTGACTCGGATAATTTTCTTGGGTTTCACTGTATCTGGGAAGGTACTGTTGCCTAGTCGGTCATTGAATCTAGTCCGAGACCCTGTTTCGGTTCGTCGCTCTATCTGACTTAGATATTTTTATTTGGTTTCACTGTATCTGACCTATGACCCTGTTTCAGTTCGTCCCTGTATCTGACTCGGATATTTTTCTTATGCTCTACTGTATCTGGAATGGGACCTTGTTTCGGTTCGTCCTTGTATCTGACTCGGATATTTTTCTTTGGTTTCACTGTATCTGACCTGGCACCCTGTTTCGTTTCGTCCCTATAACGGGACCCTGTTTCAAGTCGTCCCTGTATTTGACTCGGATAATTTTTTTGGGTTTCACTGTATCTGGAAGGGTACTATTTCCTGTTGGGTCATTGAATCTAGGGCCGAGACCCTGTTTAGGTTTTACCCTCTATCTGACTCAGATATTTTTCTTTGGTTTCATTAGATCTGACCTAGGTCCCAGTTTCGTTTCGTCCTTGTATCTGACTCAGATATTTTTCTTCGGTTTCACTGTATCTGACCTGGGACCCAGTTTCGTTTCGTCCTTGTATCTGACTCAGATATTTTTCTTCGGTTTCACTGTATCTGACCTAGGACCCTGTTTCGGTTCGTCCCTATAACTAACTCAGATATTTTTTTGGGTTTCACTGTATTTGGGAAGGGGTTGTTTCCTATAGGGTCAATGTATCCGGCCCGGGACCCTGTTTCGAGACGTCCCTGTATCTGACTTTGATAATTTTCGTGGGTTCCACTGTATGTGGGAAGGAACTGTTTCCTAGTGGGTCATTGAATCTGGCCCGTGACCCTGTTTCGGTTCATCCCTCTATCTGACTCAGATATTTTTCTTGGGTTTGTCTGTAGTTGGGAAGGGACTATTTCCCGGTGGGTCATTGTATCTGGCCTGTGACTCTGTTTCGAGTCGTCCCTGTATCTGGTTCAGATATTTTTCTTTGGTTTCACTGTATCTGACCTGGGACCCTCTTTCGGTTCGTCCTTGTTTCTGACTCGGATATTTTTCTTTGGTTTCACTGTATCTAACCTGGCACCCTATTTCGGTTCGTCCTTTTATCTGACTCGGATATTTTTCTTTGGTTTCACTGTGTTTGGGAAGGGGTTGTATCCTAGAGGGTCAATGTATCCGGCCCGGGACCCTGTTTTGAGTCGTCCCTGTATCTGACTCTTATAATTTTCTTGGGTTCCACTGTATCTGGGAAGGTACTATTTCCTTGTGGGTCATTGAATGTAGCCTGGGACCCTGTTTCGGTTCGTCCTACTATCTGACTCAGATATTTTTCTTTGGTTTCACTGTATCTGGCCCGGGACCCTGTTTCAAGTCGTCCCTGTATCTGACTCGGATAATTTTCTTGGGTTTCACTGTATCTGGAAGGGTACTATTTCCTGGTGGGTCATTGAATCTGGGCCGAGACTCTGTTTAGGTTTGTCCCTCTATCTGACTCAGATATTTTTCTTTGGTTTCATTAGATCTGACCTGGGACCCAGTTTCGTTTCGTCCTTGTATCTGACTCAGATATTTTTCTTCGGTTTCACTGTATCTGACCTGAGACCCTGTTTCGGTTCGTCCCTATAACTAACTCGGATATTTTTTTTTGATTTCACTGTATTAGGGAAGGGGTTGTTTCCTAGAGGGTCAATGTATCTGGTCCGGGACCCTGTTTCGAGTCGTCCCTGTATGTGACTCGGATAATTTTCTTGGGTTTCACTGTATCTGGGAAGGTACTGTTTCCTAGTGGGTCATTGAATCTAGCCCGGGACCCTGTTTCAGTTCATCCCTCTATCTGACTCAGATATTTTTCTTTGGTTTCACTGTATCTGACCTATGTCCCTGTTTCAGTTCGTCCCTGTATCTGACTCGGATATTTTTCTTATGCTCTACTGTATATGGAATGGGACCATGTTTCGGGTCGTCCCTGTATCTGACTTGGATATTTTTCATGGGTTTCACTGTCCTTGGGAAGGGACTGTTTCCTGGTGGGTCATTGTATCTGGCCCGTGACCCTGTTTCGGTTCATCCCTCTATCTGACACAGATATTTTTCTTGGGTTTGTCTGTAGTTGGGAAGGGACTATTTCCCGGTGGGTCATTGTATCTGGCCTGTGACTCTGTTTCGAGTCGTCCCTGTATCTGGCTCAGATATTTTTCTTTGGTTTCACTGTATCTGACCTGGCACCCTGTTTCGGTTCGTCCCAATATCTAACTCAGATATTTTTTTTGATTTCATTGTATTTGGGAAGGAGTTGTTTCCTAGAGGGACAATGTATCTGGCCCGGGACCCTGTTTCGAGTCATCCCTGTATCTGACTTGGATAATTTTCTTGGGTTTCACTGTATCTGGGAAGGTACTGTTGCCTAGTGGGTCATTGAATCTAGTCCGAGACCCTGTTTCGGTTCGTCCCTCTATCTGACTTAGATATTTTTATTTGGTTTCACTGTATCTGACCTATGACCCTTTTTCAGTTCGTCCCTGTATCTGACTCGGATATTTTTCTTATGCTCTACTGTATCTGGAATGGGACCATGTTTCGGGTCGTCGCTGTATCTGACTCGGATATTTTTCATTGGTTTCACTGTACTTGGGAAGGGACTGTTTCTGGCGGGTCATTGTATCTGGCCCGTGACCCTGTTTCGGTTCATCCCTCTATCTGACTCAGATATTTTTCTTGGGTTTCTCTGTAGTTGGGAAGGGACTATTTCCCGGTGGGTCATTGTATCTGGCCTGTGACTCTGTTTCGAGTCGTCCCTGTATCTGGCTCAGATATTTTTCTTTGGTTTCACTGTATCTGACCTGGGACCCTGTTTCGGTTCGTCCTTGTATCTGACTCGAATATTTTTCTTTGGTTTCACTGTATCTGACCTGGCACCCTGTTTCGTTTCGTCCTTATATCTAACTCAGATTTTTTTTTGGTTTCATTGTATGTGGGAAGAGGTTGTTTCCTAGAGGGTCAATGTATCTGGCCCAGGACCCTGTTTCGAGTCGTCCCTGTATCTGACTCGGATAATTTTCTTGGGTTTCACTGTATCTGGGAAGGTACTGTTTCCTAGTGGGTCATTGAATCTAGCCCGAGACCCTGTTTCGGTTCGTCCCTCTATCTGACTCAGACATTTTTCTTTGGTTTCACTGTATCTGACCTGGGACCGTGTTTCGGTTCGTCCTTGTATCTGACTTGGATATTTTTCTTTGGTTTCACTGTATCTGACCTGGCACCCTGTTTCAGTTCGTCCCTATATCTAACTCAGATATTTTTTTTTTGGTTTCACTGTATTTGGGAAGAGGTTGTTTCCTAGAGGGTCAATGTATCTGGCCCGGGACCCTGTTTCGAGTCGTCCCTGTATCTGACTCGGATAATTTTCTAGGGTGTCAATGTTTCTTGGAAAGTACTGTTTCCTAGTGGGTCATTGAATCTAGACCGGGACCCTGTTTCTGTTCGTCCCTATATCTGACTCAGATATTTTTCTTTCGTTTCACTGTATCTGACCTAGGACCCTGTTTCAGTTCGTCCCTGTATCTGACTCAGATATTTTTCTTATGCTCTACTGTATCGGGACAGGGACCATGTTTCGGGTCGTCCCTGTATCTGACTCGGATATTTTTCATGGGTTTCACTGTACTTGGGAAGCGACTGTTTCCTGGTGGGTCATTGTATCCGACCCGTGACCTTGTTTCGGTTCATCCCTCTATCTGACTCATATATTTTTCTTGTGTTTCTCTGTAGTTGGGAAGGGACTATTTCCCAGTGGGTCATTGTATCTGGCCTGTGACTCTGTTTCGAGTCGTCCCTGTATCTGGCTCAGATATTTTTCTTTGGTTTCACTGTATCTGACCTGGGACCCTGTTTCGGTTCGTCCTTGTATCTGACTCGGATATTTTTCTTTGGTTTCACTGTATCTGACCTAGCAGCCTGTTTCGGTTTGTCCCTATATCTAACTTAGATATTTTTTTTTTGTTTCACTGTATTTGGGAAGGGGTTGTTTCCTAGAAGGTCAATGTATCTGGCCCGGGACCCTGTTTTGAGTCGTCCCTGTATCTGACTCGGATAATTTTCTTGGGTTTCACTGTATCTGGGAAGGTACTGTTTCTTAGTGGGTCATTGAATATAGCACGAGTCCCTGTTTCGGTTCGTCCCTCTATCTGACATAGATATTTTTATTTGGTTTCACTGTATCTGACCTATGACCCTGTTTCAGTTCGTCCCTGTATCTGAATCGGATATTTTTCTTATGCTCTACTGTATCTGGAATGGGACCATGTTTTGGGTCGTCGCTGTATCTGACTCGGATATTTTACATGGGTTTCACTGTACTTGGGAAGGGACTGTTTCCTGGTGGGTCATTGTATCTGGCCCGTGACCCTGTTTTGGTTCATCCCTCTATCTGACTCAGATATTTTTCTTGGGTTTCTGTGTAGTTGAGAAGGGAGTATTTCCCGGTGGGTCATTGTATCTGGCCTGTGACTCTGTTTCGAGTCGTCCCTGTATCTGGCTCAGATATTTTTCTTTGGTTTCACTGTATCTGACCTGGGACCCTGTTTCGGTTCGTCCTTGTATCTGACTCGGATATTTTTCTTTGGTTTCACTGTATCTGACCTGGCACCCTGTTTCGGTTCGTCCCTATATCTAACTCAGATATTTTTTTTTGGTTTCACTGTATTTGGGAAGGGGTTGTGTCCTAGAGGGTCAATGTATCTGGCCCGGGACCCTGTTTCGAGTCGTCCGTGTATCTGACTCGGATAATTTTCTTGGGTTTCACTGTATCTGGGAAGGTACTGTTTCCTAGTGGGTTATTGAATCTAGCGCGGGACCCTGTTTCGGTTCGTCCCTATATCTGACTCAGATATTTTTCTTTGGTTTCACTATATCTTACCTAGCACCCTGTTTCAGTTCGTCCCTGTATCTGACTCAGACATTTTTCTTAGGTTTCACTGTGTTTGGGATGGGGTTGTTTCCTAGAGGGTCAATATATCCGGCCCGGGACCCTGTTTGGAGTCGTCCCTGTATCTGACTCTGATAATTTTCTTGGGTTCCACTGTACTAGGGAAGGGACTGTTTCCTGGTGAGTCATTATATCTGGCCCGTTACCCTGTTTCGGTTCATCCCTCTATCTGACTCAGATATTTTTCTTGGGTTTCTCTGTAGTTGGAAAGGGACTATTTCCCAGTGGGTCATTGTATCTAGCCTGTGACTCTGTTTCGAGTCGCCCCTGTATCTGGCTCAGATATTTTTCTTTGGTTTCACTGTATCTGACCTGGGACCCTGTTTCGGTTCGTCCTTGTATCTGACTCGGATATTTTTCTTTGGTTTCACTGTATCTGACTTGGCACCCTGTTTCGGTTCGTCCTAATATCTAACTCAGATATTTTTTTTGGTTTCGTTGCATTTGGGAAGGGGTTGTCTCCTAGAGGGTTAATGTATCTGGCCCGGGACCCTGTTACGAGTCGTCCCTGTATCTGACTCGGATTACTTTCTTGGGTTTCACTGTATCTGGGAAGGTACTGTTTCCTAGTGGGTCATTGAATCTAGCCCGGGACCCTGTTTCGGTTCGTCCCTATATCTGACTCAGATATTTTTCTTTGGTTTCACTATATCTGACCTAGGACCCTGTTTCAGTGTGTCCCTGTATCTTACTCAGGTATTTTTCTTGGGTTTCACTTTATTAGGGAAGGGGTTGTTTCCTAGAGGGTCAATGTATCCGGCCCGGGACCCTGTTTCGAGTCGTCCCTGTATTTGACTCTGATAATTTTCTTGGGTTCCACTGTACTTGGGAAGAGACTGTTTCCTGGTGGGTCATTGTATCTGGCCCGTGACCCTGTTTCGGTTCATCCCTCTATCTGACTCAGATATTTTTCTTGGGTTTCTCTGTAGGTGGGAATGGACTATTTCCCCGTAGGGCATTGTATCTGGCCTGTGACTCTGTTTCGAGTCGTCCCTGTATCTGGCTCAGACATTTTTCTTTGGTTTCACTGTATTTGACCTGGGATCCTGTTTCGGTTCGTCCTTGTATCTGACTCGGATATTTTTCTTTGGTTTCACTGTATCTGACCTGGCACCTTGTTTCCGTTCGTCCCAAAATCTAACTCAGATATTTTTTTTGGTTTCATTGTATTTGGGAAGGAGTTGTTTCCTAGAGGGACAATGTATCTAGCCCGGGACCCTATTTCGAGTCGTCCCTGTATCTGACTCGGATAATTTTCTTGGGTTTCACTGTATCTGGGAAGGTACTGTTTCTTAGTGGGTCATTGAATATAGCACGAGTCCCTGTTTCGGTTCGTCCCTCTATCTGACTTAGATATTTTTATTTGGTTTCACTGTATCTGACCTATGACTCTGTTTCAGTTCGTCCCTGTATCTGAATCGGATATTTTTCTTATGCTCTACTGTATCTGGAATGGGACCATGTTTTGGGTCGTCGCTGTATCTGACTCGGATATTTTTCATGGGTTTCACTGTACTTGGGAAGGGACTGTTTCCTGGTGGGTTATTGTATCTGGCCCGTGACCTTGTTTCGGTTCGTCCCTCTATCTGACTCAGATATTTTTCTTGGGTTTCTCTGTAGTTGGGAAGGGACTATTTCCCGGTGGGTCTTTGTATCTGGACTGTGACTCTGTTTCAAGTCGTCCCTGTATCTGGCTCTGATATTTTTCTTCGGTTTCACTGTATCTGACCTGGGACTCTGTTTCGGTTCGTCCTTGTATCTGACTTGGATATTTTTCTTTGGTTTCACTGTATCTGACCTGGCAGCCTGTTTCGGTTTGTCCCTATATCTAACTCAGATATTTCTTTTTTTGTTTCACTGTATTTGGGAAGGGGTTGTTTCCTAGAAGGTCAATGTATCTGGCCCGGGACCCTGTTTTGAGTCGTCCCTGTATCTGACTCGGATAATTTTCTTGGGTTTCACTGTATCTGGGAAGGTACTGTTTCTTAGTGGGTCATTGAATATAGCACGAGTCCCTGTTTCGGTTTGTCCCTCTATCTGACTTAGATATTTTTATTTGGTTTCACTGTATCTGACCTATGACCCTGTTTCAGTTCGTCCCTGTATCTGAATCGGATATTTTTCTTATGCTCTACTGTATCTGGAATGGGACCATGTTTTGGGTCGTCGCTGTATCTGACTCGGATATTTTTCATGGGTTTCACTGTACTTGGGAAGGGACTGTTTCCTGGTGGGTCATTGTATCTGGCCCGTGACCCTGTTTCGGTTCATCCCTCTATCTGACTCAGATATTTTTCTTGGGTTTCTCTGTAGTTGGGAAGGGACTATTTCCCGGTGGGTCATTGTATCTGGCCTGTGACTCTGTTTCGAGTCGTCCCTGTATCTGGCTCAGATATTTTTCTTTGGTTTCACTGTATCTGACCTGGGACCCTGTTTCGGTTCGTCCTTGTATCTGACTCGGATATTTTTCTTTGGTTTCACTGTATCTGACCTGGCACCCTGTTTCGGTTCGTCCCTATATCTAACTCAGATATTTTTTTTTGGTTTCACTGTATTTGGGAAGGGGTTGTGTCCTAGAGGGTCAATGTATCTAGCCCGGGACCCTGTTTCGAGTCGTCCGTGTATCTGACTCGGATAATTTTCTTGGGTTTCACTGTATCTGGGAAGGTACTGTTTCCTAGTGGGTTATTGAATCTAGCGCGGGACCCTGTTTCGGTTCGTCCCTATATCTGACTCAGATATTTTTCTTTGGTTTCACTATATCTTACCTAGCACCCTGTTTCAGTTCGTCCCTGTTTCTGACTCAGACATTTTTCTTAGGTTTCACTGTATTTGGGATGGGGTTGTTTCCTAGAGGGTCAATGTATCCGGCCCGGGACCCTGTTTGGAGTCGTCCCTGTATCTGACTCTGATAATTTTCTTGGGTTCCACTGTACTTGGGAAGGGACTGTTTCCTGGTGAGTCATTATATCTGGCCCGTTACCCTGTTTCGGTTCATCCCTCTATCTGACTCAGATATTTTTCTTGGGTTTCTCTGTAGTTGGGAAGGGACTATTTCCCGGTGGGTCATTGTATCTGGCCTGTGACTCTGTTTCGAGTCGTCCCTGTATCTGGCTCAGATATTTTTCTTTGGTTTCACTGTATCTGACCTGGGACCCTGTTTCGGTTCGTCCTTGTATCTGACTCGGATATTTTTCTTTGGTTTCACTGTATCTGACCTGGCACCCTGTTTCGGTTCGTCCCTATATCTAACTCAGATATTTTTTTTTTGTTTCACTGTATTTGGGAAGGGGTTGTTTCCTAGAGGGTCAACGTATCTGGCCCGGGTCCCTGTTTCGAGTCGTCCCTGTATCTGACTCGGATAATTTTCTTGGGTTTCACTGTATCTGGGAAGGTACTCTTTCCTAGTGGGTCATTGAATCCAGCCCGGGAACCTGTTTCGGTTCGTCCCTCTATCTGACTCAGATATTTTTCTTTGGTTTCACTTTATCTGACCTATGACCCTATTTCAGTTCGTCCCTGTATCTGACTCAGATATTTTTCTTATGCTCTACTGTATCTGGAATGGGACCATGTTTCGGGTTGTCCCTGTATCTATCTCGGATATTTTTCATGGGTTTAACTGTACTTGGGAAGGGACTGTTTCTTGGTGGGTCATTGTATCTGGCCCGTGACCCTGTTTCGGTTCATCCCTCTATCTAACTCAGATATTTTTCTTGGGTTTCTCTGTAGTTGGGAAGGGACTATTTCCAGGTGGGTCATTGTATCTGGCCTGTGACTCTGTTTCGAGTCGTCCCTGTATCTGGCTCAGATATTTTTCTTTGGTTTCACTGTATCTGACCTGGGATCCTGTTTCGGTTCGTCCTTGTATCTGACTCGGATATTTTTCTTTGGTTTCACTGTATCTGACCTGGCACCCTGTTTCGGTTCGTTCCTATATCTAACTCAGATATTTTTTTTTTGTTTCACTTTATTTAGGAAGGGGCTGTTTACTAGAGGGTCAATGTATCTGGCCCGGGACCCTGTTTCGAGTCGTCCCTATATCTGACTCGGATAATTTTCTTGGGTTTCACTGTATCTGGGAAGGTACAGTTTCCTAGTGGGTCATTGAATCTATCCCGGGACCCTGTTTCGGTTCGTCCCTATATCTGACTCAGATATTTTTCTTTGGTTTCACTATATCTGACCTAGGACCCTGTTTCAGTTCATCCCTGTATCTGACTCAGATATTTTTCTTGGGTTTCACTTTATTTGGGAAGGGGTTGTTTCCTAGAGGGTCAATGTATCCGGCCCGGGACCCTGTTTCGAGTCGTCCCTGTATCTCACTCTGATAATTTTTTTGGGTTCCACTGTACTTGGGAAGGGACTGTTTCCTGTTGGGTCATTGTATCTGGCCCGTGATCCTGTTTCGGTTCATCCCTCTATCTAACTCAGATATTTTTCTTGGGTTTCTCTGTAGTTGGGAAGGGACTATTTCCCGGTGGGTCATTGTATCTGGCCTGTGACTCTGTTTCAAGTCGTCCCTGTATCTGGCTCTGATATTTTTCTTTGGTTTCACTTTATCTGACCTGGGACCTTGTTTCGGTTCGTCCTTGTATCTGACTCGGATATTTTTCTTTGGTTTCACTGTATTTGACCTGGCACCCTGTTTCGGTTCGTCCCTATATCTAACTCGGATATTTTTTTTTTGGTTGCACTATATTTGGGAAGGGGTTGTATCCTAGAGGGTCAATGTATCCGGCCCGGGACCTTGTTTTGAGTCGTCCCTGTATCTGACTCTGATAATTTTCTTAGGTTCCACTGTATCTGGGAAGGTACTATTTCCTTGTGCATCATTGAATGTAGCCCGGGACCCTGTTTCGGTTCGTCCTTATATCTAACTCAGATATTTTTTTTCGGTTTCACTGTATTTGGGAAGGGGTTGTTTCCTAGAGGGTCAATGGATCTGGCCCGGGACCCTGTTTCAAGTCGTCCCTGTATCTGACACGGATAATTTTCTTGGGTTTCACTGTATCTGGGAAGGTACTGTTTCCTAGTGGGTCATTGAATCTAGCCCGGGACCCTGTTTCGGTTCGTCCCTTTATCTTACTCAAATATTTTTCTTTGGTTTCACTGTATCTGAACTATGACCCTATTTCAGTTCGTCCCTGTATCTGACTCAAATATTTTTCTTATGCTCCACTGTATCTGGACTGGGACCATGTTTAGGGTCGTCCCTGTATCTGACTCGGATATTTTTCATGGGTTTAACTGTACTTGGGAAGGGACTGTTTCCTGTTGGGTAATTGTATCTGGCCCGTGACCCTGTTTCGGTTCATCCCTCTATCTGACTCAGATATTTTTCTTGGGTTTCTTTGTAGTTGGGAAGGGACTATTTCCTGGTGGGTCATTGTATCTGGCCTGTGACTCTGTTTCAAGTCGTCCCTGTATCTGGCTCAGATATTTTTCTTTCGTTTCACTGTATCTGACCTGGGACCCTGTTTCGGTTCATCCTTTTATCTGACTTGGATATTTTTCCTTGGTTTCACTGTATCTGACCTGGCACCCTGTTTCGGTTCGTCCTTATATCTAACTCAGATATTTTTTTTTTGGTTTCACTGTATTTGGGAAGAGGTTGTTTCCTAGAGGGTCAATGTATCTGGCCCGGGACCCTGTTTCGAGTCGTCCGTGTATCTGACTCGGATAATTTTCTTGGGTTTCACTGTATCTGGGAAGGTACTGTTTCCTAGTGGGTCATTGAATCTAGCCCGAGACCCTGTTTTGGTTCGTCCCTCTATCTGACTTAGATATCTTTCTTTGGTTTCACTGTATCTGACCTATGACCCTGTTTCAGTTCGTCCCTGTATCTGACTCGGATATTTTTCTTATGCTTTACTGTATCTGAAATGGGACCATGTTTCGGGTCGTTCCTGTATCTGACTCAGATATTTTTCATGGGTTTCACTGTACTTGGGAAGGGACGATTTCCTGGTGGGTCATTGTATCTGGCCCGTGACCCTGTTTCGGTTCATCCCTCTATCTGACTCAGATATTTTTCTTGGGTTTCTCTATAGTTGGGAAGGGACTATTTCCCGGTGGGTCATTGTATCTGGCCTGTGACTCTGTTTCGAGTCGTCCCTGTATCTGGCTCAGATATTTTTCTTTGGTTTCACTGTATCTGACCTGGGACCCTGTTTCGGTTCGTCCTTGTATCTGACTCGGATATTTTTCTTTGGTTTCACTGTATCTGACCTGGCACCTGTTTCGGTTCATCCCTATATCTAACTCAGATATTTACGGTTTGTCCCTATACCTAACTCGGATATTTTTCTTGGGTTTCACTGTGATTGGGAAGGGTTTTTTTAATAGAGGGTCAACGTATCTGGTCCGGGACACTGTTTCGAGTCATCCCTGTATCTAACTCAGATAATTTTCTTGGGTTTCACCGTATCTGGGAAGGTACTGTTTCCTGGTGGGTCATTGAATCTCGCCCGGGACCCTGTTTCGGTCCAACCCTCTATCTCACTCAGATATTTTTCTTTGGTTTAACTTTATCTGACCTGGGACCCTGTTTCGGTTCGTCTTTGTATCTAACTCGGATATTTTTCTTTGGTTTCACTGTATCTGACCTAGGACCCTGTTTCTATTCGTCCTTATATATAACTCGGATATTTTTCTTGGGTTTCACTGTATTTGGGAAGGGGTTTTTTCTTACACGGTCAATGTATCTGGCCCGGGAACCTGTTTCGAGTCGTCCCTATATCTGACTCGGATAATTTTCTTAGGTTTCACTGTATCTAGGAAGGTACTATTTCCGTCATTAAATCTGGCCCGAGACCCTGTTCGGTTCGTCTCTCTATCTGATTCAGATATTTTTCTTTGGTTTCACTGTATCAGACCTGGGACCCCGTTTCGGTTCGTCCTTGTATCTCACTCGGATATTTTTCTTTGGTTTCACTGTATCTGACCTGGGACCCTGTTTCGGTTCGTCCCTATATCTGACCTGGGAAGGGACTGTTTCCTGGTGGGTCATTGTATCTGGCCCGTGATCCTATTTCGGTTCGTCGCTCTATCTGACTCAGATATTTTTCTTTCGTTTCTCTGTAGTTGGGAAGGGACTGTTTCCCGGAGGGTCATTGTATCTGGCCTGTGACCTAGTTTCGGCTCGTCCTTGTATTTGGCTAGAATATTTTTCTTTGGTTTCACTGTAGCTAACCTGGGACCCTGTTTCTGATCTTCCTTGTATCTGACTCGGATATTTTT
Source organism: Cercis canadensis (assembly GCA_003255065.1). Taxonomy (NCBI): domain Eukaryota; kingdom Viridiplantae; phylum Streptophyta; class Magnoliopsida; order Fabales; family Fabaceae; genus Cercis; species Cercis canadensis. Next base: position 145,397 of record QAOA01005503.1, read on the forward strand.
CTTTGGTTTCACTGTATCTGACCTGGGACCCTGTTTCGGTTCGTCCTTGTATCTGACTCGGATATTTTTCTTTAGTTTCACTGTATCTGACCTGGGACCCTGTTTCGGTTCGTCCCTATATCTAACTCGGATATTTTTCTTGGGTTTCACTATGTTTGGGAAGGGTTTTTTTACTAGAGGGTCAATGTATCTGGCCCGGGACCCTGTTTCGGTTCGTCCCTGTATCTAACTCGGATAATTTTCTTGGGTTTCACTGTATCTGAGAAGGGAATGTTTCCTGGTGGGTCATTGTATCTGGCCCGTGACCTTGTTTCGATTCGTTCTTGTATCTCACTCGTATATATTTCTTGTGTTTCTCTGTAGTTGGGAAGAGACTGTTTGTCGGTAGGTCATTGTATCTGGCCTGTGACATTGTTTCGGGTCGTCCCTGTTTCTGAGTCAGATATTTTTCTTTGGTTTCACTGTATTTGACTTGGGACCCTGTTTCGGTTCGTCCCTATACCTAACTCGGATATTTTTCTTGGGTTTCACTGTATTTGGGAAGGGGTTTTTTCCTAGATGGTCAATGTATCTAGCCCGGGACCCTATTTCGAGTCGTCCCTTTATCTGACTCGGATAATTTTCTTAGGTTTCACTGTATCTAGGAAGGTACTGTTTCCTGGTAGGTCATTGAATCTGGCTCGAGACCCTATTTCGGTTCGTCTCTCTATCTGATTCAGATATTTTTCTTTGGTTTCACTATATCAGACTTGGGACCCCGTTTCGGTTCGTCCTTGATTCTGACTCGGATATTTTTCTTTGGTTTCACTGTATCTGACCTGTGACCCTGTTTCTGTTCTTCCCTATATCTGACCTGGAAGGGACTGTTTCCTGGTGGGTCATTGTATCTGGCCCGTGATCCTATTTCGGTTCGTCCCTCTATCTGACTCAGATATTTTTCTTTGGTTTCTCTGTAGTTGGGAAGGGACTGTTTCCCGGAGGGTCATTGTATCTGGCCTGTGACGCAGTTTCAGCTTGTCCTTGTATTTGTTTCGAATATTTTTCTTTGGTTTCACTGTAGCTAACCTGGGACCCTGTTTCTGTTCTTCCTTGTATCTGACTCGGATATTTTTTTTTGGTTTCACTGTATCTGACCTGGGACCCTGTTTCGGTTCGTCCTTGTATCAGACTCGGATATTTTTCTTTGGTTTCACTGTATTTGACTTGGGACCCTGTTTCGGTTCGTCCCTATACCTAACTCGGATATTTTTCTTGGGTTTCACTGTATTTGGGAAGGGGTTTTTTCCTAGAGGGTCAATGTATCTAGCCGGGGACCCTGTTTCGAGTCGTCCCTGTATCTGACTCGGATAATTTTCCTGGGTTTCACTGTATCTGGGAAGGTACTGTTTCTTGGTGGGTTATCGAATCTGGCCCGAGAGTCTGTTTCGGATCGTCCCTATACCTGACTCAGATAATTTTCTTTGGTTTCACTGTATCTGACCTGGGACCCTGTTTCGGTTCGTCCCTCTATCTGACTCAGATATTTTTCTTTGGTTTCACTATATCTGACCTGAGACCCTATTTCGATTCGTCCCTGTATCTGCCTCGGATATTTTTCTTCGGTTTCACTGTATTTGGGAAGGGACTGTTTCCTGGTAGGTCATTGTATCTGGCCTGTGACCCTCTTTCGGGTCGTCCCTGTATCTAGCTCAGATATTTTTCTTTGGTTTCACTGTATCTGACCTGAGACCCTGTTTCGGATCGTCCTTGTATCTGACTCGGATATTTTTCTTTAGTTTCACTGTATCTGACCTGGGACCCTATTTCGGTTTGTCCCTATACCTAACTCGGATATTTTTCTTGGGTTTCACTGTGTTTGGGAAGAGTTTTTTTACTAGAGGGTCAACGTATCTGGTCCGGGACACTGTTTCGAGTCATCCCTGTATCTAACTCATATAATTTTCTTGGGTTTCACCGTATCTGGGAAGGTACTGTTTCCTGGTGGGTCATTGAATCTGGCCCGGGACCCTGTTTCGGTCCAACCCTCTATCTCACTCAGATATTTTTCTTTGGTTTCAATGTATCTGACCTGGGACCCTGTTTCGGTTCGTCCTTGTATCTAACTCGGATATTTTTCTTTGGTTTCACTGTATCTGACCTAGGACCCTATTTCTGTTCGTCCTTATATATAACTCGGATATTTTTCTTGGGTTTCACTGTATTTGGGAAGGGGTTTTTTCTTAGACGGTCAATGTATCTGGCCCGGGAACCTGTTTCGAGTCGTCCCTATATCTGACTCGGATAATTTTCTTAGGTTTCACTGTATCTAGGAAGGTACTGTTTCCTGGTGGGTCATTGAATCTGGCCCGAGACCCTGTTTCGGTTCGTCTCTCTATCTGATTCAGATATTTTTCTTTGGTTTCACTGTATCAGACTTGGGACCCCGTTTCGGTTCGTCCTTGTTTCTGACTCGGATATTTTTCTTTGGTTTCACTGTATCTGACCTGGGACCCTGTTTCGGTTCGTCCCTATATCTGACCTGGGAAGGGACTGTTTCCTGGTGGGTCATTGTATCTGGCCCGTGATCCTATTTCGGTTCGTCCCTCTATCTGACTCAGATATTTTTCTTTGGTTTCTCTGTAGTTGGGAAGGGACTGTTTCCCGGAGGGTCATTGTATCTAGCCTGTGACCCAGTTTCGGCTCGTCCTTGTATTTGGCTCGAATATTTTTCATTGGTTTCACTGTAGCTAACCTGGGACCCTGTTTCTGTTCTTCCTTGTATCTGACTCGGATATTTTTCTTTGGTTTCACTGTATCTGACCTGGGACCCTGTTTCGGTTCGTCCGTGTATCTGACTCGGATATTTTTCTTTAGTTTCATTTTATCTGACCTGGGACCCTGTTTTGGTTCGTCCCTATATCTAACTCGAATATTTTTCTTGTGTTTCACTGTGTTTGGGAAGGGTTTTTTTACTAGAGGGTCAATGTATCTGGCCCGGGACCCTATTTCGGTTCGTCCCTGTATCTAACTCGGATAATTTTCTTGGGTTTCACTGTATCTGGGAAGGGAATGTTTCCTGTTCTGTCATTGTATCTGGCCCGTGACCCCCTTTCGATTCGTTCTTGTATTTCACCCGTATATATTTCTTGTGTTTCTCTGTAGTTGGGAAGGGACTGTTTGTCGGTAGGTCATTGTATCTGGCCTGTGACATTGTTTCGGGTCGTCCCTGTTTCTGAGTCGGATATTTTTCTTTGGTTTCACTGTATATGACATAGGTCCCTATTTCGGTTCGTCCTATTATCAGACTCGAATATTTTTTTTTGGTTTCACTGTATTTGACTTGGGACCCTGTTTCGGTTCGTCCCTATATCTAACTCGGATATTTTTCTTGGGTTTCACTGTATTTGGGAAGGGGATTTTTCCTAGAGGGTCAATGTATCTAGCCAGGGACCCTGTTTCGAGTCGTCCCTGTATCTGACTCAGATAATTTTCGTGGGTTTCACTGTATCTGGGAAGGTACTGTTTCTTGGTGGGTTATTGAATCTGGCCCGAGAGCCTGTTTCGGATCGTCCCTATATCTGACTCAGATAATTTTCTTTGGTTTCACTGTATCTGACCTGGGACCCTGTTTCGGTTCGTCCTTGTATCTGACTCGGATATTTTTCTTTGGTTTCACTGTATCTGACCTGGGACCCTGTTTCGGTTCGTCCCTATATCTAACTCGGATATTTTTCTTGGGTTTCACTGTATTTGGGAAGGGGTTGTTTCCTAGAGGGTCAATGTATCTGGCCCGGGACCCTGTTTCGAGTCGTCCCTGTATCTGACTCGGATAATTTTCTTGGGTTTCACTGTATCTGGGAAGGTACTGTTTCCTGGTGGGTCATTGAATCTGGCCCGGGACCCTGTTTCGGTTCGTCCCTCTATCTGACTCAGATATTTTTCTTTGGTTTCACTGTATCTGACCTGGGACCCTGTTTCGGTTCGTCCCTGTATCTGACTCGGATATTTTTCTTGGGTTTCACTGTATTTGGGAAGGGACTGTTTCCTGGTGGGTCATTGTATCTGGCCCGTGACCCTGTTTCGGTTCGTCCCTCTATCTGACTCAGATATTTTTCTTGGGTTTCTCTGTAGTTGGGAAGGGACTGTTTCCCGGTGGGTCATTGTATCTGGCCTGTGACCCTGTTTCGGGTCGTCCCTGTATCTGGCTCGGATATTTTTCTTTGGTTTCACTGTATCTGACCTGGGACCCTGTTTCGGTTCGTCCTTGTATCTGACTCGGATATTTTTCTTTGGTTTCACTGTATCTGACCTGGGACCCTGTTTCGGTTCGTCCCTATATCTAACTCGGATATTTTTCTTGGGTTTCACTGTATTTGGGAAGGGGTTGTTTCCTAGAGGGTCAATGTATCTGGCCCGGGACCCTGTTTCGAGTCGTCCCTGTATCTGACTCGGATAATTTTCTTGGGTTTCACTGTATCTGGGAAGGTACTGTTTCCTAGTGGGTCATTGAATCTGGCCCGGGACCCTGTTTCGGTTCGTCCCTCTATCTGACTCAGATATTTTTCTTTGGTTTCACTGTATCTGACCTGGGACCCTGTTTCGGTTCGTCCCTGTATCTGACTCGGATATTTTTCTTTGGTTTCACTGTATCTGACCTGGGACCCTGTTTCGGTTCGTCCTTGTATCTGACTCGGATATTTTTCTTTGGTTTCACTGTATCTGACCTGGGACCCTGTTTCGGTTCGTCCTTGTATCTGACTCGGATATTTTTCTTTGGTTTCACTGTATCTGACCTGGGACCCTGTTTCGGTTCGTCCTTATATCTAACTCGGATATTTTTCTTGGGTTTCACTGTATTTGGGAAGGGGATGTTTCCTAGAGGGTCAATGTATCTGGCCCGGGACCCTGTTTCGAGTCGTCCCTGTATCTGACTCGGATAATTTTCTTGGGTTTCACTGTATCTGGGAAGGTACTGTTTCCTGGTGGGTCATTGAATCTGGCCCGGGACCCTGTTTCGGTTCGTCCTTCTATCTGACTCAGATATTTTTCTTTGGTTTCACTATATCTGACCTGGGACCCTGTTTCGGTTCGTCCCTGTATCTGACTCGGATATTTTTCCTGGGGTTTCACTATGTCTGGGAAGGCACTGTTTCCTGGTGGGTCAACGAATCTGGCCCGGGACCCTGTTTCGGTTCGTCCCTGTATCTGACTCAGATATTTTTCTTGGGTTTCACTGTATTTGGGAAGGGACTGTTTTCTGGTAGGTCATTGTTTCTGGCCCGGGACCCTGTTTCGGTTCGTCCCTGTATCTGACTCAGATATTTTTCTTGGGTTTCACTGTATTTGGGAAGGGACTGTTTTCTGGTAGGTCATTGTTTCTGGCCCGGGACCCTGTTTCGGTTCGTCCCTGTATCTGACTCGGATATTTTTCTTGGGTTTCACTGTATTTGGGAAGGGACTGTTTTCTGGTAGGTCATTGTTTCTGGCCCGGGACCCTGTTTCGGTTCGTCCCTGTATCTGACTCGGATATTTTTCTTGGGTTTCACTGTATTTGAGAAGGGACTGTTTGCTGGTGGGTCATTGTAGCTGGCCCGGGACCCTGTGTCGGTTCGTCCCTGTATCTGACTCGGATATTTTTCTTGGGTTTCACTGTATTTGGGAAGGGACTGTTTTCTGGTAGGTCATTGTTTCTGGCCCGGGACCCTGTTTCGGTTCGTCCCTGTATCTGACTCGGATATTTTTCTTGGGTTTCACTGTATTTGGGAAGGGACTGTTTTCTGGTAGGTCATTGTTTCTGGCCCGGGACCCTGTTTCGGTTCGTCCCTGTATCTGACTCGGATATTTTTCTTGGGTTTCACTGTGTCTGGGAAGGGACTGTTTCCTGGTGGGTCATTGTATCTGGCCCGTGACCCTGTTTCGGTTCGTCCCTCTATCTGACTCAGATATTTTTCTTGGGTTTCACTGTATTTGGGAAGGGACTGTTTTCTGGTAGGTCATTGTTTCTGGCCCGGGACCCTGTTTCGGTTCGTCCCTGTATCTGACTCGGATATTTTTCTTGGGTTTCACTGTGTTTGGGAAGGGATTTTTTACTAGAGGGTCAACGTATCTGGCCCGGGACCCTGTTTCGAGTCGTCCCTGTATCTGACTCGGATAATTTTCTTGGGTTTCACTGTATCTGGGAAGGTACTGTTTCCTAGTGGGTCATTGAATCTGGCCCGGGACCCTGTTTCGGTTCGTCCCTCTATCTGACTCAGATATTTTTCTTTGGTTTCACTGTATCTGACCTGGGACCCTGTTTCGGTTCGTCCTTGTATCTGACTCGGATATTTTTCTTTGGTTTCACTGTATCTGACCTGGGACCCTGTTTCGGTTCGTCCCTATATCTAACTCGGATATTTTTCTTGGGTTTCACTGTATTTGGGAAGGGGTTGTTTCCTAGAGGGTCAATGTATCTGGCCCGGGACCCTGTTTCGAGTCGTCCCTGTATCTGACTCGGATAATTTTCTTGGGTTTCACTGTATCTGGGAAGGTACTGTTTCCTGGTGGGTCATTGAATCTGGCCCGGGACCCTGTTTCGGTTCGTCCCTCTATCTGACTCAGATATTTTTCTTTGGTTTCACTGTATCTGACCTGGGACCCTGTTTCGGTTCGTCCTTGTATCTGACTCGGATATTTTTCTTTGGTTTCACTGTATCTGACCTGGGACCCTGTTTCGGTTCGTCCTTGTATCTGACTCGGATATTTTTCTTTGGTTTCACTGTATCTGACCTGGGACCCTGTTTCGGTTCGTCCTTGTATCTGACTCGGATATTTTTCTTTGGTTTCACTGTATCTGACCTGGGACCCTGTTTCGGTTCGTCCTTATATCTAACTCGGATATTTTTCTTGGGTTTCACTGTATTTGGGAAGGGGTTGTTTCCTAGAGGGTCAATGTATCTGGCCCGGGACCCTGTTTCGAGTCGTCCCTGTATCTGACTCGGATAATTTTCTTGGGTTTCACTGTATCTGGGAAGGTACTGTTTCCTAGTGGGTCATTGAATCTGGCCCGGGACCCTGTTTCGGTTCGTCCCTCTATCTGACTCAGATATTTTTCTTTGGTTTCACTGTATCTGACCTGGGACCCTGTTTCGGTTCGTCCCTATATCTAACTCGGATATTTTTCTTGGGTTTCACTGTATTTGGGAAGGGGTTGTTTCCTAGAGGGTCAATGTATCTGGCCCGGGACCCTGTTTCGAGTCGTCCCTGTATCTGACTCGGATAATTTTCTTGGGTTTCACTGTATCTGGGAAGGTACTGTTTCCTGGTGGGTCATTGAATCTGGCCCGGGACCCTGTTTCGGTTCGTCCCTCTATCTGACTCAGATATTTTTCTTTGGTTTCACTGTATCTGACCTGGGACCCTGTTTCGGTTCGTCCCTGTATCTGACTCGGATATTTTTCTTTGGTTTCACTGTATCTGACCTGGGACCCTGTTTCGGTTCGTCCTTGTATCTGACTCGGATATTTTTCTTTGGTTTCACTGTATCTGACCTGGGACCCTGTTTCGGTTCGTCCTTATATCTAACTCGGATATTTTTCTTGGGTTTCACTGTATTTGGGAAGGGGTTGTTTCCTAGAGGGTCAATGTATCTGGCCCGGGACCCTGTTTCGAGTCGTCCCTGTATCTGACTCGGATAATTTTCTTGGGTTTCACTGTATCTGGGAAGGTACTGTTTCCTAGTGGGTCATTGAATCTGGCCCGGGACCCTGTTTCGGTTCGTCCCTCTATCTGACTCAGATATTTTTCTTTGGTTTCACTGTATCTGACCTGGGACCCTGTTTCGGTTCGTCCTTGTATCTGACTCGGATATTTTTCTTTGGTTTCACTGTATCTGACCTGGGACCCTGTTTCGGTTCGTCCTTGTATCTGACTCGGATATTTTTCTTTGGTTTCACTGTATCTGACCTGGGACCCTGTTTCGGTTCGTCCTTGTATCTGACTCGGATATTTTTCTTTGGTTTCACTGTATCTGACCTGGGACCCTGTTTCGGTTCGTCCTTATATCTAACTCGGATATTTTTCTTGGGTTTCACTGTATTTGGGAAGGGGTTGTTTCCTAGAGGGTCAATGTATCTGGCCCGGGACCCTGTTTCGAGTCGTCCCTGTATCTGACTCGGATAATTTTCTTGGGTTTCACTGTATCTGGGAAGGTACTGTTTCCTGGTGGGTCATTGAATCTGGCCCGGGACCCTGTTTCGGTTCGTCCCTCTATCTGACTCAGATATTTTTCTTTGGTTTCACTGTATCTGACCTGGGACCCTGTTTCGGTTCGTCCCTGTATCTGACTCGGATATTTTTCTTAGGTTTCACTGTATCTGGGAAGGGACTGTTTCCTGGTGGGTCATTGTATCTGGCCCGTGACCCTGTTTCGGTTCGTCCCTCTATCTGACTCAGATATTTTTCTTGGGTTTCTCTGTAGTTGGGAAGGGACTGTTTGTCGGTAGGTCATTGTATCTGGCCTGTGACATTGTTTCGGGTCGTCCCTGTTTCTGAGTCGGATATTTTTCTTTGATTTCACTGTATATGACATAGGTCCCTATTTCGGTTCGTCCTTGTATCAGACTCGGATATTTTTCATTGGTTTCACTGTATTTGACTTGGGACCCTGTTTCGGTTCGACCCTATACCTAACTCGGATATTTTTCTTGGGTTTCACTGTATTTGGGAAGGGGTTTTTTCCTAGATGGTCAATGTATCTAGCCCGGGACCCTATTTCGAGTCGTCCCTTTATCTGACTCGGATAATTTTCTTAGGTTTCACTGTATCTAGGAAGGTACTGTTTCCTGGTAGGTCATTGAATCTGGCTCGAGACCCTATTTCGGTTCGTCTCTCTATCTGATTCAGATATTTTTCTTTGGTTTCACTATATCAGACTTGGGACCCCGTTTCGGTTCGTCCTTGTATCTGACTCGGATATTTTTCTTTGGTTTCACTGTATCTGACCTGTGACCCTGTTTCTGTTCTTCCCTATATCTGACCTGGGAAGGGACTGTTTCCTGGTGGGTCATCGTATCTGGCCCGTGATCCTATTTCGGTTCGTCCCTCTATCTGACTCAGATATTTTTCTTTGGTTTCTCTGTAGTTGGGAAGGGACTGTTTCCCGGAGGGTCATTGTATCTGGCCTGTGACGCAGTTTCAGCTCGTCCTTGTATTTGGCTCGAATATTTTTCTTTGGTTTCACTGTAGCTAACCTGGGACCCTGTTTCTGTTCTTCCTTGTATCTGACTCGGATATTTTTCTTTGGTTTCACTGTATCTGACCTGGGACCCTGTTTCGGTTCGTCCTTGTATCAGACTCGGATATTTTTCTTTGGTTTCACTGTATTTGACTTGGGACCCTGTTTCGATTCGTCCCTATACCTAACTCGGATATTTTTCTTGGGTTTCACTGTATTTGGGAAGGGGTTTTTTCCTAGAGGGTCAATGTATCTAGCCGGGGACCCTGTTTCGAGTCGTCCTTGTATCTGACTCGGATAATTTTCCTGGGTTTCACTGTATCTGGGAAGGTACTGTTTCTTGGTGGGTTATTGAATCTGGCCCGAGAGCCTATTTCGGATCGTCCCTATATCTATTTTTCTTGGGTTTCACTGTATTTGGGAAGGGGATTTTTCCTAGATGGTCAATGTATCTATCCAGGGACCCTGTTTCGAGTCGTCCCTGTATCTGACTCAGATAATTTTCGTGGGTTTCACTGTATTTGGGAAGGTACTGTTTCTTGGTGGGTTATTGAATCTGGCCCGAGAGCCTGTTTCGGATCGTCCCTATATCTGACTCACATATTTTTATTTGGTTTTACTGTATCTGACCTGGGACCCTGTTTCGGTTCGTCCCTCTATCTGACTCAGATATTTTTCTTTGGTTTCACTATATCTGACCTGGGACCCTATTTCGATTCGTCCCTGTATCTGACTCGGATATTTTTCTTCGGTTTCACTCTATTTGGGAAGGGACTGTTTCCTGGTAGGTCATTGTATCTGGCCTGTGACCCTCTTTCGGGTCGTCCCTGTATCTAGCTCAGATATTTTTCTTTGGTTTCACTGTATCTGACCTGAGACCTTGTTTCGGTTCGTCCTTGTATCTGACTCGGATATTTTTCTTTAGTTTCACTGTATCTGACTTGGGACCCTGTTTCGGTTTGTCCCTATACCTAACTCGGATATTTTTCTTGTGTTTCACTGTGTTTGGGAAGGGTTTTTTTACTAGAGGGTCAACGTATCTGGTCTGGGACACTATTTCGAGTCATCCCTGTATCTATTTGGGAAGGTACTGTTTCCTGGTGGGTCATTGAATCTGGCCCGGGACCCTGTTTCGGTCCAACCCTCTATCTCACTCAGATATTTTTCTTTGGTTTCACTGTATCTGACCTGAGACCCTGTTTCGGTTCGTCTTTGTATCTAACTCGGATATTTTTCTTTGGTTTCACTGTATCTGACCTAGGACCCTGTTTCTGTTCGTCCTTATATATAACTCGGATATTTTTCTTGGATTTCACTGTATTTGGGAAGGGGCTTTTTCTTAGACGGTCAATGTATCTGGCCCGGGAACACGTTTCGAGTCGTCCCTATATCTGACTCGGATAATTTTCTTAGGTTTCACTGTATCTAGGAAGGTACTGTTTCCTGGTGGGTCATTGAATCTGGCCCGAGACCCTGTTTC
>QAOA01005509.1:2506-32843 GCA_003255065.1 Cercis canadensis
ATGTCACATTTAAAAATAAACAAGGAGGACAAGTAGATTTTGGGTAGTTGATTTTTGCGACAAGAATAGGAACTAAATTATTTTACTAATCATTATGGTGCTACTTTGAAAAATTAAGATAGATATGTATTATAGATAATGTTATAATTTAGCTTATCATGTATGGATATCATATAGATCATATTATAATTAAATTATTAGAATCACTACATAGATATTATTTCCTATTTAAATTTTTTAAGAAACATTTTTCGATGGTTGTTTAGAAGAGGATCTTGCAAATTGAGAACATTGAAAATATTTTAAATTGATGATGTTGTTTTCTCTTTGTTTAATAATTTTAGCCTTTGTGCAATTAAGTAATGATTTAGGTAGTTTGATATGTTTAAGATGGTATGCATGTTAATTCTTATATAACTAGGTCTGGGTAAATGATAATTGCCTCGGAACGGGAAGGGAACATAAATAAATTTATATCTATGTTTTAGTACATTTTGAGGTAAAAAAAAATGATAAAAAATTAAATACCCTATAACGCTTTAAAATTGATGAAAAACAGACCCTGTTTACATGGTTCCTAAAATTCTAATAGGATCATAATTTGGATAACCACTAAACCAACCTTAACGGGTGATCTAATAGGATTTCATATTCTCAGTCTCGTGCCACCTTTGCTTGCAAGGGACAATGCTAGGGAGTTATTCTTAATAGAATAAATCATATAGATTTATAAAAACTTATTCTCTAAATTAGAGTTTGTCAGAAACCCTATTTTGTGTTGTCCCTCGCTAGCCCACGCATCAGGTGGGCACCAATGCTAGATGAAAGTCCAAGAATGATGGCAAAGTTATTATTCAGATACCAAATGTATCTCTCGACGTTATGGTGATGATCCAATTCATGATATAGTGAACTCAACTTATCTTAGATTCATGACAAACATGCAAGATCCAAAATATTGCAAAGAAAGAGTGATCATTGCCCCTACACTGGAAGTGGTGAGAAAAATAAACGATTATATGATTTTCTTATTGCCTGATGATAAAAATATTTATTTGAGTTCAGATAGTACGCGTAAATCATGGGGGAATGGACTTGACGATATCCACACGCCCAAATTTTTAAATGGTATCATCCTATCCGACCTTCCAAACCATAGATTAGCACTAAAGCTAAGTGCACCTGTCATGTTATTAATAAACATAGATCATCGGAATTGATTGTGCAATAGAACGAGACTGATAATCACCTAACTTAGGAGATATGTAATGGAGGGAAAAATTATTTTTGGTAGTAATATATGAGAAAAGATTTTCATTCCAAGGATAAACCTAATATCCTCTAATAAGAAGATGTCATTTAGACTACAGAGAAGACAATTTTCCCTGCATGTTTGTTTTGTCATATCAATAAATAAGAGTCAAGGTCATTCTCTGTCGTATGTTGGGTCATATATACCAAAATCAGTTTTCAGTCATGGACAACTTTATGTGATTTTTTCATATTTATAAAAATTGGATCGGATTGGTAGGTGTGAACATGACCCTTATACGGAAATTTAATTAGACTAGATGGGCACAAAAACCAATCAAAACTCGAGAAATTAGGTTTTCATTGAAACAGTTGGGTCTCTAAAATGTTAGTAAAAAATTTAATTTTAATGGAATCTGATTAAATTGAAATGTTACTATATATGTGCAATCATAAGCGCGCGTGTAAAAGAATATAACTCAAGTGCAAATGTGGTTCTCATAAAGGCTATTTCCAGGAAAAAAAAAAAAAAAAAAAAAGCTTATAAGGTAAAAGGTAAAATAGGGTAGGTGGAGAGCAGAAACTTAGGGCCCGTTTTACTTTAAATATTTCTTGTTATTATTCTCAATAAAAATAGAAAACAAACTTAAAAATGCGTTTAGTTGAATTTAATGAAAATATTTTGCCAAAAATATATCTTAAATTGGACTCAAATTTAGAAAAGCACCACAATTCTTGTTATTATTCTCAATAAAAATAGAAAACAAACTTAAAAATGTGTTTAGTTGAATTTAATGAAAATATTTTGCCAAAAATATATCTTAAATTGGACTCAAATTTGGAAAAGCACCACAATTATTGTCTTCAAAGAGGTGTTCCATAAAGTCACTCAAAGAGGTATGACATAAATTGAAACATATCATGTTTGTAAATAAACATATAAACTCTAAAGATTTAATTTTACACATTCTAATTATACTAATGTTGCATTTTCAAGATCAGAACAAATTCATATAGACTTAGATGAAGACATTGACAGCCCCAGTCCCAATCATATACCATAGGTAATTTCAGTATAATATTATCTCAATTTCTATTAGTTTAATTCACTTTTCAAATTTTCTATAGATTCATGATTGATACTTTTAATATATTTGATCTATAGTTCAACAAGTGAAATACACCATTGGTATATTACATACTATAAATTTATATAATTTATGCTTCTATAATCACATAAATTCTATCACACATTCCATTGCCTGGGTCCCGCGCCCCACCACCCGATGGCTTGCGCATCGGCGCAGGAATAGTACTAGTAATATTTAAAAGGAATAGCTAAATGCTCCACAGCTCGCCATGTGGCACTCCAGCCATTAATACGAATCATGAATAATCACAATTAATGATGCAATGAAAATTGGAAATCAGTTTAAGAAATTCGAATTTGAGAAATAAATTATAATATTCAAAAATTAAAAATATAATAATTGTCAATTGCACTCCATAATTTTAGCCTAACAATAAATGTTGATTTGTCAATGATATTTCAAATTTTAGGGTTTGGAGGTTGTGCCTCCATAAACCTCTATATATAATTCACTACATATGAGGCTCACCCCCATTACATTACAAATATGTCAGTTGTTTTGCTCCCTCTGAATAAACTCACAAGTTTGCTCTTTCAAATTGTTTAGTAGGTTATGAATCCATTTTGCTTTGTATTTCTTATTTTGTAGATTTTCTCCATCTCCACAGGCAATAAGGTATGTTCTTTTCCTTTGATTTGTAGGTTGCTATGTTTATTTTTTTTTTAGTATATTGATTCAGCCGAGAAATTTATACCTCGTAATTTGTTTTTATTTTCTCTATCCTATAGATTTTGGAATTTATTTGTGATGGTCAATGGACTGTGGTAGAATTAGCGGACATTGGGAAACAGCTCTTACGAAGGTAATATCTCACTTGTCATCTCATGAATTATGATGGCATATGCTATTTCACCAATGCATTCAATTATCCATTTCAAGTCCCATGTACACCATTTCATCTCTTTATTTATTTATTTAATTTTTTGGGATGAAAGTTTCATTTCTTTCGTTGATGAACGAACTCCAGGATCTATGAGTAATCCGACATAGAAAAAGCGGAATGAACTATTTTTACTTTTAAGCATCTGAAACTCTTGTCTTCGTTTTAACAGGAGACAGGTTCTTCCAGCCGTTCCACATCTCTTGCATACTGTACAGGTATGATTCATATTTGATAGTCAATCTCTTCTATGATTTGCCAATAACCAATAAGTACTATCACGGATGGTTTTTTGTGAATTAACTGAAGTCAGTAAATCAGTTAATTGGTTAGTTGTTACTATGGGGATGTTCAAATATATTTTTTCCAAATTTATTTATAAAAACACTTTCCTTTTGTCATTGTAATTCAACCAATAGATCATATCTTAACCCAGTAATCCAGTACATTTGGGGGCAGGTTATATTTCATCGTTTTCAATATTTCTTAATTCATTGTGATTCCTATTCAAATTGCGCTATGCTTTAGACTCCTTTTACTATTGAATACAAATGAGGAAAGAGAGAAAGAAAGGAAGATTCTTCACATTCTTCTTCTCTTTCAACCCCTTTTAATTTATCCTTTCTCTCTGTCTCTCTCTCTCTCTTTTCCCCAAATAGTATATCATTGTATTTTCTTTTCAAGGCACTTGATTCTAAATTCTTTTCCGTTTCATTTGTTGTTGTGGTTGATTATGACTGGTGCTCCTTTTGTTCTTATCGATAGTCTTGGAAGGAGACCCTTATTACTTACAGGGGTTTCAAGGATAGTAAGTATCTTTTTGTCTTTGACTGTTCCTTTGTTTTTGTGGGGATTACCTTAGAAGGAGAAGGCTTTCTATTATTTATTACATCAAGAGGCCTATCTGCAATATTTTATTCCCCTATATATTCTTTCTTGAAATTATCTATCTTTTAAATATTTCTTTTTTTATTTCATTTTAAATACTACTATGAGTTTTTATTTCAAAAGTTGTGCTCATCTCTGATTTACTTGGGATCGTATAATTATCTCTTTTTAGTTTGTCATATGATAAATTCAGATTGTAGAATGTTGCATAGAAAATGTGTGTTCACGTTGGGGACTCTAAGAATCTTTGTGATTATTTTCACTTTGCATAAAAAATTTCACACATGTTCATGCTATTTTCAGCAAACTATATTATTAGTTGGATTTTTTCTTTTTTGAGTGAAGTTTCATTTTTGTTGAGCAAGTTTTTGTTGTTCCTTTGTTCTTAGCTTTAGTAGACCATTTCAATTTCTATTAAATTTTCTGCCACTTGCACAAAAACAATATTTCTTTGGTTTGCATAAATGTTCTTTGAACTATATTAGAGCATTTATAATATATTTACAGTACTAAATGTCCAAGTGCAATAGTGGATTGGGCCACTTCCTCCCTCAATATTGGTTTAGAGATTTGCACCTAAGCTCATGTGTTCAATCTTAAATACAAATTTGATCCTGGTTTTGATTTTTAGGTATATATATTTGATCTACATTTATGTGATTATATATGCTTTTTTTTTTTTTTTTTTTTTAATTTTTTTTTTTTTTTTTTTTTTTTTTTTTTTTTTTTGTTTTTTTTTTTTTTTTTTTAGATATTTTGCAGTTTTTTTTCTTTTGTTTTTTTTTTGGGGCCTTTTTGTAGGAGATTGACTGAAGCATTTTGTTCATCAAGGAAGCACACCTTATGTTATACATTTGGGGCATTTAAACTAAGTCAGTCTTTTTTTCTCTACTTTCTCTATGGAGTGGACTGATTTAAAATGGATTGCTTTTGGAAGCTCTTAATTATCTTTCATTTTTAAAAGAGCTTGAGCTTCTCCAGCATGCATGTTCTATTTTACTCTACGGAGATAAGGGAAATTTTGGAACTTGATTAGGCAAGTTGAGTACATGAAAATGCTACTATAAAATTTTTGGAAGCAGTAGCTTGCAGAAAAGGTGTACAATTGGCACTGAAGTGGAGCATTAAGTATTTATGAATTGAAGGTGATGCCCAAGACAGTCGACGTCATCATAGATTGGCTTCAATAGGGAAAGTCTCTCAAGTCTACTATTTTTTTTTTTTTTGGTAAGATTCTCAAGTCTACTATTTGTTGGCTAGATGAGCCACCTGATTTTTAATAGGGTGTACTCTTTTTTAATGGTTAATGGATTGCATCTTCCCATAAAAAAAAAATTATATCAATTATTTTTAAATTTCAAAGTTATTCAAATGATGCCATTTAGAATATTTAAAATTTAACTTCTCTTTTAGTGCGCTATATTTTATAAGAAGCTAAACATGAAATGAGGGATATAATAGAACTAAAAACAATGGTTAGTTTCAGTATAATTTTTCATTTACAAGTTCAATTTTATATAGGTCCATGCTTTACAAGAAATGACGATGTTATATCTTTATACAATGGTAGAGTAACTAAGATTCTAAGCACATATCTGAGGCTGATAAACTATTTTAACTCTATAATCCTTGATCCATAATATGTAATTGTAAGACCTTTATTTTAGAACCAAAGGCTCTTTCAATAGTAGCTATGTGTAATATATTTGTCTTAATAAAATCATTAAACCACTAGACATAAGATATTAAGATTTATTTTATTTTATTTTTGGGAGAAGGTGAAGATTACAAGTATACCAAAAAAACTTAAGCAATAACATCCAATTCTACTTGGAGTAACTTTCAAGTAAGATTTGTAAGAAAAAAATAATCTTCTCATAAGAACCTAACACTATTTGGGTACATCACAGAAGTTGTGTTAAATAATTTCTAATTTATATTATAATAGTAATATGAAATCAAGTAGATGCATAGAGAAGAATATGGTAGAAACTGTGTTGCTTTGGCGATTTTCTGCTATGGATAATCTGGATGAGCATAGATGACATCATATTTTACTAGAAAACTTGGAAAATATAAGATTTTCTTAGGAAAGCAGAAGCTGATTTTCAAGAATTTATCGACACTTTGTGATGTCTCTGTTTTAACTTGTGTTTGTTAAGTTGACATTTCTTAGTGCTAGAAGAAAAAAATGTGCTTAAGAGAAGTACTTGGGTAAATTCCTTCTTAATTCATTTGGTTTATTTGTGATTTTTTTTTTATATGCTTTTGGCTACGACTCTAAGTTTGAACATAGAAATTGACATTGGATTAGAGAAATTTTTGGGTGAAAATAAGCTCATACTTGGATATACAATTGATTTTGAACTAATTAATAGGACTCGGCTATTTACTTGCTACTGATTTTTCCCTTCCCCATTTACTTTTATAAATTTATAAAAAGAATAAAAAGCTATTTTGGAAAAGCACTGTCTTTGAGTAGAGAAAAAATGGCTCAAGATGCCTTGGGCTTCAAGGGCGGCTTTTTATCTTATGATCTTTGTTTTTCACAAAGGTTTTTTCCACTGGTAATTCAGTTTTCTTTGTGAACTGCTATCAAGAGACGAGAGGGAACATAGAAGCTGTGAATACCTTTGAAATGTGTAGGACAAAGGAAGTATGAATCAAAGATATGCATATGAGAAATAAAATTAATAATAAAGGAATTAGAAAACTGTTGAAGTATGGGGAGGTTGAAAAGCTAGCGGCTGATAGAAGCATATAGGAAAAATGAAATATGGCATCAAGATGAAGATCAAAGTAAATGATACATGTGAAAGAGAAGAGATGACATGGGAAGAGAAGAGAATAAATTGTGAACAACAATGATTACATGTGTAATCAGAAGACAAAGATAATAAAGGGATGTGTGTAGACTAAAATGAGGGAAGAAGGAAGTTTTGGAAGGAAAAAAATGAAAAAATTGAACCATCATTGAATAACACATGAAAAAATAATAATTACTGTAGTATCTCATGCAACTCTTCTACAATAGTATAATTTATATATTTATAAATTTAGTTAATCCATTGGATCTTCCTAATAAAGATAATGGTATGAAAAGAAATGGGGGTGGGAATTAGAGTAGAAATAAGATTATCTACACAAAATAATGGTAGTAAAAATACATCATGATATATTAAGAGTAAGGCGAATATGGAATTGGATAGAAATTTTAAAATTAATTTAATGAAGGAAATTTCAATAAAAATGAAGCATTCCTTGTCTTTTCATTCTCATGATTAGGTTCATTTTCTTTTATACCCATTGTTGGATGGTTTGAATTATGTTCATTTTCTTTTTAAAAATTGATTACTCAAAGAATTGGCTTGGAATGTCAAAAATTAAGATGTTTCATTTTGATATTTAAATAGATACTATGACCAAGGTTCATATATTTTTGTTAGAAAAGTTCCTATACAAGTGATCTTCAACACGTTGTGGCTGTGCATTTCCTAAAATGTATTATCATTAGCATTATTAGCAATTACTATCACATTCAAATATGGAGACTTTGATATGGAAATGTTTATGTTTTAGATAAAATATTTAGGGTGCTGCTTGCTTAGTGTGGTGATATTCAAGACATGATTGTTTGGAGAAATATCACAACTAGAGTTTATTCAGCAAAAGCTAAGTATGATTGGTTAATATCTAAGAAAAAAAAATCAAATAGATACCCAAAGGTGAAACTAGGTGTGGAGACTTGCGGCTCCAGAACAAATTAAAGTTTTTATGTGGCTAATCCCGCATGATGCCATACCCATAAATTGGTTTCATGCTCGCAGATATCTTAGTCAAAATTCCTAATGCAACAGGTGCAAGTTTGATATAGAAAATACAATGCATTATCTTAGGGATGCTAAAAATCACGTCTATCTGGGTTTTGGTGTAGAGAGTAGCTTTTGGAAAAAAGATTTGAATGCTTGGTTTTATACAAATGGGAATATAGGAAAGGGGATAACGAAGTCACATATTCTCTTCTACTACACGTTGTGGTGGATATGGAAAACGCGCAATGAATACTTTTTTGAAAAGCGTAGCACTCTGTTGATGGTGAGTGTTAATAAGATCCAAGGAATGGTTTAACTTGTAGTAAAAATTTTCTGGAAAAGGGAGAAAGCAGGAGAGAGATGTGCAATGGATACATTGACAATCTCCATGTATATAGACCATTAAGCTATATGTCGATTGTGGTAGTTTTGGGAGCCTAGGGAGATCATGTTTTGGAGGGGTTATTCGAGATCATCAAGAGGGAGGCTTGGTGGTTTATGTGACTCTATAGGCATGGGCAGCAATCTGAAAGCTGAATTTACTACAATAATAAGGCATGGTCTGATATTATATTACAATAAAGGCATAAGAAAACTATATGTGAATCAAATCCCCAAGAGGCAATGCACTTGATGGACTTTACTGATGTGACCTTCCATTTCTATGGGTGTATTATCAATGATATAAGACATTTATTTAAAAGGAGTCGGGAGGTGAAAGTGATTCATGTGTTAAGAATGGCGTACCAAAGAGTTGATTAACGTGTACATTACAATTTACAAGCATATGGTTTTGTTCAAGTTTAAAAATATTTTGCATTGCTTAAATTGTGAAATAATAGGAACATTGTAAAAGAAAATTTGAGTACTTAATATTTTGATGACTCTAAAAACAAAATTTGTTTGAAATTGCAATGAAATTGTAAAAGCACAATCTATGTACTAATGTACTATATGAATCTATTGAACTTAACTCTTACAACAAGAAACTTAAACCGAAGTCATCTGTAAAATAAGAAACCAAGTACAAGTACTACAAATTAAAAGTATATTAACAAGCTATATTTAAGGATCCTCATTGAAATTTTCAAAAATTTCCTATGAGTGCATGAAGTTATTTGATTAAAAAGATGAGTTGTTGATTATTTGTTTATTTTAGACACAAGTTTCTTTTTCAATAACATTTGATGATAATTTTCAATCATTTGCTATGGAGTCATATTATGAGAAATATATTTTTTTTAAATGGCCTTAGATAATTTTATTGAAGAATAAGACCCTTGGGTAGCAAGAGCTATAAATCACCTCAGTAGGTCTCAAGGGTATAAAGATTTTATATTTTCTTTGGCCTTCAAGGGTACAAAGATGAGATTGGCATACCGCTCATGAGTACTACTTACTATAAGTNAGTATATTAACAAGTTATATTTAAGGATCCTCATTGAAATTTTCAAAAATTTCCTATGAGTGCATGAAGTTATTTGATTAAAAAGATGAGTTGCTGATTATTTGTTTATTTTAGACACAAGTTTCTTTTTCAATAACATTTGATGATAATTTTCAATCATTTTCTATGGAGTCATATTATGAGAAATATTTTTTTTTTAAATGGCCTTAGATAATTTTATTGAAGAATAAGACCCTTTGGTAGCAAGAGCTATAAATCACCTCAGTAGGTCTCAAGGGTATAAAGATTTTATATTTTCTTTGGCCTTCAAGGGTACAAAGATGAGATTGGCATACCGCTCATGAGTACTACTTACTACAAGTAGACAAACTGAGACTACTGTAACAATTAATTAAGTGTTTATGACACTAATTATTCATACCTTTAAAAAAAATATCAATGGTAATCAAATAATTGGGATATGACATTTATTATAAATAGGAAATGAACTATTACATGTCCATTTTAAAGAAAAACAAGGGGACATTTTAATTTTGGGCAGTTATTTTTTGGGAAAAGTTAGGAATGGGAACCAAACTATTTTATTAACCATTGGAGGTCAATACTTTATCAATAAAAAATGTTAGTATGTTTATCTAGATAATCAATATAGGAAACTCTTTTCTATTGATGAAGAAATTTGGAATTCTCTTTCTTATGTTTGATATAAAAAAATGATATAATATAGGATACTCTTGTGATATATAATAATAAAGAAAAATGGATCAAGTGGGGATATAAATAAATACAATTGAGTGTAACATAACCTAAATTTGAAAGAAGTTTAGTTTGGTACTTTGGTCATTTACTTATCATAGGAGCGTTAGTAATGTGGAGGTTTAAAATAAGGAACCCACAACAAGATACAGTATAGTGTGCACATCAGTTATAAAGATGTTATTAAAAAATACGATAATAATTTATGCTTATTCTAAATAACATATAGTGTATACTTGCTACTTTCAGTTATTAAAGAATATGATAATGATTTATGCTTATCCTAAATAACCTATAGTATATACTTGCTACTTTCTTCGTACTCAAAATGACTTTGTATATCTTAAGTCATTAGGTATAACAATATTGCAATTTCAGGATCAATGCAAAATTATGTGGACTTAGAGAAAGATGTTGACATTCCTAATGCAAATCATACACAACTTTTTTGAGTATAGTATTATCTCATTCTGCATTTGTTTGATACTCTTTCAAATGTATTATAAGTTCATGATTGATACTTTTAATGTATTGCATTTTTGGTTCAAAATATGAAATTCATAATTGGTATATTAGATCACATAGATTTATATAAATTATACTTCTATGATCAAATAAATTTCATCCCAAATCTCGTTGTCTAGGTCCCGCACCGCGCCGCCCAGCAGCCCACGCATCGGCGCGGGAATAGTACTAGTCCTAAATAAAATTAGTAACAGTTATCCATGTGCTGACTTTTGGTGTGTTGTAAAATAAAAATTCATCCAGAAAAAAGTTATCCATGGCTTTAATGATTTTATTTTTTTTGGTAATTCTTGCCACCAATTTTGGTCTAGCTAATTTGATTCAAACGTGTATTCATTTAGTTATGAGAATATGATGAATAAATTTGAATAAATAGTTGATATGTCCATAACATGTAAAGTTTGTGAATTGAGTTTCTATATTTTAGAATACTATTGATTAGTCTCAATGCTAGAAAACTGGCCCGAAAATAACTTTATCGTTAAAACCAAAAAAAAAAAAAAAGTTACCTAGGGCACTAAAATTACTATTTAAGCAAGAAGGACTATGGGAGATTTTTGTTTGAGTGCATGCATTCTATTTGATTTATTGTACAATTCAATTTACTATTAGCACTTATTTAAGTGATTGAGTTGGGAGGAGAATTTGGTAAATTAAGGTTGAGCTCGTGGCAATGACTCTTTTGATGTAAAACATAAGTTTGGTGGTGAAAAAAGGAAAAGAAAAAAAAATAAAAGACATGCAATCACACTTGCCACAAGTTTTTCTTTAAAAAAAGAAAAAGAGGATTATTAAACGAAACGATTCTTTCATATCATACATTGTCAATTATTCATATTAGATGCTTAGAAATTCTCCTCGAATTTATCGAAATATGCTCACTGATTGGATAACCCCACTAAAAGGGAACAAGATACTTTATGGAAATAACTTGATTAGAGAAAATATTGCAACTCCAAATGGTCTAAGCTTCTCTGTTTATCTTTCTCTCTCGTTCATAACAATCTAAAGATTTGAATTTAGTATGAGATAGTCGTTCACCAGATTGATGTGTGATCATAATTAGCTTTCTATAATTTTAGAGTAAAACCCCTTTTTGGTCCTTAAAAAATTCAATGATTGACAAGTTAGTCCCCCAAAAATGTTCGCTGACAATTTCGTCCTCAAATTATGGTTCCGTACGACAAATTAGTCCTTGAATTATGTTCGTTGACAATTTCGTTCTCGAATTATGGTTCCGTACGACAAATTAATCCTCAGTTGAAGACTAATTCGAGGACTAATTTGTCGTATGAAATCATAATTCGATGACTAAATTGTCAGCGAACATAATTTGAGGACTAATTTGTCGTACAAAACCATAATTCGAGGACGAAATTGTTAGCGAACATTTTTAGGGGACTAACTTGTCAATCGCTGAATTTTTCAGGGACTAAAAATGAGTTTAACTCTTTTATTTTATCAAATAATCACCTTTGAATTCTAACAAAATCTTTAGCAAATTTTCTTAGTTGAATAGCCATGTTTACTCTATAAAAATAATTAGAGGTGGCAAAATGAACCCGGCCTGATGGACCAACTTGTATAACCCGATGTTAGGGTTGGATTGGGTGTGAAAATGTTGGCCTAAAAGAATGGGCTAATACGGCCCAGCCCAACAGGTTTGATGGCCCAATGAGCTAGAACTGGGCTGGCTGACCAAGCCTGATTAGTCTATTTTTTTTAATTAATTAATTTAGTTTTGCTAAATAACTAGATTATAATTTATCTGATCTAGTTTTATAGGCATGAATCATGCTAATATTTGAAAATATATAAATTATATTTAAAATACAGATATATATTCATGTATGTTGATTGTGGAGATGATTTTTCATTTAAAAAACATACAATCATTCATTTCACTAGCATATTGTAAATTGTAAATTTGTAATGAGGTAAGATTGTAAGAGTAAGATATATAAATGTGCCAACTTTTTCAATTAGTAAAAGTTTTCATTTTCAATTCAAGGATACATGATTAAATTTCATGTTTCTTACAAAATAGAGATGTTTTTATATAAAAAAAAAATATTAACTTTCGTTATGTAATTTATTAAATTAAATGAAAAAAAATTAAAGAGATAACATACAATTTTATTATATATTTTAAAAAAAATTAACAATAAATATTTACATTAGGGCCGGATGGCCCACTAGCCCGGCAGCCCACCATAGAGCTGGTCTAGGCTAACCATATGCAAACCCAATTAAATTCGACTCAGCTTGGCCCGACCCAATCTCAAAATTGTCTTCATCCAGTTAGGTCAAGCCAACCCATTTGACAGCTCTAGAAATAATTGGAGCAATGAGTATCAAAAACCAAAACATTTAATCAAAGATATTCCCATGTCATACCAAACCTAAAACCTCAAAGCATTAAGAAAATGCCCACAAATAAATTTTCATTCATATATCTAATACCTAAATTCAAATTCTCTCTCACCGGTTTAAAGAGTAATTATTAGGGGAAATTTATAGCTTCGTAATTTCGATACTGGTTCTTTAAGAAATTTGCTGACAAAATTAGCAAGTTTTACAGCTAATAATAGCTTGTATAAGTAATAAGACCATATAATAAATTATGATATTACCAAACATCTGGAGGATAGAGAGAGGTGCAAAAAGTAGGTGCGCAAATTAAATAATAGCAATGTTCCATTGCTTATGGAATCTGACTGCTACCATTAACTAAAGCAATTATTCTACCATGATGCTTCGCTGCTAATTTAAGCTAATTAACATAAACTAATGCAGCTACATACAAAACTAGGCTATATATATATGACATATGTTCTCCGGAATATATGGAGGGAAAAAATCGAAGTTAGGAGGAAATGTTTATATCCTCCACACACACATATTTAAGTCGTTAACCTTGACGATTTGTTTGTGTTTTTGGTATTTGTGTTATTTTAGGTAATGGATTCGATGCCAGGTAATATTTCTAGTATCTGTTAATTTGTGTTTAGTATACATGATATAAATCAAGATTAACGATGAGTAAATTTTTTCAGGGAAGCCATATTTACATATCTTGGAGACATTTTCTCCAGAGATTGGTTGTGGTTGTCAACTAAGTAGAGGATTGTAACAGATACCTTCTTATACATTACGCTCAGGTGGACAGTTTTTTTGTTTTTGTTCACCGGTTGGAGTTTCCTGGGCCAGCTTGTGTTCTGAGGTGGAGATTTGATCCGATGGGAAGCAGCTACAGTTATGCTCATACTAATCTTGCCAGCGATTGCACTAGTTTTGGAGCTGGTAAAACTGGTACTGTAGTTTGTTGGGGTGACTCTATTAGGGTTGGTATGGGCGAATTTGGTGATACAAGTGACGAACATTCTCATTGGAGTGTGGATTACGAAATAGGTCGGAATAAATGCGATTTTGCTCTGGAAGCTCACCATAACAAAAATGGTGTTGAGAGGGCAACTATGATTTTCTCGGACAGCACTGGTAATACAGTTGGTTTTCGTCTGGACATTGAAAGGGATGGATCTGGTGGTCTTTGTTGTGAAGTGAATGGCGATATTCCTGGCATTACTTCTACCAAGGCCTACCAAAATTGTTTGATAGAGACTACTACTCTGTCGCATGGTTGTTCACAAAGAGAGGGTCTTTTGGTTATGGAAAAGAGGAAGAATATCAATTATGAAAATGCATACATGGTTACTTTAGCACACTATTATGTCACTCAAGATGTTGGTTTTTCTGCTGTGGCGAAAGTTCGTACTAACAAAGGTGATGGTTCTGGGCTTGAAGTGGAAGGTCCTTACAAACACCCTGGTAAAGATTTGCGTATGGTGCTTGTTCAAACCTGTCGTAGTCGTGCATGGACGCCTACCGCATGCCCTCATTGTTGTCCAACACCACAGCGTCCGCCGAACAGCGGTGTATTTAGGTTCTTCCGGCGATTCCTCAAGCTTGATTCTTCTAACAACAGCGTCAATACAGTAGGTGAACCCATGAATTATCCTTCGTATTATGGCAATGTTGCCGAGCAAAGTAACACAGGCCTCATAAATAACACTGGACACACTAATGGTATACTTAATGGTGCTGTCCTCAAGGTGGAAACTTTGATTATTCAAAACAAAGTATCGAGGAAACCTAATTACGACGGCACCTAAGTTAGTAGCCGTAAGTCCTTTTGTTGCCTTGTATTTTGTGGTAATTTGATTTTGTGACTTATAGATCTAGTGTGTTTTTGTTTCAATGGATCATTCAAGTGGTTGGGTACTTGGTACACGATCACAAAGGTCTTGTGTTCAAATTTCATTAAGATTTGATGGAATGAGATTTTTGGAAAGGATATTGTAATCCTTTGTTGTCTAGCCTCAGAAAAATAATTGGGGGATTTCTATTTGAGTATGTGTAATTGTGTGTTTGTTGTATAATTGTACTTCTTACAAGGTAACTCTAATGTTTCTATNTTTTTTTTTAACTTACCTGACGACAAGGGGATTCAAATCATCAAGGCAAACGGGATTGTTTGTACAAATTAACAATAGACTAGGCACGGACGATTTTCATCAAGCCCTGTTACCACTGTAAAAGACTTTATCAGCGGTTTAAAAAAAAAGGCTATCAACTAGTAATGATTTTTGTTATTAGATAGATAAGATTAGATTTTCTAAATAAATAAAAAATTGGGGGAAAAGGTATTCAAATCTATTACCTCAATGTCATGAGATATCAACTGGATTAATTGTAATTTGCGTGTTGTGTAGCTATACCTCTTGTCTATAGTATTACGTTTTTGCGAATTAATGTGAGAGTTCTACTATTTATATACCACTACAATATCTTTTACGCTTGCCCATTTGACAATATAAAATATTTACCTGACTCAATAAACATACTAATTTAACTCGGTTCTACTAATAATTGAAAGAGTTTAACATAATTAGTAAATGTTAAACCTATATCAGAAATGGATGATGGCGGTTGAGTTCAGTTATGAAAGGCACGTCAGCAGCCATGTCAGTGATTCAAGTCAATGCTGAGGTGTATGGTCAAAGTTAGTTAGAGTTGGTTAGCGTAGCTTCAGTTATACGGTTCGCTCAATGGCTGAGCTGTAATTTAGTATCTGCCTATATAATGTATTGGTAGTCTGTAATTAATTTTTTAAGAAATTCATTTCTTCAGAATCATACTTTAGATCTGAAGTTCATTCTCCAAGATTCTCTCTACTTCTTCAGTATTTCCTTTTCTCTGCATAACAGTATTCTGCAGAATTGCATACTGTCCATAATGATCACTCTGTGATCACGTCTTTGTTCCTGATTCTACTTTGTCAAGTTTCTCTTCATCTCTTCAGAAGTTTTTCAGTAAATAATTTCTTCATGTATTAGAAAGTCTATTATAAACTTTTAGGGTTATGCTAGCCTACCCCTTTTTAAAATTGGGGGTAGCACTATATTGACCATCAAAATTTGAGATGTTGACAAAAACATATACTTTTAGACACAATACAAGCTAACTTGAAATTAAGTTACTTAGTATGAGTCCAAATTTATTCTTTATGAAAATAATAATCTGAGTCATACTAAATGTGCAAGAAAAAGTCAAACAACAATAGTATAACTTTTTTATTTAGTTAAACTTAAATTGTGTGATTTGAATTTAGTTAAACTTAAATTGTGTCAACTTTTTGAGTGTTGAATTTACACAATTCTACTTAATTTTTCATGAACTTCGCATAGAATGTAATAATAGCCATGATTTGATCTTCTCAAAATTCATATTTTAGGGGTCAATGTAATGCTACTCATGCTTTTTAAAAGGGGTAGCATAGTAATTCCCAATTCTATTGATTTTTATTGAATATGTTAATAACTTTAATGATGTGTCACTTTGTATATTTTTTTGGTACTTTTAATTATGATTTTCGATTCGAACACAAAACCCACAAATTATGAGTGTGATCTCAGTATCACTAAGCTACAAACTGTTTGGTGTGTCACTTTGTATCTAATTCAAAATATATAAAGCTTTACACTAATAAAAGATAAAAATATATACTCAAATCTTTATAGTTCTCCACTCAATCATCAATCAAAAGTTAAGATTAATTGCATACTATTAAATGTGAGCAGATAGACTTTACCTTAACATAATCGAACTTGTTCCTTTTCCCCTTCTTGATTCTATTTCTTTCTTTTCTTTTTCTTTGCCTATTTTATTTTCTATTTCCGGCTAAACCCTTTCCATCATTCTTTGATAATTGGATTTCTTAATGCACCACTTTTTACCCAAAGAAGAAAAAGAAAATCTTGATATCTTTTTAGTGACTTTCCTCTTGAGGGAAATGAGTGCATATTGACATTTGACAAACTGGCTCACAATGAGAGAAGAAAGCGCAAAGAAAAAAGCATCTATAGATGGAAGCCACATGTAAGGGCCTTTATGGCGCTTTATACCCACATGCAGGGGATGTGAGATGCAATTGTTTAGTTTTTTCCAAATAAGTTTTTCTGTTCAATTTGGATAACACCATCTCAACCAATGTGAGATTACATTAATGTAAGCAACACCTGTCCCTTTCTTGTTATTTTGTAGTCAAAGGGTAATGAGATTTGTGATATGGTATCATGAGGACACCGAAAGAGGCCAAAGTTGGTTGGGACCATACTACATTGTCTACTTCTTAGCTATCAGGTTCAAGTGAGGTCCATCACACATATTTAATTTTTTACCCTAGTTATTTATCACTCAATAGTAATTGTCGCATTATTTTATATTGTGTATACATTTAGATTTATTTAAATTAAATTGGACCAGATTAATACATTTTATTAGTAAGGCCTAAGTTCAATTCCCATTATTTTGATCTTAGACTAATGTGGATTTATAACTACTTTTGGATAGATATTTGGTCCATACCACTTTATTTTATCTAACAACTACATTTATTTTTCGAAGCCATCTTCATAGCTTGTAGGTTATGTCTTCGAACCCAACATCGAAACCAAAAGTACCAAAAAAAATAAAAACATAAAGATAATAGAAACATTAGAGTTACCTTGTAAGAAGTACAATTATACAACAAATACACAATTACACATACTCAAATAGCAATCCCCCAATTATTTTTCTATGAGGCTAGACAACAAAGGACTACACTATCCTTAATTTCCGAAAATCTCATTCCACCCAATCTAAATGAAATTTGAATACAAGACCTCTGTGATTATGTACCAAGTACCCAATCTCTTGAGTGATCCATTGAAACAAAGACACACTTGATCTATAAGTCACAAAATCAAATTACCACAAAATACAAGGAAACAAAATTAAGGACTTACGGCCACTAACTTAGGTGCCATAGTAATTAGGTTTCCTCAATACTTTGTTTTGAATAAAGAAATTTTCCACCTTGAGGACAGCACCATTAAGCATACCATTAGTACGTCCAGTGTTATTTATGAGGCCTGTGTTACTTTGCTCGCAATCATTGCCAGAATACGAAGGATAATTCATAGATTCACCTGCTGTATTGCCGCTTTGGTTAGAAGAATCAAGATTGCGGAATTGCAAGCGAAACCTCGATACACCGCTGTTCGGCCCACGCTGTGGTGTAGGACAACAATGAGGGCATGCAGTAGACATCCATACACGACTACAAGTTTGAACAAGCACCATATGCAAATCTTTAGCCAGGTTCTTGTAAGGACCTTCCACTTCAAGCCCAGAACCATCACCTTTGTTAGTACGAACTTTCGCCACAACAGAAAAACCTACATCTTGAGTGACAAAATAGTGTGCTAAAGTCACCATGTAAGCATTTTCATAATTGATATTCTTCCTCTTTTCCACAACCAAAAGACCCTCTCTTTGTGAACAACCATACGACAGAGTAGTAGTCTCTATCAAACAATTTTGGTAGGCCTTGGTAGAAGTAATGCCAGGAATGTGGCCGTACGCTTCACAACAAAGACCTCCAGATCCATCCCTTTCAATCTCCACACGAAAATCAAATCTATTGTCAGCTTCGTCCGGAAAACCGAATGTTTCCCTCTCAACACCATTTTTGTTATGGTGAGCTTCCAGACCAAAACCGCATTTATTCCGACCTATTTTGTATTCCACGCCCCAATGAGAATGTTTGTCACTTCTATCATGTTTGCCCATACCAACCCTAATCGAGTCACCCCAACAAAAATCAGTACCAATTTTACCGGCCTCAACACTAGTGCAATCGCTGCCCAGATTTGTATGAGCATAACTGTGGCTGCTTCCCATCGGATCAAATCTCCACCTTAGCACACAAGCTGGCCGAGGAAACTCCAACCGTTGAACAAAAACAAAAAACTCTCCACCTTACTGCAATGTATAAGAAGGTATCTGTTACAATCCTCTACTTAGTTGACAACCACAACCAATCTCTGGAGAAAATGTCTCCATGCAAGATATATAAATATAACTTCTCTGAAAAAATTTACTCATCGTTAATCTTGATTTATATCATGTATACTAAACACAAATTAACAGACACTAGAAATATTACCTGGCATCGAATCCATTACCTAAAATAACACAAACACAAAAAACACAAACAAATCGTTAAGGTTAACCATTTAAATATGTGTGTGTCCAGGATATAAACATTTCCTCCTACCATCGATTTACTCCCTCTATATATTCCGCAGAACATATGTCATATATATATATATATATATATATATATAGCCTAGTTTTGTATGTAGCTGCATTAGTTTATGTTAATTAGCTTAAATTAGAAGCGAAACATCATGGTAGAATAATTGCTTTAGTTAATGGTGGCAGGCAGATTCCATAAGCAATGGAACATTGTTATTAATTAATTTGCGCACCTATTTTTTGCACCTCTCTCTATCCTCCAGATGTTTGGTAATATCATAATTTATTATATGGTCTTATTACTCATAAAAGCTATTATTAGTTGTAAAACTTGATAATTTTGTTAGCAAATTTCTTAAAGAACCAGTATCAAAATTACGAACGTATAAATTTTGCCTAATAATTACTCTTTAAACTGGTGAGAGAAAAATTGAATTTAGGTGTTAGATATTTGAATGAAAAATTATTTGTGGCCATTTTCTTTATGCTTTGAGCTTTTAGATTTGGTATGACATCAGAATATCTTTGATTAAATGTTTTAGTTTTTGATACTAATTGCTCCAATTATTTTTAGAACTGTCAAATGGACTGGCTCGGCCCAACTGGGCCAAGACAATTTTGAGGTTGGGCTGAGCCGCGCAGAATTTAATCGGGTTGGCATCTGACTAGCCTAGCCCAGCTCTATAGTGGGCTGTCGGGCCAGTGGGCCATCCCAGCCCTAATGTAAATATTTATTGTTAATTTTTTATTTTGTTAAAATGAAAGTATATGTATGTAAAAATATATAATAAAATTGTATGTTATCTCTTTAATTTTTTTCATTTAATATAATAAATTACATAACGAAAAGATAATCTTTTTTTATATAAAAAATATCTCCATTTTGTAATAAACATGAAATTTAATCATGTATCCTTGAATCTAAAATGAAAACTTTTACTAATTAGACAAGTTGGCACATTTTTATATCTTACTCTTACAATCCTACCTCATTACAAATTTACAATTTACAATATGCTACTGAAATGCATGACTCTGTTTTTTAAATGAAAAATCATCTCCACAATCCACATACATGAATATATATGTGTATTTTAAATATAATTTATATATTTTCAAATATTAGCATGATTCATGCCTATAAAACTAGCTCAAAAAAATTATAATCTAGTTATTTAACAAAACTAAATAAATTAATTAAAAAAATTAGACTAATAGGGCTGGGTCAGCTAGCCCGGTTCTAGCCCATTGGGCCAGGCCAAATTAGCCCATTTTTATGGGCCAACATTTTCACAACCAATCCAACCCTAACACCAGATTATACGGGTTGACTCATCAGGCCGGGCTCATTTTGCCACCTCTAGTTATTTTCATAGAGTAAGCATGGCTATTCAACTAAGAAAATTTGCTTAAGATTTTGTTAGAATTCAAAGGTGATTATTTGATAAAATAAAATTATAGAAAGTTATGATCACACATCAATCTGGTGACTAAATTCAAGCGACTATCTCATACTAAATTCAAATCTTTAGATTGTAATGAACGAGAAAGAAAGATAAACAGAGAAGCTTAGACCATTTGGAGTTGCAATATTTTCTCTAATCAAGTTATTTCCACAAAGTATCTTGTTCCCTTTTAGTGGGGTTATCCAATCAATGAGCATATTTGGATAAATTCTCCTCAAATTTCTAAGCATCCAATATGAATAATTGACAATGTATGATATGAAAGAATCGTTTCGATTAATAATCATATGCACTTTTACGTGTCTTCAATTTCCTCTTTTTCTTTTTTTAAAGAAAAACTTGTGGCAAGTGTGATCACATGTCCTTTTATTTTTTTCTTTTCCTTTTTTCACCACCAAACTTATGTTTTACATCAAAAGAGTCATTGCCACGAACTCAGAGCCTTAATTTATCAAATTCTCCTCCCAACTCAGTCACTTAAATAAGTGCTAATAGTAAATTGAATTGTACAATAAATCAAATAGTATGCATGCACTCAAACAAAAATCTCCCATAGTCCTTCTTTGTTATTTATGCTTAAATACTAATTTTAGTGCCCCTAGGTAATTGTTTTTTGGTTTTAATAGTAAAGGTATCTTCAGGCTGGTTTTTGCGCATCAAAACTGAGCTCCTCCCTGAATACCCCTAAGTATATAATCAACAGTATTCTAAAATATGGAAACTCAATTCACAAACTTTACAAGTTATGGACATATCAACTATTTATTCAAATTTATTCATCATATTCTCATAGCTAAATGAATACACGTTTGAATCAAATTAGCTAGACCAAAATTGGTAGCAAGAATTACTAAAAAAATAAAAAATCATTAAAGCCATGGATAACTTTTTTCTGGATAAATTTATTTTACAACACACCAAAAGTTAGCATATGGATAACTGTTACTACTTTTACTAAAAATTTAAAATCATTAAAACAATTAGATTTGTAGGATTAACACCACCTAACAATTTTACTGATACTTTTAGGAGTAATGATATTTCTTTTTCTGTTTTTTTTTTTTTTTTTCCTAATGCTATAAGTCTTTATTTCAAAACCCTACTCAATCCAAAGTCCTACTCAATCATGTAAAGGAGGCCCAACAGGTGAGGAGATTCCATTTTTACTTGAACCATTTACTCCAATATGGGGGGAAATAGTAATTATGAGCCTGCAAGAAGTAAAATGGGTTGTAGGGTCATCATAATTCATAAATCTGGTAATGCAAATTCAATGGAAGAAGGAAGCTGCTTGTACCAGCTGTCCAATCATAGTTGTTCCTTGTGTTGACAAATAAATGGACAGTCAGCCTTCAGTCATGTAAGTCAAGGTACCGGTACCTGAAATTTTACTAAAAGTACTGTAAAATGCACCATATTATTATTATTACACTATCTCACATTGATTCAGATGACGTTATCTAAACCAAAGAGAAAAAATTTAAATGGCTCTAATTCATTTTTTTTTTTGTTTGAGGTAAAATTTAGGTTTTAATTCTATAATTTTTTTGAATTGTAAACGTACATATAATTAATCAAAATGATTCCTCCATATCAGTTCACTTAGGATGACACATAAAAGAGAAAAACAGTTTTCACTAACAAAACATGACACGTATTAGAAATACTTCATCAGTAGTTATAAATCAGGGAACGTGGAATGTGTAGAGTATGTGAGAAGTTTACAAATAAAATTAAGAAGAAAATTTACACCTTTCAGAAAATTATATATTCATTTCTCTCTATTATCATTTACAATATTCAAGTGTGAACTGCAAAGGAAATTAACTTAATGAATATAAACACAGGAAGTGAACGGATTTTATGATGCTCTTTCAATTTCTGTAACACTTTTCTTTTCTCTCAATTTGTGGGATGCTGGAAAATTTATTCTAACAATCTTTACCCGTACCGTTCATTTTTGTGAGCTCTAACTTTTTGGTGTGAATTACTTGGTAAAAATGACGATGAAAAAAAGTACAGGAAAAGTGAATGCAAATTGCAATGTATGCTATATAATTTGATACACCAATAGTTTTCAAACTTTTCCGTCTGCTTCTTTTTTTATTATCTCTAGTTTGCTCCTTCAGAATACACCACAAATAATAAAAATAGATCATTCCTTACCTAATAAAATTTAATCATATACATTTTGAATCATGAGGACACTGAAAGAGGCCAAAGCTGTTTGGCATCATATTACTCGGAGCAAGTGAGGTAGGATTTTGGAAGATATATTATCTCCTATTGTGTAGCTTTCAATGAACCAGGAAAAAAAAATGTATCCCATCCTTTGAAAAAGGCACGCACACATTTTTTTACCACATTTTTTTTTCCATATGAACTAGATTGAAGGTAAATTTTATTATTAATTAAAAATTATATATATTAATTTATCAAATTAATATAGAATATATAAAATTTATGTTACAAATTGTGTTATATAAAATTATTTATGTTACAACTATGAACGAAAGTTTGAAACATATAGTGATAGAGAAATTTTAAGTTGGCCTGGTACAAATTAATTTAAGTGGACCTGTTAAACTAAATTGTTGCCAAGTATGTAAAATATAAAATGATATCTTTTTTTGGTCAATTGAAGGTCACATAACATAGGTAGCTTATCCTCTTGGAAAATCTCACTTCACACAATCTCAATGGAATTTAAACACGGGATCTCCATGATGAAAGACCAAGTGCTCAACTATTATGGTGTCCCCTTGTAACAAAATATAAAATGATATGAATGTATAAAAATAATGATACTTTGTCACATAAAAACAAAAAAAATGATACAACGCCATTTTTACTCCATTTGCATTTGGAGGACATTTGGCAGTATTAGAAGCTAATTAGACTCACTTAAACTATATATGGATCCACTAAAAAATTTCTCCTTTTGAACAATGGTATATATAATAACTGTGAGATATAAAGTAATTTTTGAGCATTTACCTAACAATTTAAACTTTTAAGTTAAATTGGTTCTTGAAATGATATCAGAGTCTCTTTAACCCAACTGTTTAGTATAATATATAAATAAGTATGTGTTTTGTACACGCTTAAAAGTAAAAATAGCTTTTTTAACAGCTTAAGTTTTTAGGTTAAATTAATTCTTGATAATAATTAGCTATTCTTTTAATTGATTTCTTTTTAGTTTTCACTCATACGTTCAAACATTCCCTGAAAGTTTGTCATTGTACGAGTTGGAGTGCCATAGATACTTCCAAGCTTTCAACGTAAGCTAAAATGGACAATATGGCATGTGATACATTGTCAAAGATACAGATTAGATATGCTTCCGCATAAATTTGAGGAGAGTTTATCCAAATATGCTCTTTGATTGGTAACAAAATAAGCAAATTAATAAATTATGATATTACCAAGCAGCTGGAGGTTGGAGAGGTGCAAAAAATAGGGGCGCAAATTAATTGATAGCAATGTTCCATTGCTTATGGAATCTTCCTCCAACCACTAACTAAAGCAATTATTCTACCAAGATGCTTTGCTTTGATTTTAAGCAATTATATCTGTCATACGTTCTCTGGAATCTATGGAGGGAAAAAATCAAAGGTAGGAAACCCATATTTACGTAGCTGTTGTGAACTAAGCAGAGGATTGTAACATACACCTTCTCATATATTGCGCTCAGGTGGAGTGTTTTTTGCTTTTGTTCAACGGTTGGAGTTTCCTCGGCCAGCTTGTGTGCTGAGGTGGAGATTTGATCCGATGGGAGGCAACTATAGTTATACTCATACTAATCTTGGCAGCGATTGCACTAAGTTTGTGGATGATAAATTTGGTACTGAAGTTCGTTGGGGTGACTCTATTGGGGTTGATATGTACAAAATTGGTGATAGCAGTGACGAAGATTCTCATTGGGGCGTGTATTACAAAATAGGTCAGAATAGATGCGATTTTGATCTGGAAGCTCACCATAACAAAAATTGTGTTCAGAGAGCAACTATCAGTTTCTCGGACAGAGCTGACAATAGATTCCGTTTTATTGTGAATATTGAAAGGGATGGATCTGGTGGTCTTTGTTGTCAATTTGAAGTGTATGGCGACATTGCTAGCCAACAAATTACTTCTACCAAGGCCTACCAAAATTGTTTGATAGAGACTACTACTCTGTCGTATAGTTCTTCACAAAGAGAGGGTCTTTTGGTTGTCGAAAAGAGGAAGAATATCAATTATGAAAATGCTTACATGGTGACTTTAGCACACTATTATGTCACTCAAGATGTAGGTTTTTCTGCTATGGCGAAAGTTAGTAATAACAAAGGTGATGGGTCTGGGGTTGAAATGAGAGGTCCTTACAAACACCCTGGTAAAGATTTGCGTATGGTGCTTGTTGAAACCTGTCGTAGTCGTGTATGGACGCCTACTGCATGCCCTCATTGTTGTCCAACACCACAACGTCGGCCGAATAGCGGTATATTTAGTCTTTTCCGGCGATTCCTCAAGCTTGATTCTTCTAACCACGGCGACAATACAGTAGGTGAACCCATGAATTATCCTTCGGATTATGGCAATGTTAGCGAGCAAAGTAACACAGGCCTCATTAATAACACTGGACACACTAATGGCAACCTTAATAATTCTATCGTCTGGGCGCGAAACATATACATGCATGGCACCTAAGTTAGTGGTGGTAAGTCCTTTTGTTTCCTTGTGTTTTGTGGTAATTGTATTTTGTGATGTATAAATCTAGTATGTTTTTGTCTCGAGGGAACACAAGTGGTTGAATACGTGCTACTCTATTGTGAAGGTATTTTGTTCAAATCGCTTTGAGATTGGGTGGGGTGAGGTTTTCGGCATAGATAGCCTACTCCTTTATTACATACCTTCCAATAAAATAAAAAGAAAAATTTAAAGTATTTCAAGAAAAATAATTGGCAAATTTATATTTGAGTATTTGTAAGTATTTATTGCAAAGATAAAATTATCAAAATATCTCTTGGTGTTATGTAGTTATTTTATTTATTTTTAAACATATCACATACTAAATAAATAACCATATATTTTATACATTCTAAAAATAATTATAAATAGAATAACCACTTAACAGAGTTAAGTATTTTAGTCATTTCACTCATTGTAGTTCCGAACCATCTGTCTCCTTTTTTTCCTCACTTTAATACCTGAGCCTTTTTATCTCTAGTATTTTTTGTCTTGGAATCTGGACTATATTGTTTGTTATATTGAATCTCCTATTGAAGCTTGGACTACATTTTGCATTAATTACTTTATTTTTCACTGCAACTAAGTTATACAAGAGTTTGTGATATTGAAATCTGCTATCTAAGTTGGACATAAGTTTTTATATTATGCGTTACTTTGTGATATTGAAATTTGGACTATATTGCGTTACTTTTAAAGGAGTGCTAGTCAATAACAGTTAGTTAAGTTCTGTAACTATAATATAACAATACATTGAAGGGGAAAACGTCTCAATTGTATTCATAATAATGAAGTCAATTTATATAGATGTACAAGTGTAACTAACTATAGAATATTCCTAAGAACTATTCTATATTTGAATATAACAACTTGAACTATCTCTAAAGATAAGATACAGGACAAATATATTAACAAAACTATATTTATAATAGTTACAGAATGTTTTTTTTAATATATATATATTTACCCGGATACGCTAATGGTATGTTTAATGGTGCTGTCCTTACTGTGGAAAATTTGATTATTCAAGACAAAGTATTGAGGAAACCTAAGTACTATGGCACCTAAGTTATGGTCGTAAGTCCTTTTGTTCCCTCGTATTTTTGTGGTAATTTGATTTTGTGACCTAGAAATCTACTGTGTTTTTTGTTTCAGTGGAACACTCAAGTGGTTGAGTACTTGGTACTCTGTCATAAATATTTTGTGTTCAAATTTCTTTTGTGATTGGGTGGAATGAGATTTTCGGAAAGGATAGCGCAGTCCTTTGATGTGTAGCCTCATAGAAAAATAATCAGGAGATTTCTATTTGAGTATGCGTAATTGTATATTTGTTGTATAATTGTACTTCTTACAAGGTAACTCTAATGTTTCTGTTATCTTAATGTTTTTTTTGTTTTTTTTTNGTTCACTTAGGATGACACATAAAAGAGAAAAACAGTTTTCACTAACAAAACATGACACGTATTAGAAATACTTCATCAGTAGTTATAAATCAGGGAACGTGGAATGTGTAGAGTATGTGAGAAGTTTACAAATAAAATTAAGAAGAAAATTTACACCTTTCAGAAAATTATATATTCATTTCTCTCTATTATCATTTACAATATTCAAGTGTGAACTGCAAAGGAAATTAACTTAATGAATATAAACACAGGAAGTGAACGGATTTTATGATGCTCTTTCAATTTCTGTAACACTTTTCTTTTCTCTCAATTTGTGGGATGCTGGAAAATTTATTCTAACAATCTTTACCCGTACCGTTCATTTTTGTGAGCTCTAACTTTTTGGTGTGAATTACTTGGTAAAAATGACGATGAAAAAAAGTACAGGAAAAGTGAATGCAAATTGCAATGTATGCTATATAATTTGATACACCAATAGTTTTCAAACTTTTCCGTCTGCTTCTTTTTTTATTATCTCTAGTTTGCTCCTTCAGAATACACCACAAATAATAAAAATAGATCATTCCTTACCTAATAAAATTTAATCATATACATTTTGAATCATGAGGACACTGAAAGAGGCCAAAGCTGTTTGGCATCATATTACTCGGAGCAAGTGAGGTAGGATTTTGGAAGATATATTATCTCCTATTGTGTAGCTTTCAATGAACCAGGAAAAAAAAATGTATCCCATCCTTTGAAAAAGGCACGCACACATTTTTTTACCACATTTTTTTTTCCATATGAACTAGATTGAAGGTAAATTTTATTATTAATTAAAAATTATATATATTAATTTATCAAATTAATATAGAATATATAAAATTTATGTTACAAATTGTGTTATATAAAATTATTTATGTTACAACTATGAACGAAAGTTTGAAACATATAGTGATAGAGAAATTTTAAGTTGGCCTGGTACAAATTAATTTAAGTGGACCTGTTAAACTAAATTGTTGCCAAGTATGTAAAATATAAAATGATATCTTTTTTTGGTCAATTGAAGGTCACATAACATAGGTAGCTTATCCTCTTGGAAAATCTCACTTCACACAATCTCAATGGAATTTAAACACGGGATCTCCATGATGAAAGACCAAGTGCTCAACTATTATGGTGTCCCCTTGTAACAAAATATAAAATGATATGAATGTATAAAAATAATGATACTTTGTCACATAAAAACAAAAAAAATGATACAACGCCATTTTTACTCCATTTGCATTTGGAGGACATTTGGCAGTATTAGAAGCTAATTAGACTCACTTAAACTATATATGGATCCACTAAAAAATTTCTCCTTTTGAACAATGGTATATATAATAACTGTGAGATATAAAGTAATTTTTGAGCATTTACCTAACAATTTAAACTTTTAAGTTAAATTGGTTCTTGAAATGATATCAGAGTCTCTTTAACCCAACTGTTTAGTATAATATATAAATAAGTATGTGTTTTGTACACGCTTAAAAGTAAAAATAGCTTTTTTAACAGCTTAAGTTTTTAGGTTAAATTAATTCTTGATAATAATTAGCTATTCTTTTAATTGATTTCTTTTTAGTTNAAAATGGCTTTTGTAACAGCTTAAGTTTTTAAGTTAAATGGATTCTTTATAATAATTAACTATTCTTTTAATTGATTTCTTTTTAGTTTTCACTCATACGTTCAAGCATACCTGAAAGTTTGTCATTGTACGAGTTGGAGTGCCATAGATACTTCCAAGCTTTCAACGTAAGCTAAAACGGACAATATGGCATGTGATACATTGTCAAAGATACAGATTAGATATGCTTCCGCATAAATTTGAGAAAAGTTTATCCAAATATGCTCTTTGATTGATAACAAAATAAGCAAATTAATAAATTATGATATTACCAAACATCTGGAGGTTGGAGAGGTGCAAAAAATAGGGGCGCAAATTAATTGATAGCAATGTTCCATTGCTTATGGAATCTTCCTGCCACCACTAACTAAAGCAATTATTCTACCATGATGCTTCGCTTTGATTTTAAGCAATTATATCTGTCATATGTTCTCTGGAATCTACGGAGGGAAAAAATCAAAGGTAGGAAACCCATATTTACATAGCTGTTGTGAACTAAGTAGAGGATTGTAACATACACCTTCTTATACATTGCGTTCAGGTGGAGTGTTTTTTGTTTTTGTTCAACGGGTGGAGTTTCCTCGGCCAGCTTGTGTGCTGAGGTGGAGATTTAATCCGATGGAAGGCAGCTACAGTTATACTCATACTAATCTTGGCAGCGATTGCACTCATTTTCTGGCTGGTAAAATTGGTACTTAAGTTTGTTGGGGTGACTCTATTAGGCTTGGTATGGGCGAACTTGGGGATAGAAATTACGAACATTCTTATTGGGGCGCAGATTACGAAATAGGTCGGAATAAATGCGATTTTGGTCTAGAAGCTCACCATAACAAAAATCGTGTTGAGAGGGCAAGTATCAGTTTTTTGGATCTGGTGGTCTTTGTTGTGAATGTCAAGTGTAAGGCGACATTCCTGGCTAACGAATTACTTCTACCAAGGCCTACCCAAATTGTTTGATAGAGACTACTACTCTGTTGTATGGTTGTTCACAAAGATTGGGTCTTTTGGTTGTGGAAAAGAGGAAGAATATCAATTATGAAAATGCTTACATGGTGACTTTAGCACACTATTATGTCACTCAAGATGTAGATTTTTCTGTTGTGGCGAAAGTTCGTACTAACAAAGATGATGGTTCAAACCTGTCGTAGTCGTGTATGGGACGCCTACTGCATGCCCTCATTGTCGTCCAACAGCACAGCGTTGGCCGAACAGCGTTGTACCTTGGTTTTTCCGGCGATTCCTCAAGCTTGATTCTTCTAACCGCAGCGACAATACAGTAGGTGAACCCATGAATTATCCTTCGTATTATGGCAATGTTGGCGAGCAAAGTAACACAGGCCTCATTAGTAACACTGGACAAACTTATGGTAACCTTAATAATTTTATCGTCAGGGTACGAAACTTATACACGTATGGCACCTAAGTTAGTGGTTGTAAGTCCTTTTGTTGCCTTGTGTTTTGTGGTAATTGTACTTTGTGACGTATAAATCTAGTGTGTTTTTGTGTCAGGGGATACAAATAGTCGAACAGTTAATACTTTATCATGGAGATCTTTTTGTTCAAATCACATTGAGATTGAGTGGGATGAGGTTCTCATGAGAGATAACCTACTTTTTTATTATGTAGCCTCTAATAGAACAAAAGGAAAAATTTAAAGACAAGGAAGGAATCTATTCTTCATCTTGTTCTGCGTTTGAGGGGAGGTCAAGAGCTCCGATACCATCGATATCGTCAAGGCCAAGATTCTAAAGACAAGGAAGGTGCAGAGGCTCATCTTCGTTGGC
>QAOA01005509.1:32931-48182 GCA_003255065.1 Cercis canadensis
TTTAGGGTTGGCATTTAGGGTTTTGGTTTAGGGTTGACTTTAAAGATTACTATGAACTGAAAAAAAAATGTCTTCCTTGCGCTGCCATTGCTGAAGCCAAAGCAGTGTTAGCAGCTCTTACCTTGCTAATTTTATTGCTCACATTACTTGTAAATGGGTGTCAAATACTTGTAATTTTGGGCCTATTCCCATTTCCTCTATCCCTCCCTTCTTGTTTCATGATTAGGGGAATGGTGCTGCGCCTTTTTCTTCTTTATGAATCACTTGACAGCCCAAAAAATAATGCACTAGTAATCCTCAATCTAGAATATCCTATATGCAATTGCAAACCTTAATTATAGTAAATATTTTTCAAATTTGAGTGGTTAGTACAACACTATTTTACTTTATCCCACTTCACTCCTGATATTGTCAGTTATATTTGACACATTGAAATTATACAAACCTTGTTAAAACTGACATTAATTATTCATTACCACAAATAA
The DNA here is from genome assembly GCA_003255065.1 of Cercis canadensis. NCBI lineage: Eukaryota > Viridiplantae > Streptophyta > Magnoliopsida > Fabales > Fabaceae > Cercis > Cercis canadensis. The sequence goes on from QAOA01005509.1 coordinate 33,417, forward strand.
TATGAATATCATGAAAGAACCTCTATTAACTTCAACCACTTCTACGATAAAAACATCACCACCAATTCCAACACCAACCCAGCAAAGAACCCAGCTCCTCCATCTTACTCTGCTGCCTCTTATTCTGCGGTCTCTTCTAACAAAGGTCATGGCCGTATGCTGGTTCTAACCCGACCCATACCCAAACCAGTTACTCCTCTGCCACCGGCTTCAGTGCAATCCCAACACCAACAGCAACCTCCTAAGCAGACCCAACAACTCTCGGATCAACCCAAGCCCGAACCCGAATCAGACGCGATCTCACGTCGCCCATTGGGTAGTACCGGCTCCGGTTCATTGCTCCCGTCCCCTGTTTTGAACCATGAGAAAGATAAGGAGTTCCTCCGCCTCTGATATCTGCGAAACCCGACAAGTTCGTGCCACCGCACCTTAGACCCGGATTCGTGCGAAGGGAGGAGAGGGCTGGACTCGAAGCGATTCAGTCTAGGGACGTGGCACATAGGCAGCAGGGATATGGTGGATCGCCGGGTCGATACGGGGAAGATGGGAAGATATGTGTACCCCGAGTCAAGTCCGAGTTGCATGACTCAGTGAAGGGAATCTGGTGCTTGGGTTTATCAAATTTACTCTCCACANATTAAGGGCCTTTTGCAATCAGCAGTACTAGAATGCAAACATCCCATTTTGGATAAATGAAACACAAATTAAAAAGAACAAAACAATGGACTAGCAAGCTGCCCTAAACCGCCGCTTGGACTTGCACACTGCCACCTTGATGCCAGACTCACTGTAAGTGGAATTGCACAGCCGCTATTGGAGGTGGAGGGGAAGAGAGAAAACTTAAAAATGGTGAAGTGCTGAAGAAATGGGAAAAGGAATGGGGAAGGATGGAGGGTATAGGATTTAAAAGATTTCAACGGTATATTCCAACGGAATATAACTTTTGAATTCAGTTTGAAATTCAAATTTTTTTTTGAAACACTTAGTTGAACGGTGTGTTTTTTTTTTTCAAATCCTAATTCTAATGATATATTTTGTTAGAATTAAAAAAAAAAAATTATCTCCCCTAAAAACAAATTCTAATAGTAATAAAATTCAATTGGAATTTCCGTTAGAATTTTTATAAAATGTTAATCATTGGAATTTTAAAAAAAAAAAATTGCAACGGAATTTTTTTCGGTTAGAAAATACATATATATTTTTTTTAGTGTTAGTTTGTGATACTTGTCTTTTAGGACTGTAAAAAACCATGTTTTAATACTGAATTCCTACCTACATTGTGAGCAAATCCTCATTAAACATGATATTTAATCCATGAATTAGTGTTATCAGGTACCAAGATGTTTAATCAGGAAAAAGGAAGAATTTGGAAGAAATCCATGAAACAAGGTGCAAGGAAACCAGCCTTTTATGAAGTCTTGATCAGGACACGGGCAGGAACACGGCCGTGTTTCCCCCGTGTCTAACTCCCAGAAGCTGCTGCTCAAGCTTATTAACAGGCACGGCCAAGACAAGATCAGACACGGCCATGTGCGAAGCCGTGTTAAGCAGGCAGAGTGTACAAATAGAGAACACGCCCAGAGCAAGGAGACACACGGACCATGTCAGAGAACACGGGCAGAGACAAGAGAAGAACACGGCCGTGTCTGGTCCCGTGTTCAATGACCAGGAAAGCACCTTATGTGACACGCCCACGTCCAGAAATAGAACACGGCCATGTCAGAGCCGTGTTCAAGCTATTTCTGATGAAGAAGACCTAGTTTCACATAAGTATAAATAGGAATCTGATGCATGTGAAGAGGAGGTAGTACTTGGGAAGAAAAGGAGAAGAGCAGCCAGAGCACGAAGAGGAGCAATTGGGACTCGATCTACATCTAGCTTTTCTTCTTCTCATCCTATGTTGAATTTTATCTGTTTAATATTATTGAATTCAGTCATGAGTAGCTAAACTCTTAGTGTTAGGGGTTTGATGTAATTCGTTTGTAATGAGGTTTCAAGACTAAATGAACTTGTTTTAGTACAATTCTTCTTGTTGAATGGAATTTACTTAAAATTCCAACAGTATTCAATTTTTAATTTTTTAAATTACTTTTTTTAAAAAAAAAAATTCCTAAAATTTCAATAGAAATTCCAACAGAAAACACCGTTGGAATTTTTTCAAAAGATTCCCTTCTCTAAACAGATTTTCTTTCCATGAGAGAAGAGCATATATAAAAGCACTATGTGGGGATTAAACCTCAAAGGGAATTAAGGGCCTTTTACAATCAGCAGTACTAGAATGCAAACATCCCATTTTGGATAAATGAAACACAAATTAAAAAGAAAAAAACAATGGACTAGCACGCTGCCCTGAACCGCCGCTCTGGACTTGCACACTGCCACCTTGATGCTAGATTCACTGTAAATGGAATTGCACAGCCGCTATTGGAGGTGGAGGGGAAGAGAGAAAACTTAAAAATGGTGAAGTGCTGAAGAAATGGGAAAAGGAACGGGGAAGGATGGAGGGTATAGGATTTAAGGTATTTCAACGGTATATTCCAATGGAATATAACTTTTGAATTCAGTTTGAAATTCAAATTTTTTTTTGAAATGCTTAGTTAAACGGTGCGTTTTTTTTCCAAATCCTAATTCTAATGATATATTTTGTTAGAATTAAAAAAAATTATCTCCCCTAAAAACAAATTCTAATAGTAATAAAATTCAATTGGAATTTCCATTAGAATTTTTATAAAATGTTAATCGTTGGAATTTAAAAAAAAAAATTGCAACGGAATTTTTTTCGGTTAGAAAATACATATATATTTTTTTTAGTGTTAGTTTGTGATACTTGTCTTTTAGGACTGTAAAAAACCATGTTTTAATACTGAATTCCTACCTACATTGTGAGCAAATCCTCATTAAACATGATATTTAATCCATGAATTGGTGTTATCAGGTACCAAGATGTTTAATCAGGAAAAAGGAAGAATTTGGAAGAAATCCATGAAACAAGGTGCAAGGAAACCAGCCTTTTATGAAGTCTTGATAAGGACACGGGCAGGAACACGGCCGTGTTTCCCCCGTGTCTAACTCCCAGAAGCTGCTGCTCAAGCTTATTGACAGACACCGCCAAGACAAGATCAGACACGGCCATGTGCGAAGCCGTGTTAAGCAGGCAGAGTGTACAAATAGAGAACACGCCTAGAGCAAGGAGACACACGGACCATGTCAGAGAACACGGGCAGAGACAAGAGAAGAACACGGCCTTGTCTGGTCCCGTGTTCAATGACCAGGAAAGCACCTTATGTGACACGCCCACGTCTAGAAATAGAACACGGCCATGTCAGAGCTGTGTTCAAGCTATTTTTGATGAAGAAGACCTAGTTTCACATAAGTATAAATAGGAATCTGATGCATGTGAAGATGAGGTAGTACTTGGGAAGAAAAGGAGAAGAGCAGCTAGAGCACGAAGAGGAGCAATTGGGACTCGATCTACATCTAGCTTTGCTTCTTCTCATCCTATGTTGAATTTTATTTGTTTAATGTTATTGAATTCAGTCATGAGTAGCTAAACTCTTAGTGTTAGGGGTTTGATGTAATTCGTTTGCAATGAGGTTTCAAGACTGAATGAGCTTGTTTTAGTACAATTCTTCTTGTTGAATGGAATTTACTGTTATTAATGCGTTTAAATGACTGGCCTCCATTTGAATAGTTAAAGATTCGTTTCGATGCTAGGAATAGTAAGATACAAATATGTTTCTGTGAATTCTGTCATGAATTGAGTTAATCTAGGAATAGATAACTTAGTTTATGTGATCTTGAATTAATTTCCTAGAGCTTAATCAACTAGACAAGTTAATTATGTCAAGGAATTGGGCAATTAATTGGGATAGGGAGGATTGTTTCACCATGGGATTGGGTTCAATCACATTAGGGAAAGTAGCCAACAACAAAGGAATTGTGACTAGAATAATTAGTTCAATATTGATCCCAAGGTTACTTTGTCTATGAAGTAACCGAATTTACAAGCGAATGAAATCAACCCCTAACCTTCTCATTCTTATCATCAATCTCATAGTTAAATTGCTATTTAAGTTGTTTACATAATCATTTGAATTTTGTTACGTAGTGAATTACAGTAGTCATTTTTAGGCTGCCTTCAATTCAAAGTGTTTATTATTTCAAATAAAACTAGTATTGGAGAAATTAGTAGTTTCTTGCATTAATCCCTGAGGACGATATTCTACTCATCTATTACTACTTGTGTGACTCGGTACACTTGTCGGAAAAAGTTCATCAGTTTGATCCTTGCAATTTAGGTCTTACTAATTCTATAATCTCGGTAATGTTAGCAGTCATGTGTTGCACACCAATGGCTTATGGCAACTTTTGCTTTCCCACCCAACACACCCCTCATGTATTGTCGGCTCCAACTGCCACCGTTGAATCTGTTTAGAGAATCGAAATAAGAGTTCTTCTAAGCCGTTGGATCCAAATTGATTGTTGTTTCGTGTTTACTTTTTGAAGTGGACATAATGAAGCATTATTATCTCTTTCTGTCTCAATTCCATGATGTAGTCACTCTACTTCGAGTGCTTTGATTGACGATTTATCTAACTTTTGTCCTTTCTTTCCTGTATTTCACACTACTTTACTTTAGCTGAGGTACTGTTATCTACGTCACAAAGAAAAAAGTTTAAATAAACTCAATTGAAACCAAATCTTTCATATACGAATTCTATGAGATAATATGATAATTACATATAAAAATAGTATTACTCTAGGTTATATCTTATATCAATATATACCTCCATGTTGTACACTGTTAAAATTATTATATATGACGTCATGAAATGTAAGAATTACCTATTGCCGACATCAATAAGGGGTACCATGATATCAATATATATGTAAATTAGTAGTGAGTATAGACCTACGCAAGGGTAATTAACATGGGCAATTTTATTTGTTCCTTGCTCTTGAGCTCTCTTGCTCTGCTCTGTCTTTCAACTCTTTCCACAAGAGTTTTGCATTTGATAATGGGAGTTTAACGCCCTCAGAAACAAATCATTACCATATTGTTGAACTCAGCACTTTATTGCCATCTTCCATCTGCAGCCCTTCTGCTCAAGGTTTACTTCACGTTACTCTTTCCTAAATATATATACTTCCTTACACTAAATTCAATTTTAACTTACTTTGCTTGGTTTAATGTGTAGGCTCTTCTAATGAAGGGTTTCTGAAATTGGTCCACAATCATGGACCCTGCTCTGCACACAAGTATGGCCAAGCAAATGGACTCTCTTTTATTGAAATCCTTAAACGAGATGAAGCCAGATTGTATTCAAAACAATCTAGACTCTCCAGAAAGAATGAAAACCTGAACAAAAAACTGAGACACTCTAATGCTAATACCGTCCCACTCAAGTCAGGTAGCGAGGACAGTACTCCTGATAATTTTATTGTAAGTGTGGGCCTGGGAACTCCTAAAAGGGAATTTGCACTTACAATCGACACTGGTAGTAGTCTTGTATGGACTCAATGTAAACCATGTCATCGTGGATCATGTTTCAAGCAAATAAGTCCACTTTTTTATCCTTCAAAATCTTCCACTTTCACTATCATTACCTGTCCTTCATATACATGCAACCTGGCCAACGAAACCGCAGGTATACACACAAGTCCTTTTTTCATAACAAACTCTATTTATTTGTTAAGTTATTATGTGTTACAGAAGAAGAAGTCACTATAGATCATGGATTTTGATCCTCTAAAGTGCGGGTAGTAAAGTATACTCTTATAATCTATAATGAAATAATTAAGAGAGTAGATTTTTAAAATTCTAAAATTCATTATTATATACTGGTACTTTTATGATAATTAAACTGTTATTTTTTTTTAATCAATTTAAAATTTGAAGTACATCCAACATTTTATAAGATCTAAGGCAAGGTTCAATTTCAAACGATTTATATTATATCGACCAATTTAATCAAAGCTTATTACTTTCTCCCGTAAAGTTATGGTGGATGTTCCATTTCTCACTCTAAATTCCGCATCTTTGCAACTTCGCTGCTATAACTTTAATATATTTTACATATCTAATTAATTAATGCTTTCGAATTGCCTTGGCATTAATTCTTACAATAACGATGCAGGGTTTACAACATGCTCTTCCAGGGCATGCCTGTACGAAGCAGACTACGCAAATGGCTCAAGCACTGTTGGATTTATTGCTAAAGAAAGGCTAAATGTAGGATCTGATACCTTCAACATCATATTTGGTTGTGGTGAATCCAATAATTTCAATACCACTGCTGATGGTATACTTGGGCTTGACCAAGATCCTCTATCCTTTGTCGGACAATCAGCAGAAAAATATCAAAGAGTGTTTTCATATTGTCTTCCATCAAAACCAAGTGAGACTGGTTTTCTCAAATTTGGCAAATCTAAACCAGTTTTTAAATCACTGAAGTTAACTCAGCTTAGAGAAGGGGGTTATATCTTGGACTTTGTAGGAATAAAACTTGGTAACACTAAACTTCCCATTGTTTTCAAAAAGGGTACTGCTAGCATTGATTCTGGTGCTGTGATCTCAAGGCTTCCTTCTAAGGATTATGCAACTTTGCGAGCTGCATACCGAAAAGCCATGTCACATTATCGGCTCGCGAAGCCGATTGATATTCTTGACACTTGTTACCATGTTGGTGGTCACCAGAAACTTCAGATTCCAAAGATAAGCTTCTTGTTTGCAAATGGTGTTCCTGTAGATATACCCCACATTGGCATTGCATATCCAGTTAACTCCTCGGTTGTTTGTTTGCCTTTTGCACCCTATCCGGGAGAAGATTCTACTATTTTTGGGAATACGCAACAACTGACGTTGGAGACAGTATATGATGTTGGAGGAGGGAAAATTGGATTTGGCAACGGTGGTTGCAAATAGTAATATATGTATCCGACTATTGTTAACTATTATAATATTAAATAAAGTTATGGAAGCACTAATTAGTAATTGCTTAGGTGCTTTTTAAATACTTTATAGCATGTTAATATAGGAAACAACAATTTGTATAGAAAAGGTCTTAAACTTTATTAATTGCTTAGATGCATATATATACAAGTGTATGAGATAAACCTAGAGATAATATAAGATAAACTAATCTAAATCTAGAGATAATAGATGATAGTTTTTGACTAGGTATCTTAGAGATAAATCTAGAGATAATATAAGATAAACTAACATAATCTAAATCTAGAGATAATAGGTGACAGTCTTTGACTAGGTATGGTCTAGTATTCCTTTAGTTAATTGCTTTTGTCTCTGTATTTTCTTGTATGATAAAAATAGATTTCTAAAACTAAATTTTTTATCTAATCAATTTGGTAGTATATTATCAAATTGCAAAGAGAAACTAATTTTAGGTCATGGTTGATCAGGTTTTAAGATAATCTACGGTAGGATGAATTTCATAAGAAACTTTAAACATACACCATAGTTAATTTTTTTTTTCAAAAAAGAAAAGAAAAAACTTGCACTAAATTTAGTAAAAATTGTATTTATAATTTTTTAAGAGAGCCAAGTCCGCTACACCAATTAATCCCAAAAAGTTCTGAGGGATGTGTTTGTAATTTGCTACGTGACCTTCATTTAAAAGAGAGGGAACAATGACCACATAGAACAGTACACGAACGGGAGGAGATTCCGACGACAAGTCTGTTTTCTATTTGGCAAAAAGCAGTCGACAATGCAGCGGCGCACCGCTATCTCCGCCGCATTGGCGGTCGTTTTCATATACCTCGCTGTTGCTTCCGAGTGCTCCAAGAAAGATTCCGCGGTAACCAGTGGCTGAGCTAATATAAATATTTCCTTTATTTTTAGCGTTAAATGCTTCTTTTTGGTTCATATGAAAGCCTTACATTTTGGTTGTTTTGGAGAATAGGCCCCACCCGCACCTGCACCCACATGCAGCAAGAAATGTATTGCCGAGAACTGCCAGTGTAAGATATTAGATCCCTCCACCTATAATAATTTCGTTTGATGATCTATTATTCCATTATTTATGATTTGTTTTTGACCTTCCATAGCTATTGGAATCCGATACGGGAAGTACTGCGGGGTCGGTTATACAGGTTGTAAAGGAGAGAAACCATGTGATGATCTTGATGCTTGTTGCAAACAACATGACAAATGTGTAGACAAAAAAGGTACATTTATATTGATCTATGGATCTACATTCAGCAATATTGTGATACAATTGCTGTGTGCAATTCACTAACATAAGAAATTAATCTAAGATCTTTTTTCTTCACAAGATTGGAGAGTAATAAAACATAATTTTTTTTTTTCTTTCAGGTATGGATAATGTGAAGTGCCATGAGAAGTTAAAGAAGTGCCTAGTTAAAGTACAGAAATCTGGCAAGGTTGGATTTTCCAAGCAGTGTCCCTATAGCGTAGCTGCTCCAACCATGATACAGAGCATTGATGCGGTCATCAAGATGATTCATAGTTAAGCTAACAAGCCTGCATAGTCTCAACATATATTCCAAACCCACCCGCTCCCCCCTTTCCTCCCCAAAAGAAGCGAAATGAAAAGATAAAAAAACAAGAGAGAATAGTGGAATTGTGTAACTCTAATCGATTGGTGAAATTACCAAATGACTTGTAGTCAAATGGTATTGAAGTTGTTATTGAAACTTATAGATTTTGTATTCGAATCCAAAGTTGCAGCCAAAGATAAAAAAAATAAATAAATAAAAAGAATTGACTAATGAAATTTGATTTTTACGGTATTAATCAGATTTGTTACTTGAATGTTGATGCAAGAAAGCCAGTATACTAGGGATGGGCATGGGACGGGACAAGGCCGGCAATGGATTGTCCCTGTCCCAAAGCTATTGTGAGTGTATGTGTGTAGAGGTGGGTGTGTTTCTATTGCAGTCAATAGTTGCTTGGCATAGCTCCTTCCATAGGGTTTTGGTGGGTGTGTTTCCTGTTGACGCAGCGAAAAAGCAATCAAAGAAACCTTAAACACAAAACTATATAAACCTTAAGAACTGAATAATATTATTGAATGCGGAACTGATGCAGCGAGAAAACAATCAAAGAAACCTTAAACAAAAAATTGTATAAACCTCAAGAACTGAATAATATTATTGAATGCGGCTACCAACAAAAAAACCAAGCTTAAATATCAAAGAAACCCTAAACATTACAAACAAAATCAGCAAACTACAAAAGGATTGTATAACTTCTACGTTCTAAGCTTAATCTGGTGTCGGCTTTTAGATAAATTAAATATTTTAAAGTATATATTTGAATCCTCTGGTAAAACTTAATTTGTTATAGGTTTATATTTTATCGATTTAATTAATATTGCATTAAATATATTTATAATAAGAAAAAATTGTTGAAGAGTTTTTAGATCTCAAGAATTAATAGACTAACTTTTTTCTTCTTTTAAAAGTGAAATTCATCAATATCACTAATAAAGCTTTTCATAAAATTTAATAAATATGTAATATAATTTATTGTATAACTTAATTTAATCAAGATGTACTCAATGTTTTCCAAATTATCTTATATTATTTACCCCTTGAAATACATCTCTTAATCAGCACTAAGCAATTAACATCAACCAACATCCACTACTAGTCACATAGAACAGATATAAGGGACCATTATGAGACACCATAAGTAAAGCAGTGAGCAATTATAACAAGATGATTTAATTCATTTGAATTTTTTTTTAAGAGTATGGAAAAAAAATAAAAAAAAAAATAAACTAAAGTGTGAAACACACCTAAACACTCAAAAGTTCAATCTAAAAGCTTAACTAATTAACAATGCAAATAAATACAGCAAAGTCTTTCTTTTCTTTTTTTCTTCTGTATTCTGATATGTATCCTTCTTTATGGGTTTGTTCATATAATAATCTATCATAAAAACTAGAAAACAATTTTCTAATAAAATGTTACTGTTGCCAACAGAAGGAAAAGTACCAAACAAAAAGGGTATAAACCACTTCTTCAAATGCCATCTTTACCATGGTATTGAGATCGCCTTCCCAATTGATTCCATCTATGTGCCCCTAGAATTCAACACCTAACAACTTGGGTGCACTTATGTCACCTCGCAAGAAAAGTTTCATTCTAGGGCATTGGGTTATGGACACTTGTTCCAAAGACGGAAATGTCAAATTGGAACCTCATGCGTAAAAGCTTTCTAAACTTGGCATAGAGTGAAGATACAAAGCCTCAAGCTGCCAAATACGATCTCATTTTCATCTTAATCAACTCCCTCTTTAGACACTATTTCTCGTATTGATTCACAATCCCAATGGACATCTTCTTGAGAAGATTCAAACTTTTGGCGGTTGAGGATGTGAACAAATGTAGCAATCCACAACATTCATCTACAGTCAAATCCATTAGATTGGAGAAAGATAACATGATGGTACTAAATTTATCAACAAGTTACATTTGATTACTTCTAAGGTTTCTAGATTTTCAAGAATCAAGTTTAGCCATGAGTGTTCAAACCCTATGGAATTGAGCTGAGGAAGACCATTCAGCTTTACTCCTTTCAGTTGAGAAAGGATCACGGCATATTCCATGTCAAGTCTATCAGGGGAGAAAATGTTCTTGGAGGAACAACAGCGCACTTCGAGCTTTTCTATATTGGGCACCTTCTAAAGAAATCCATATGGTAAGATATCTGATTAATCGTGAAAGCACTGCAATTCAAGAACTTTAAATGTATTAGGATATTTGTTGGGGATAATCGTGAATGCAAGTACACGTTATTGTTTTCAAGTAATAAAGAGTAATAGAGTATCATCCCACGAGGATTATATCTATTAAGTGCCAAAATTAGTCAATCCTAATTTTATCCAGACAATTGAAAGCTAATGTAGACAAGAATTAAAAGTGAAAGCAAGTAAATTTACAATTAAACAATGAGAATAAGATCTAGGGTTTCCGATTTCACCGTAACTCTCGAGTTGATTTCCCTATTTCATTAACATAGAATTGTCCTTCTAATTGCTAGCCAAAAATCCTTAATCTATCCATTAGTCTCTCCCAAGGTTTAATGAAAATATCTCTAGTTATAAACATATTATATTCCTATGTGAATTATAAATAACCAAAAATTTATTCAATTTTATGGATCTCTTTAATTGATTACACAGGTCATGAAGGTATATTTCAATCCTACATGCAACCTATGATATTTATTCTAATGAACTAAATACATAATTCTCCTCCCAATCTCATTTTGTTTAACCTATCATCTAATTGGTGATCAGTCAACTAGAGACATTAAAAACATAGATGAATACTAACTTAAGAAAAGACAATTCTGAGATTAAATTCCTAGTAGAAAATCAAAACATTATAGTTATGCTACATTGTAGCCCTAGAAAACGAAATTAGTTCATAATGAAAGATAAAAACATGCGAACACAAATTCTAAATATGATTCAAGAAGAAAAATAAAAGAAAATCTCATTGTGATAAATGATATGTAAAACTCTAACGCAAATGTAAGTTATCGTTTTCAAGTAATAAGTTAAAGTAGAGTATCGTCCCACGGAGATATGGCTAATAAGTATCAAAATTGGGTGTATTCTAAGTTTATCTAGACAATCAAGAATGAATATCAAGAATAATCTAAAGACAAGAATATTAAAGAAGTTGAAATATAGATGAGAAATATCTAAGGTTTTCGATTTCATCATAGCTAATCTGAATTGCTATTCCTACTTCTTTAATCAAGAACTATCTTCTTAATTCCTAGCCAAGAACCCTAAATTATCCATTAGCCTTTTCCAAGGTCAAACGAAAAATATTCCCAAGTTATGACCTCACTATATTTCTATGTAAATAACGAAGAACCTAAAAATTTATTTAGTTCTTTGGTTCTCTTTAACAGCTACATAAATCATAAGGGTATATTCCTATCCCTAATGCAATTTATGATCTTAATCTTTATGATCTTGAATTATAAATTACCTCCTAGTCTCATTACAATTATCGAATCAACTAATTAATAGCCAGTTAATTAGAGGCATAAATAATTGAGAAGAAGATGACAATTTATAAAGATGTTTTTGAATTAAAGAAATATAAAATCACAAATCATCCTAGTTACGCTACATCATAGCCCTATAAAGAAATTTAATTCATGACTATAAAATGAAGCAAGATTACATAGAATTTAGACATAAGTATAAGAGAAAAAGATGAGAAAAACTCTTAGAAGCTGAGAATCAATGGCAAAATCCCAATCTTGGAGCTTGATCTTCCTTCTCTCCTTACCTCTTGTGTAAAAATGTGTAAAACCTTAATTTAGTCTCTAAAATTCCTATTTATATGCCTTAGGAAGTTAAAGAGAAAAAAGAAATAAAATAAACTAGGAATCCTAGTGAAAATAGGGGTCCTAGAAGTTAATTCCCGAGTTAACTCTCGAAGGGCTACGCACTGGGTTTGGGCACTGCAGCCTCTAAGCCTATGCCTAAAAGTTGGCTTTTTGTAGGTGACAAGCGCTGCGGCGCCAGGCTCTCTACCTAGAAAAAAAAAATAATAAAAAAGGTCCATAAGACAAAAGCTAGGGCGTTGTAGTGCCGTACGTAGTGCCAGTAGAAAGGAGAATTAGAGAGCCAGGCAAAGAACCTGATGCCGCAGCGCTTGTCACCTACAAAAAGCCAACTTTCTGGTAGAGACTTGGAGGCTACAGAGCCCAAACCCAACGGTGTAACCCTCCGAGAGTCAACTCGGGAATTGACTTCCAAGACCCCAATTTTCACTAGGATTCCTAGTTTATTTTTTTTTCTCTTTAATTTCCTAAGGCATATAAATAGGATTTTTAAAAACTAAATTAGGGTTCCACACCTTCTTACACAAGAGGCAAGGAGAAAAGGAAGATCAAGCTCCAAGATTGGGATTTTGCCATTGATTCTCAGCTTCTAAGAGTTTTTCTCATCTTTTTTCTCTTATACTCATGTCTAAATTTGGTTTAATCTTGCTTTATTTTATAGTCATGAACTAAATTCTTTTCTAGGGCTGCAATGTAGCGTAGCTAGGATGATTTGTGATTTTCTATTTCTTTAATTCAAGAATATCTTTATAAATTGTCATCTTCTTCTCAATTCTTTATGTCTCTAATTAACTAGTCATTAATTAGTTGATTCGATAATTGCAATGAGACCAGGAGATAATTTGTAATTCAAGATCATAAATTGCATTAGGGATAAGAATATACCCTTACGATTTATTTAGCTATTAAAGGGAACCAAAGAACTAAATAAATTTCTAGGTTATTCATAATTTATATAAGAATATAGTGGTTTATAACTTGAGAATATTTTCGTTTGACCTAGGCAAAGGCTAATGGATAGTTTAGGGTTTTTGGCTAGGAATTAAAAAAGGCATTTCTTGGTTAAAGAAGTAGGAATAGCAATTTGGAATAGCTATTGTGAAATCGAAAACCCTAGATATTTATCATTCATATTTCAACTTCTTTAATATTCTTGTCTTTAGATTATTCTTGATATTCATTTTTTATTTTCCTGATTGTCTATATAAACTTAGAATGCACCCCATTTTGATACTTTTTAGCTATAGTCTCTGTGGGATGATACTCTACTCTTTATTACTTGAAAACGATAACGTACACTTGCGTTAGAGTTTTACATATCAAGTTTTTGGCGCCATTGTCAGGGACTGTGCGTCTAGTAATATCAATACTAAGGTATTCTAATCTTAGTCTAGATCTTTATTTTTTTTGTTTTACGTTTGTTCTTTTTTCTTTTCAGGAATTCTCTCTAGTGTATGGGAAGTGTGGGGCGTGGTAATCTATTACCTTTGGATTCTAAAATCTAAAAGACGTGTAAGAAATACCGAAGGAAAAGAAGAAACGTCACTAGACCAACTCATATTAGTATGGAGAACCTTGTGGAAAACCCAGAGCCAATGGTGGCTCGAAAAGCCTTGAAAAACTGTGGGATTCTCACAAGACCAGTCCAAATCTCATGGATTAGTCGGCCACCCATTCAAGCCAATCAATTTGAGCTCAAGAAAAGTGTAATACAGATGGTGCAAGCTAACTAGTTTGGTGAATCAACAATTGAAGATGCTAATGTGCATTTAGTAGGATTTCTGGAAATCTATGACACTTTCAAATGCAATGGTACCACTGACGATGCCATTAGACTACGCCTATTCCTTTTTGTTTTAACATTTTTATTGGTTTTATTTAAATTGTATGATAGATGTCAAACCACTTGAGATGTCATCTCCCACAGTTGGGCCGCCATCTATGAGGGACAAAGGCAAGGCTGTTGCTTAGCCTTCTCAGACCAAGTCGGCCTTGTCTATGTTCATGCCGACCCTGGGGTTGGCATGCACCCCGTCCCCCATTGCGACGGAGGATGGGTGCTTAGGAGCCGCGACCCCAGACTCTGCATCATTGGTGGCTGTAGGGTCTTCTTACACAAGCCCGTCTATTTCAGACTCTCCACGCCCACAACTGGGCTCCCGACTGGCTTATGGTCGACTTGTTATTGTGCCACACAGGGGGAAAGAGTAAGTTAATTCTAATACTTGTTATTTGAATTCTTTTTATTACTTTATTTCTAGTACTTAACAATTAATTATGTTTTTTTTTTTCAACTTTTACCCTTCCAAGGAGCCCGTGAACATACTTTCAGTTGTCTACAAGTTGAAGTGCAAGCAGCCTCGGCAGGACTTTACCTCAGTTTCTGATGAGGTGAAGGATCTCTAGTG
>QAOA01005512.1:17258-43084 GCA_003255065.1 Cercis canadensis
AAAAAAAAAAAAAAAAAAAAACACACACACACACACAATTTGGTGGCTGCAACATTAACATTTGAATTGCCAATTAAAATCAAAAAATATTTTTTTTTGTATCTATATATCTTAAATAATACATTTTTTTGGATCTATGAATTTAAATTTATCTTTAAAAGTTTTGTATTAGTGAAAAAAATTAATGAGTTACTTAATTTTAAACAGTAGATATATGACTCCTGAATATGTTAAAAAAAGGCTATTTTAAACAAAATCAGATATTTTCAACTTTAAAGTTCTTGTGCTTGAAATTGCTAGTGGAAGAAGGAATGCAGGATTTTATCTTTCAAAACATTGTCTCAGCCTTCTCACATATGTAAGTTTTCGAATCTTGTTACACAAATGCTACTTGCACATATATATTTCACACATGTAGTACGTAATTTTCTATATTTTTCAATAACATTTCAAACTACGTAAGTAATTTTTTTAAGAAAGAATACCATTAAAACGTATATTTCACAAAGTTTTATATAATTACGGTTGTTTACAGGCATGGAGATTATGGGGTGAAGGCAATGTTTTGATACTGATGGATCCGGTTTTACAAAAGTCATGTACACCTAGTCAAGTCATAAAATGCATACACATAGGCTTATTATGTGTTCAAGAAGATGCAGCAAATAGACCCACAATGCCAACCATAGCCTCGATGCTAGAAAGTGACACAATGGTCCTTCCCAATCCCACACAGCCAGCATTTTCTGTTGAAAGAATGATGTTGAAACAAGTACCCACTTCAAACAATTGTAAGAATTGCTCTATCAATCAAGTAACGATTTCTACTGATGCACCAAGGTGATTGGTAAAACTCAATATGCTAGCATTTCCACTTTTATGGTTAATTGATCATAAACAATGTTCAGAATATAATTAGTGAGATAGGAACTTACATGAAAAACACTTACCTTTGAGTTCCTCTCTCTAGGAATTCCTTTTTCTCTCTAAAAGTTTCTCTCTCTAAAAGGGTTTCTCTCTAAAAAAATGGGGTATAATAGAATGGTCATTCCTATTCTGTGCTTTAATTAGGAGTTAGGTATTGAAAGGTCAAATTGAAAAATCATGTCTTGCATACTTTTTCCTATCTTTTAACATGTGGCTTGGAATTCATTGGTCAATTCAGCCCTTTGGAGAAGTTAGCAACTGTAGGTCTTAATGGCTACTCGTATTTGACTAGGGAGTCTGATAATTGAAACCAATTATGGGTTAAGCTGTCATTGGTCAAATGAATTCGTGTGGTCAATATTTAAGGCGTGACCTGGATTTCCACAATCATGTTTACTTTTCTTAATATTCTTCTGTTCTATTATTGAACTTATAGGGATACTGTCTGTGAGAAAAGCTGAATGAATTGGAGGAAATTGCCCTCAAAATATCTGTCCGACTCCACAGTCAATCCAAGTCAAGAATTTTTAGTGAGGCGCGCATGCAATTAGAGTATGGTAGATTAATTCCCTATATAGTAAATGTTTTTTGATGATGTCCACAAATCAATAGTATCCAGTGCAATCAGAAATTAACTCAATGAGCATTATTTTGTTGATATTGTGGCTGTGCTTACTATATGCATATGGTGCCAATGCCATATCGCAACCAACTTATTGGTCCTATTCTTGTTACGCTGACGAGTTGGCCGTGGAACAACACAAAGTTAACTTTGGGCCTTTGTACCAAGGCAACCTTACCGCTCTCCTCTCATCGCTTACGTCTCACTCAGCCAATGGATTTTATAATACAAGCGTAGTACATTATGATATGATAGACGACGAAATATATGGCCTGAGTTTCTGCTGGGGTTATGTGAGCGCAAGCCGTTGTCAATCCTGTGTTGCTACCGCTTCCCAACAGATTCTACGCAACTGCCCCAATCACGATTATGCCGAAATAGCCTACGATGTTTGCATGCTTCGATACTGGAATGACTGGTCTTCGGCAAATCTCACAATATTCGCAGACTCACAGTCAAATACTTCAGAATCATTGGATCCAAACGAATGTAGATACGTGGATGAATATATGCGTGTCTTGATACTGCAAGTGAAAGAATCCTCTTCGACGTATAGGGCCACAGAGTTCCAAATAAGTGCTTCTGTGAAAAGGTATGGCTCGGTGCAGTGCAGCCATAAGGAGGGATGCGTTGATTGTTTGAAGGCTTTAATATATCAATTTAACTTTATCTGCCGGGGATGGCGAGCTTGGTGGGTAATGACTAATTCCCCTTTTGACTCTAGTGTACGGTGTGCAATGAGGTATGGAGATTTACCTTTTTACATCCTTGATGGATCGCCTCCTGCTCCTCCGCCAGGTACAAATTCAAAACTCTAATTTTGTTCAATCAATTTCGTTTTTAGGTAAGCTATGTGAAACATAAAAGGTAGGAGTAGAGTTACATTAATTTCTAAAACATGAGTTATAAACATAAGTAACTTGTACTATTTGCGAAGCTTCTTAATGTAAAGCAAACACTCAAATTGTTTACATAATTTAAATTTACTTAAGTTCAAAGATTTTGATGATTTTTGTTTGACTTTTTCTTATGCTTTTTAATATGAAATTTTTATGTTGTATATCGTTAGTAGAATCTAAAATTTACACAAAGGACTTGTGCAAATATTTAACTTTTCACTACTAGTGTACCAAATAATAACTCTTTAATATGACCCACATTACTATTTTGGGCTGGCAGCATATATTATAAACAAAATGTCAAGCTCATAACGCCTCAAATGGTCTTAATTGGTCAAAGAAGAGGTTGCCTAAACACGTGACTCAAAATAGTTAGCCCACGTCATTTGGTAATTGGCACCTTACATACATCACAAGATTCACAACCCATGGCTATTTTATCAATGTAATGTTCGACATATTAGTTGATATCACAGAGCCTCGCCGTGCTTAGTTCTATAGGAACTAGTATACTAGCCTAATTAAGAAAATAATTATAATCATATTATTTTATACTGACTTTTGATCTTGTTACTTCTTATGAGTAAACCTGAGAGAAAATAAGATAGAAATTAAAAAAACTAATAATATATTAAGGCAAGATGTGAGCTTCAATTTATATATTGTTTCCAACTTCCACCATTCTTTCCATTAAATTTCTAAATATTTGATCTCGTGTAATAAATAAGCTAGTAATACATTTGGATATGTCTAAGTTTGAATGATATTCTTTAGATTACAACTTGACTACTATAGATTACTCAAGCTAGCATTTTCGGCCATGTAGTTCGGCCTTCAATTGTCTAGGCCTAGTTTCTATTTTTATTTTTTTGTGGGGGATTCTTGATTATTTGCTTATGACTCCCTTTCTTTGTTATCTATTTCAATGGAAAGCTTTCTATCTTTGCCCAAAAACAAAATTGTCTAGGCCTAGTTGGAGTACTTGAGTGATTATATATGGTATCAAAGTTGATATAGCAGCAAGAACTGTGAGTATCCCGCATTGCAGGTGAAGATGTTGGTTCTAACAAGGATGTTAGACTGTTGAATAGGGGACATTGTGTAACCCAATCTCACATTAGATATGTTTCTTATATCTAATCAGGTAGGTCAAAGATTGTAATCATCAGTATCATTTGTGGACTAGCAGCAATAGCACTACTGATTTGCTTTATTCTGTGGTGCAAGAATAAGAAAGCTGAAGGTAGTTCTGCTTTCTAGACTCCCAAAAGTTATTCAAGTTAAATGTACAATGTTTGCTAATTAATTCAGTTGTTAACTGAAAAATTTTCACTTGCTGACGGACAATAAATTGATGATTCTCCAGTACTCTTTCATGATCGTGTTCAAAACAAGGAGTCGGTGAAGTTAGACCTTCCCATGATCCCTTTCAGTATACTTCAACACAGTACCTTGAACTTTTCAGATCAATGTAAATTAGGGAAAGGTGGATTTGGCACTGTTTACAAGGTGTACTATTACTGTACCAAATTTGTTTAATTGGCTAGTTCTTTATATCCATATTCTTATCTATGAAGAAATGTTATCAGGCAATTTTACCAGATGGAAGGCATATTGCAGTTAAGAGGCTCTCAAAAACCTCTGGTCAAGGTTTAGAGGAATTCAAGAATGAAGTCACGTTTATTTCTAACTTGCACCATAAGAACCTTGTGACACTATTTGGCTGCTGCATAGAGCACAATGAAAAGTTGCTTGTATATGAATACATGCCCAATGGCAGTCTTGATTTTCACCTATTCGGTATGTTTCTGAACTCTATCCTTTCATTGGTATGCTGTGCTTATGCATGTTGGCTGTGAACTCGAAGTTCATTACTCTGTGTTGATTGAACACTGCTGGGTTTCATTTTCTTTTGAATTCCGTTATATAACAACTGGAGATAGTTAGATAAAGATGTTTCTCACAAAATGCATGAAATCATACACTAAAGATTAGGATTTTAAATTGCAATTGCAATTGCAATCACATTTGTGATTGTATTGTTATGCGCCAATTATGAATCGCAATTATAAAAAATTGTAGTGGTAGTGGGATCGGCAACTGCAATTTGCAATTGTAGTTTGCATGACCCAAACTAAGTTGTCAAGCTCTGATGCCTTTGGTTTTGTTGTAATTTCATTGTCACTATGTCATAATTTTCACAATTTTCTTAGATAAGGAAAAAAAAAATCAGCTAGATTGGAATTTACGATGCAACATCATTATTGGAATTGCAAAAGGGCTATTGTATCTCCACGAGTACACAAGATCTAGATTTCAAGTGATTCATAGAGACTTGAAAGCCAGCAACATTCTGCTAGATTGTGATATGACCCCTAAAATATCAGACTTTGGATTGGCAAGAGCATTTTGGGAAGACCAAAGACAAGCAAGTACTAGAAGAATAGCGGGTACATAGTAAGTGGCTGCATCATTAACATTTGAATTGCCAATTAAAATAAAAAAAAATATTTATTTTTGTGTGTCTATATACCTTAAATAATACATTTTTTTAGATTTATGAATTTAAATTTATCTTTAAAAGTTTTGGATAAGTGAAAAAAATTAACGAGTTACTTAATTTTAAACAGTGGATATATAGCTCCTGAATATGTTAAGGACGGATTATTTTCAACAAAATCAGATATTTTTAGCTTTGGAGTTCTTGTGCTTGAAATTGCTAGCGGAAGAAGGAATACAGGATTTTATCTTTCAGAACATGGTCTCAATCTTCTCACATATGTAAGTTTTCGAATCTTGTTACACAAATGCTACTTGCACATATATATTTCACATATGTAATACGTAATTTTCTATATTTTTCAATAACATTTCAAACTACATAAGTAATTTTTTTTTTAAGAAAGAATAACATTAAAACGTATATTTCACAAAGTTTTATATAATTACGATTGTTTACAGGCATGGAGATTATGGTGTGAAGGCAATGTTTTAATGCTGATGGATCCGGTATTACAAAACTCATGTATACCTAGTCAAGTCATAAAATGCATACACATAGGCTTATTATGTGTTCAAGAAGATGCAGCAAATAGACCCACAATGCCAACCATAGCCTCGATGCTAGAAAGTGACACAATGGTCCTTCCCAATCCCACACAGCCAGCATTTTCTGTTGAAAGAATGATGTTGAAACAAGTACCAACTTCAAACAATTCTAAGAATTGCTCTATCAATCAAGTAACGATTTCTACCGATGCACCAAGGTGATTGGTAAAACTCAATATGCTAGCATTTCCACTTTTATGGTTAATTGATCATAAACAATGTTCAGAATATAATTAGTGAGATATGTACTTACATGAAAAACATTTACCTTTGAATTTTTTGGTCTTTTTTCTTAAGTATTAAAACTTGGGGATTATTGTCCCTTTTACTTTTTATTTTTTACAGTTAATTCCAGATGAAATAGGCAGTGCTATACGACCGAAGCTTGCACTTTTGATCAATGGCCAATCCGATTTTAATAATTACTATGAAATAAGCAGTGCTATATGATCTAGCTTCCTTGCCTGCACCATAATATAGGTTTCAATTTATAGGATTTTGTTTTTTACCTGAGTCTACATAGAGAATAGCTTATGCCCTTTTATAATCTCACTCCTGATTATTTAAATGGGTTTCAAATAGAATACTTCCTTTGTAAATTGTCGAGTGCTCAACTATTGAATTGTCTCTTATAAGGATACAACGTAGATTTTCCCTTTCCAATTTCATCTGGCATAATCATTAATTTTAATTGCAGCTGGCATATCCAACCATTTGATCTCTTCAATCGGTATTAGATAATCTTTTTTTTTTATATATATATTTTTACCAACAGATAAAATTTAATTTTGTCACAAACTGATAAATTAAATATTACAAGAATTGAAATACTCGGTTACCTATTTAGGTGACAGGTGACACTTCTAAATTTCTAATAGACGAGGTTCAAACCAAACTAATCGACATAGCTCTCTTTTTGTTTCATCCTTTCGTCTCTAAAATCCTAGTCCCTGTCGCAACCTCCCTTTTGGAGCGCAATGTAGAGCGGGGAAATCTTCACGAGAAGAATATAAGATAGGATACATGATATGCAAAAAAGAGAATAGAGCCGCCACCAATCGTTTTATTCTATTTTTAAACAAATAGAATGGTGCGATTGGACATCTAAACAAAAAGAAAAAAATAGTAATTAAATAAATAAAAGCGATATTGAAAATTTCATTAGCCATACTAGTACCTCTGGCGTACCAAGAAATTTATCCCCCCACCTCAGGAATATTAGAAAAAATTGTCAACACAATTATTCTCTAACTTAATTCGTCATCAGACTTTAATTTTTATTTTATGAAAGGAAATAAAGTCATATAAAATATCTAAGATAAATTGATAACATAAAAAAAATTATGAATAAGAACAATCATTAAAAATAAAGTTAAATTAACCCTAAAGCAAAACAAATATCCTAAATAAATTAAATCCGACTTAAATAACAAAATCTAGCAAATATCAAATGCGCAAAGCTCTCATAACTAAAATCATAAACTTACCATAACTAAATTAAATAAAACCCAACAAAAATGATTAGTAGCCTAGCAACAGAATTATGTAGACTCAAAGAACAAAAACGTGGACCAAACATAACAGCCCAAAATTGCAAGTAAAATTAAGTAAAAAAACTAAAAGCCCATATTGCAATAACAACTAACCCAACAAAAAAATAAATTAAGGAATTAAAATAAATAAAAGAAAAGAATGAAACAGAGGGGAAAGGATTCGCACGCCAGGGAACTAAAACGCAGCACTAACTCCTCTTCCTCTCCCCCCTTGATCCAAAGGTAAAATATGGATTTGGTTTTGTTATCTCAAGAATTGGTGGGTAAGGTAAGGATCTTTCTTCTCTATCTTAACTTTCTTTCAAAATTTTCCCATCTCTCTCTCTCAATCTTGATTATGCTCCTCTCTCTAGGAATTCCTTTTTCTCTCTAAAAGTTTCTCTCTCTAACTTGGTTTTCCTCTCTCTAAAAGGGGTTTCTCTCTTAAAAAAAAAAAAAAAAAGGGTATAATAGAATGATCATTCTTATTCTGTACTTTAATTAGGAGTTAGGTATTGAAAGGCCAAATTGAAATATCATTCCATGCATACTTTTTCCTATCTTTGAACATGTGGCTTGGAATTCATTGGTCAATTATTGCACTTACGGATAATGTCTGAGACAAGCTGAATCAATTGGAGAAAATTTCCCTGAAAATTGAACTTACCAATGGGCCTTTGTACCAAGCCAACCTTTCCGCTCTCCTCTCATCGCTTACGTCTCACTCCCCTTCTTTTTTTTGTGTACATATCCAATTGCTCAAGATCTAACGTAGGGTTAAGTATTCTTGTAGTTTTCTCCAATTATATAATCGTTCGTCTAAATGTTAGCCATTTTCAAATTTCTACAATAAAAGAAACACATAGGTAGTTTAATCACAAAAGAAAACAAACCATCCTTTTTATATGAAATCGATTCCATCTTCTGCATTTCTTCAATTCTACCATCTCATGATTGTGTAGGGTGTTGTCTCCAAAGTAATTAATCACTCATCAATATTCGACATAGAGAGGGAAATTCATCTCAAGTTTGGCTTTCCTATAATTTATTCTAATATGTCTATTTCTCTACAATTAATTCTAAATCATCACAATCCGATTACAAATTATAATATTTACTAATAGCAAGTTTTGGAAGGCCATCAACCCTGCCACCCCTAAATGAGGAGCCACCTATGTTCCTTTTTGGGTAGAGAAAAGTTTAGAGTAAGAGAATGTTATTTTATTCTAAGATTATAACATGTCACAGGCTTTACCAATGACTTATAGTAATACTTAGAGATTGTCTATTAAAAGAATACTGCTAACAGTAAGATTCAAACATAAATCTTACAAGCGAAATGGATTCTTACCCACTGAATCAACCACTTTGGCTGGTGCCGCCCGTGTTTAGAGTTCTGTTGGTATGACTAATAATTACAGAAATAGAAACACCCATCATTTAAGTTAATTCTGCATATAACTTGGAAGTGTTGAACAAATTGTTTAACATATAATATAGAACCGATCCTTGCTAGGAAAATTATCACTTGGTGGAAACAAATTATAGTTATTTTGGCAATAGTCGTAATTTCTACGGAATATATTACTAAATTATTTTTGTTTTGTTCAAATTTCAATATTTGCATAGTCTCGTCTTTGAATGCAATACATCTAGATAAGTTTGGGTTTTATCTCCGTTGGGTCTTAGGTTGGACTTGGATTAATGCCGTATACTTAATTAAAGATGTGATAGTGAGAGTAGGTTTATCTGGTATGCCATTTCAAGATGTGATAAATTTAAAATTTGATCAGTTCATTCCTCATATAAAAATTACAATATTACACACACAAATATAAAAGAAATAGTCAACTATGAACAATTGTTTTTAATTTGTGCAAGTGGAAGCTATGAAAACCCAGAAATCAGAAATGCATTGATATTTTGGCCATAGAAATGAGAGAGTTTGGAATTAGTCACTAAATAACTCTGAAAAATGAAGAGTATACATATCAGGTTGTAATATTATATATCCTTGTCGGTGCGATCAATTAGCTTTCAATTCCATATAAATATGATAGGGAAGAGCATCAAATCTTTGTAGCTGATAATGTCATTACAAAATATGTGTAAATAATAAAATAATAGATATTCCCTTGACCAACTAATTAAACTATATAATTTTTGTTCATTTTCGGGCAAGATACATCTTTTTCCAGCTTTTATGCAACTCCAGTAGTAAAGCTTGGTCCATTTCAAAGACTAGCCAAATTGATTTGACCATGATTGTTTCCAGGAAATTTCTTATTCAAATACTAGAGAAGCCATTTAGTCAGTACCCAATATTACTACTCTTCAACTCTATGATAACATGGGTAGTGAAATCTTGGATATATCCAACGCTATTGTAGTTCTCAATATGTTTGTTGTAGCTAGAGCTAGTCAAGTATAGAGGATCAAGAGATGGGGAAGAGGGAGCTAGTCAGGTGGACACCATTTGCTTTGGCTCTTATTTTATATGTGGGTAATGAATCGTGTGCCTCATTCACTCCTCTTGATAATTATTTGCTTGCTTGTGGTTCTTCCAGGGATATTAACTTTCAGGGAAAGACTTTTATACCTGACTCTCTGCATTCCAAACTGGAAATGGAAACCACAAAATCAGTTGCAGTTAGCTATCATGGCCTATCTTCAGTATATCCGTCAAGTCGAATTTTTTGGGGCAGAGCATCATATAAATTTAGAATTGAGCAACGAGGTTGGCATTGGATCCGCCTTTATTTTCACCCTCTACCATACTTGAAAGGCCAGAACTTGGAATTTGCCTCAATAACAGTAGTCACAAATAAATTTGTGCTTCTGAATAATTTCACTTTCATGAGCAACACACTTACTTGTTCAAGGAGTATGCAATAAATGTTGCATCAACAGAGTTGTCTCTCACATTTATTCCTTCAAGAAACTCGGTTGTCTTTGTTAATGCAATTGAAGTAGTCTCCATACCAGATGAGATCTTTTCTAGTCAACCACTGGCTTTAAATCCCACTACCCCTTTCAATGGCCTTACAGAGTTTGCCCTTGAAACAAGTTACCGCTTGAACGTGGGGGGCCTGTCTCTAGGTGCTGAGGATGACATTCTCGGTAGGAATTGGGAAAATGATGAAAAATACTTTTCCTCCATCATTATTCCTCTGAATGTTTCAGTTAACGCTTCCATTATAAAGTATCGTGCTGCAATGACACCTGAAACAGCACCGGCACAGGTTTATGCTACCGCTAAAGCCATGAGGTGATCAGGGGTTCAAAATAAGTTGGATCTTCTCTCTAAATCCAAACTTCACGTACTTTGTTCGACTGCATTTCTGTGATATCATGAGCAAATCAATCAACAGTCTAGTCTTCAATGTTTTTATTAATGATGGCATTGCTCTTGGGAATTTTGACATATCATCTCTAACTGGTGCACTGGCTGTGCCTTACTACAAGGACTTTCTTTCCACTGCCTCAGCAGATCCCAACACTTTGACAATAACTGGTTCGGATACATTAGAATACTCCACAAATGCAATTCTGAATGGGCTGGAGATAATGAAGATCAGCAATGAACTTGGGAGCTTGGATGGATTTTCTTCTGTTGGGAGTTTTCTTACCAGAAGAAATGGTAGGAAATTAGCAATCATAGTTGGCTCTAGTGTAAGTGCTTCAACTTTTTTCCTTCTCATTGGATTATGTTATTGTTCCTCAATAGTTCATAGGTCAAAGACAAGCTCGGTATCTAGTCTCAAATTAATCAAACATTATACTTTCCTTGAGATCCAAGAAGCAACCAAGAATTTTGATCAGAACCTTTTTATTGGGGAAGGTGGTTTTGGAAAGGTTTATAAAGGAGAACTTGAACAAGGGATTAAAGTAGCCATCAAAGTAGCGAATCAAGAATCCAGCCAAGGTCGAAATGAATTCTAGAATGAGATTAAATTCTTATCCGTACTCAGTCATCAGAACCTTGTCTCTCTTATAGGCTACTGTAATGAAGGGTCAAAAATGATTTTGGTATATGAGTATATGGCAAACGGATATCTCAGTAGTCATTTATATGGAACAGACTTGGTGCCTCTATCATAGAAAAAAAGACTTGAGATATGCATTAGGGCTGCAAAGGGACTTCATTATCTTCACACTGGAGCTGCACAAAGCATAATCCATAGAGATGTGAAGACAACAAACATTCTCTTAGACAACAATTTGGTGGCGAAAATACTCTTCACCTTGAGTTGGCATCACCATCTGGGCATGGTTTTGTAGACTCTGTCCTTGATGGTGATGTAGAAAATGGAATCTATGAAGGTATTACTTTAGACCATATTCCACAACTCCATTGATGCAAACTTTGTTATTGAGCTAGAACAATAATTTGTAAGGTTCTTACATGATAAAAGAAAGTTGCTTTATGTTACCACAAATGCCAACCCCTAGTCTATGGCTTGTTTTGCGAACTGTGAATTATTTTTGTAGATTGCCATTTGGTAATACAACGGTGACAACTCTTTGTATTAATCAAATAGACGGCATACTCATACCCAGGACCCATCTAATTTTACACATTAGAAAGACGAAGTTTCAACCCACATAATCATCTCTAACAATTGACATAGGTCTTACTTGTTAATGGATGATGCAAAGCTCTAATAATGGGAAACAAGACTACCATCCTGATAGTACTAAGGGCTGCAATGATGAGAAATTTAGACAATAGATTAGTGCTTAATGAACACAAATATTGGGGGAAGGGGACCCACGGGCCATTAGGATTTGGCACTAATGTCGGTTCAAGAGGATAGTGTCTTTATTCAGCTTGACTTGTATTAGGGATGAGGGGGTTTGAACAAATATGTAAGAAGCTAAGCTGTTTAAAGATTTAAGCAAATTTATGAAATTCGATGTAAAATAAAATGGAATTTTAGCTACTTCTAGGGGCAAATATGATGAAAAAGAAGCTCCACCATGTTGAGCCGCCATGTTTAATATTTAAGAAACTCTTCTTGATCCATGATTACTATTACACTTGGCTAGGTATATATATATATTAGAAAATCTCAAGTCATCATTTTTTTATTTTTAATTTTGGGCCAATCTCAAGTGGAAAAGAACGGAGCAGCAACCCAGCAATACGGTGGTAAGGGAAAACGCCATGTTTAATATTTAAGAAACTCTTCTTCATCCATGATTACTATTACACTTGGCTAGGTATATATATATATTAGAAAATCTCAAGTCATCATTTTTTTATTTTTTATTTTGGGCCAATCTCAAGTGGAAAAGAACGGAGCAGCAACCCAGCAATACGGTGGTAAGGGAAAGGTTGGTAAAATTCAATATGCTAGCATTTCCACTTTTATAGTTAATTGATCATAAACAATGTTCAGAACATAATTAGTCAGATAGGTACTTACATGGAAAACAATACCTTTGAATTTTTTTTTTTATCTTTTTCTTGAGTATTAAAATTTGGGGTTATTGTCCCTTGCACTTTTTTATATTTTTATAGTTAATTCCAGATGAAATAGGCAGTGCTATGTGACCAAAGCTTGCACTTGTGATCGTGGCCAATCCGATTTTAAGAATTACTATGAAATAAGCAGTGCTGTATGATCTAGCTTACTTGCCTGGATCATAACACATGTTACAATATTTAGGTTTTTCTTTTTCGTTCTACTTGAGGCTACATAATAGAGTATAGCTTATGCTCTCTCATAATCTCACTCTTCATTGTTCAAATGGGATTCAAATGCAAGACTTCCATGATAGATTGTCCAGTGCTCAACTATTGAATTGTCTCATTAGGAATAAAACGTAGATATTTCATTTTCAAATTCATTTGGCATAATCTATAATTTTAATTGCAGTCCTTTATTGACATATCCAACCATTCGATCAACTGGTTGATCTCTTCAAGCGGTATTAGATAATCATTTTTTTTTAATATTTTGACCAACAGATAAAATTTAATTTTGTCACAAACTGATAAATTAAATATTACAAGAATTGGAAAACACGATTACCTATTTAGGTGAGATGTGACATTTCTAATAGACAAAGTTCAAAAACAAACTTCAAAGAGCTTAATCGACATAGAAGCAAGTCTTAATCTCTTAATAATAATCAAATAATCTGAAATAAAAATTATGGAATAAAAATGAGAAAAGGAATAATAATGGAATGTGCTGAAATAGAATGTTCATTCATGGTTACCAAAAAAAAAAGAATGTTAATTCCTTGATAGTTTTAGTATTTAGGAGATTAATTAGGAGTTAATTTTTGAAAGGTCAAATTGAAAAATCATGTCATACATACTTTTTCCTATATATCTTTTTCACGTGGGTTGGAATTCATTGGTCAATGCAGACCTTTGGAGAAGTTAGCAACGGTGCGTCTTAGTGGCTACTCTTATTTGACGAGGGAATCTGATAATTGAAACGAAACATGGGTTAAACTATTATTTTTTGTCATTTCCCTTTTTCCTTTTCCCTGGCCTCATTAGCGATACTGCTCTGAGACACGCTGAATCAATGACGAATTAGCCTTAGTTAGATGATAAAAAAAGGGGGATGATATTGTTGTATGAATTATGTGTAGTTTATAAAGAGTAAACCATCACTTCTTATGATCTCATCACACTTCATAATGGGATTTGAAGATAAAATTTCACAATTTCTCTGCCATGCCAAGCTGAAGAAGCTTCGAGCTTTATAACTTAAACAACTGATTGTATACTATAAATTAAACTCTTAATCCAAATAAATAATCAAGCTCTTAAATAAAATTAGGAGAAGGACTTTATAGACAACTTTTCCCCCATAGATTAATACAAGAAAAATGAGATGATGTGATATATAAACTTAAAAGAAAGAATTTATGTAAAATTGAACCTTACACCCTAATTTTCTTGTTACATATGGCAAGGCTCGGGAATGTGATGTTTTGGGTCCAAATTTCATTAGGAATAAGTAAGATTAGATTTATATGAAGGCATAGAATACTTTTTATTGTATAGCATCCAATAAATAAAAAATTATAAAAACAAACATTTACACGACTCACTACATTTTTATTAATTTATTTCATGGAATTTTCGTCAACGATCTTGGGAGCCATCTATCTAGTCTTCGTTTTTTCTCTATTTTATTTATACATGGACATCACATTAATTTGTTTCTTATGTGATATCACATTAAATATATACCTATAATTGATCATAAACTTCCATATCTCAGTTGTACTTATCTGTTTCATTTGCCTCTGCAAGAGAATTGAGAAAGAGAAGGACAACAGAAAATTGAATGGTTATTTCCTGTGATTTAGTCCGTCAAATATCTATCTTTTGATTAATTTATTTGTGAAAGTGTTAAGAAATTAAATCTCTCGAGCTTAAGCTACTACGAGAAGTTTAAAAGGCTGTTGTCTCATCCCAATCAAATTCTAACTATCATGAACATAATAGACCGAAGTTGTAAATGAAAATGGCATTATCTCCACTTTGCTAGACACAAATTCACTCTTTAAAGTAATGAAAATGGCATTATCTCCAATCTATAAAAAAAAATTAAGAAGCCACCATTTATGTCATAAATTTTCAAAGAAAAATCTTTATAGATTCTTGCACTCCAAGCCTTGAATAGTCAAATATTTACGAGAAATAGAAGCAACCAAACTATTGGCTCTTCTCTCCAAATCATCAATCTAAAAGTCAAAGTCTCAACCTTTATTTATTTCTCTCAATTCATCAGGAATTGATTTCTCCTAATTAATATCCTTTCTTTTTTGTGTACATTTCTCCTAATTAATGCAGTGAGAATGGGATGGTCACTTACCTTCGTTGAGATATGATTCCAAGCCTGGAGTTCTGGATTTTATTGTCTTGCAGCCTGGTATGTTGATTAGGATATTTTTGGTCGTTAATTTCCCTTTTTCCCTATTCCCTGGCCTCAATCTGATTAGCATATTTGTTCACTATGTTGAGTGAAATTTAATCATTTTACTCTTTATTTTGAATATTGTTGGAAGTCCTATTCATGAATTCATGTGGTCAATGTTTCTTTGTTTTTCTGTTTTTATTCTTTAAGGCGTGATTTGGATTTCCACAATTATGTTTACTTTTCTTAATATTCTTCTGTTCAATTATTGAACCTAATTATAGGGATACTGTCTGCGAGGACAAGCTGAATGAATTGGAGGAAATTGCCCTCAAAATATCAGCCCGACTCTAAAGTCAATCCAAGTCAAGTTAAGAATTTCCAGTGAGGCTTGCATGCAATTAGAGTATGGTAGATTAGTTCCATACAGAGTCAATGTTTTTTGATGATGTCTACAAATCAATAGCATCCAGTGCGATCAGAAATTCAGTGATGTTGATGTGGTGGCTGTTGTTGCTACATGCATATGGTGGCAATGCCATAGCGCAACCAACTTATTGGTCCTCTTCTTGTTCATACTCTGACTATTTTGCGGAACCAACTTAAGTGATTTTGATGCAGTGGCAGTGTTTTCTTGGTCAATTTAATTGAAGTCTTTCACATTATGACATTGGTATGCAAAAAACATCATTTACTTGTTATCTTCATTCAATAAATCATTATTAATTAATTGTATTTTTAATAGGACAGCTAATAATTTTGGTAAAATACTAGTAGCGAATAAGACGTACAGTTGCTAACTTCTCCAAACGGCTGAGTTGACCAATGAATTCCAAACCACATGTTAAAAGATAGGAAAAAGTATGCAAGACATGATTTTTCTATTTGGCCGTTCAATACCGGACTCTTCCACTCCCTGCCAAGAATACTCAAAAGTGGAAGAAAAACTGAAGTAACCAAACCATTGGCCATTTGGCTCTCCTTTTCAAAATAATCAACTCAAATCGAAGTCCTAATTTTCATTTAGTTTCCATAATTCATCAGCAATTGACCCTCCTACCTTATTCACATAATTCAATTACAGTACTTATAGCTCAAGCACTTCATATTACCCATTGGCAATGGAGGTAACAAAACTCATCACTTTCCTAGTGATTCTGAGCTTCAAAGTCCTCAAAACAAGAGCACAATCCCCAACCTACTACGGAGATGATTGCCATAACTCAAGTTTCTCAACAGAACAACCTCTCACTAGTCCATACCGAACCAACCTTAACAACCTCCTCACATTGTTATCCTCTGACGCTGCCACTGGCATAGGATACAAAAACACCAGCACCGGCACCGGAACCGGAGACGCTGTTTACGGCCTCTACGACTGCCGTCGCGACCTGGATGAACGCTTCTGCCAGTTCTGTGTCTCAACTGCCAGCAGAGAAATTCTCACGCGCTGTCCAAACCGTCTCTCTGCCCTGGCATGGTATGATTTCTGCGTTCTCCGGTACTCCAACCAGAACTTCTTCGGAAACCTCATTATAAACCCTGTTTGGCACGCTTTCGGGTCGAAAAACATTTCGGATCCTTCAGAACTTGGGAAAGCTGAGACCTATATGAGAAGTTTGATAAGAAAGGCAACCGTTGAGACTAACCAATTGTTTGCTATGGGTGAGTTTGATTTGAGTCCGAATAAGAAAAGGTATGGGTTGGTGCAGTGCAGTAGAGACCTTACTAATGAAGAGTGTAGTCAGTGTTTGAAGGCTATGTTAGATAAAGTTCCCCAATGTTGTGGGACAAAACAGGGATGGCAGGTTTTTGCTCCTAGTTGTTACATGAAGTATGATGATTTTATGTTCTATGGGTTGAATACTCAAACAACATCATCTTCTCCTATGCCTGATCCAAGAACAGGTAACAAATTAGCTATTCTTGTTTAATTGTGAGATTTTATTTTATTTTATTTTTACTTCGGTTAAAACTTTAGATTATACTCAAGCTAGCATTTTCGGCCATGTAGTTCAGCCTTCAATTTTCTAGGCCTAGTTTTTTTATTTCTTTTTATTTTTTTGGTGGGGGTTTCTTGATTATTTGTTTATGACTCCCTTTCTTTGTTTTCGATTTCAATGGAAAGATTTCTTTCTTTTCCAAAAAACAAAATTATCTAGGCCTAGTTGCAGTACTTGAGGGATTATATATGGTATCAAAGTTGATATACCAGCATGAAGTGAGTATCCCGCATTGCAGGTGAAGATGTTGGGCCAAACAAGGTTGTTAGACTGTTGAATAGGGGACATTGTGTAACCCAATCTCATATTAGATATGTTTCTTAAATCTAATCAGGTGGAAATGCGAGAATCAGTAGATCAAAGATTGTAATCATCAGTATCATTTGTGGACTAGTAGCAACAGCTCTACTGAGTTGCGTTATGCTGTGGTGCAAGAATAGGAAAGGTAAAGGTAGTTCTGCTTTCTAGACTCCCAAAGTTATTCGAGTTAAATGAACAAATTTTAGCAGCTGTAAACTTAAACGTTTTCACTTGTAGATGGACATGGACTAAAAAATGAGAGCTCTCCAGCACCACTTCATGCTCATGTCCAAAACAATGACTCAATGAATGTAGACCATCTCATGATGCCTTTAAGTATAATTCAACAAAGTACCAGCAACTTTTCAGATCAATCTAAATTAGGGGAAGGAGGATTTGGCCCTGTTTACAAGGTAAGTTATAATCATAGTATCTCAAAAGGGTTTCTGTTGCCTAGTTCATATAATCATAGTCTTATCTTAGAAAACTGTTTTCAGGGAATTTTACCAGATGGAAGGAACATTGCAGTAAAAAGGCTGTCAAAATACTCTGGTCAAGGTTTAGAGGAATTCAAGAATGAAGTCATCTTTATTGCTAAATTGCAACACAGGAACCTTGTGAGACTCTTGGGTTTCTGCTTAGAGGGAAATGAGAAGTTACTTGTATATGAATATATGCCCAATGGCAGCCTTGACTTTCACCTATTCGGTATGTTCCTATAAAACTCTATTCTTTCATTGTTATATTCCTCTTGAACATGTTTGTATAATTATGGGAAGGGGCTACAGCTAGCTAGTTCGGTGTGGATTAATTAGAAGTTCATTGTTCTATATATGTTGATTGACAACAGCTAGCTTTGCACCTTTTGTTTTAATATCTCATTGTATAATAGTAAAAAATAGTGTAGGTAAAAATGTTTTATTTTCTAGTGGTGAGATTGGGTTTGGGTAGTATGTAGGGACATTTTGACCTAGTTAATCTAGTTTTAGAAGTTTTTTATATAATTGTTGTACATTAAAACATATTTATGTGAATAATGTAATTTTTTAAAATTTAAAATTTTAAAAAAATCATTGATTCGGATAGCATAAGTCCTATCAGGCGGCGTATCTCTACAGAACACGCCCCGCCCACATGGCACGTCCGGATTTATCCTCGTCTCCCAAGATGCGGGTCCCAGTTGAATGAAAAGCTGCCAAATTCTCTGCTCCTCATTTACTCTCCTCGCGTACTTATTTTTCTTGTTCCAAATTCTCAAATCTTGCCTTAATGTTTTTCAATCTCAAACGGAGTTAGTTTTGCGGTTCAATCTTCTGGGATTTCTTTGGACGAAAATCTGCGTCCTTTTCCTCTCCCTGAAAACGAAAGAGTAGAGAGATCTTCAAACTGTTTTCCTCTCGTTCATTCCAAATATTCATCAAAGGAGATCATATACTTTGGTTGAAAAGAAAAAGAAAAGGAAAGGGATTATTTGTAGAAAGGACGGAGCAGAAAAGTCTTCTGCTATCGGCGCTGAGTGTTGGGGCGGGCGTGGGCGTGGGGATTGGCTTGGCTTCTGGACAAAGCGCTAGCAAATGGGGAGCTAATAGTTCTTCCTCAAACGCCATTGCTGCCATGCTCTTGTTCAATTTCCTTATTACCTCAGGTCTCCATTAAATTACACCCCTTTCTCCTTAATTTTGTTTACTTTTTTCTATTCTCCTTCCAATATTCCCTTACTGTCATGCTCTTGTTTTCTGAAAGTATCTTTGTTGCCTGATGGGAATGTACATTCGGTTTCCTTGGAATTTGACAGTTGACTGGGACACGCAATCGGCTGACACACGCAAGGGAGGCCATGACAAATCCAGACGTGTCACGTGAGCAAGGGTGTGTTCTATAAGGACATGTTGCCTGGCCCACGACGTATTCACTGGACTCCATGCTATCCAAATCAATTTTTTGTTTTGTTTTTAAATTTTAAAAAATTATATTATTCACGTAAATATGTTTCAATGTACAATAATTGTGTAAAAAAACTTCTAAAACTACAATAATTAAGTCAAAGTGCCGTATGTAGAAGATTAGGAGTTTGAATTTCTTTACCATCATGTAACCAGAAAGAAAATATTTTATTTTCAACAATATTAATAATCATGATATCATATACTGAGATTTTGACGATAAAAACATCATCATAAAAAATCTTTTTATCTAGTTTGTCATCAGTAACCAAGTAGTAACTTAAAATGTCTGGATCTGATCTAATTTATAGTGGTCTTCTCATCTTGTCTCTATGTTCTTATTTCTACACATTTGTTGTTAGATAAGGAAAAACAAACTCAACTTAATTGGAATATACGTCTCAATATCATTATTGGCATTGCAAAAGGCCTTTTGTATCTCCATGAAGACTCAAGACTTACAATAATTCATAGAGATTTAAAAGCTAGCAATATTTTGCTAGACCATGATATGACACCTAAAATATCTGACTTCGGGTTGGCAAGAGCTTTTGGAAAAGACCAAAGACAAGCAAATACAAGAAGAATTATTGGTACATAGTAAGTAACTGTGACACCACTTTTATATATGGAATACAAGTTTAAGCAAAAAACAAGTAGTTTTCTTGTATCAACATATTTTTTAAAATAACTTATTTGATTAAACCAAAGAAATTTCTTTTATTTGTTTTTATAATTTGGAAAATTGACAGAATTACATTAATTTTAAACAGTGGATATATGGCTCCGGAGTATGCTATGGCAGGATTATTTTCAGTTAAATCTGATGTCTTTAGCTTTGGAGTTCTGATACTAGAGCTACTTAATGGAAAAAGGAATGCTGGATTTTATCTTTCAGATGATGGCCTAAGTCTTCTCACATATGTAAGTTTCTTATCCTGGATGTTGCACAATGTTACTTGCACAAAGATTTCACAACCATAGTAACTTCCGTGAGTTCTTCATTAATTCAGTTTTCAAACAAGTCAGTAAATTTTAGACAAACCATTGCTTTTTCCATACAAAGGTAATTTATTTTTATATTTGCTAAAATTACTATATATGCTTTAAAAAGGAACCTTTTTGAGAAAGGATTTTGCAAGTTGTATTTATAGAAATAATAATATTTATTCTTGTCTATATATTACCGAAACGTTCAAGAAAAAAAAAAAAGAAATGGAAAAGAAAATTGTTTTAACTATAGCCTTATAATTGCTCGCAGGCATGGAGATTATGGTGTGAAGGCAATGCTATAATGTTGATGGATCCAATACTGGAAAAGTCATGCACAGAGAGTGAAATTATTAACTATGTACACATAGGCTTGTTGTGTGTTCAACAAAATGCAGCGAATAGACCTACAATGTCAACTGTAGCTTTGATGCTAGCAAATGATTCAATGGTGCTTCCTGATCCCACGCAGCCAGCATTTTCTGTTGGAAGAATGGTGTTAGAACAAGAATCTACCTCAAACAATTCTCAGAATTGCTCTATCAATGAAGTAACTATTTCTGATTTTGCACCCAGGTGATAGGTAGTAGAACTATATCTGTACTAAAAGTTCATTGATTGCAAGTAATTCTGAAATTGTTTTAACCAAGACAGAGAAGGACCTTGAAGAAAAATTTGTGATAATTAAACAATAGTTTTATTTGGAGAGAAAACATAAATTATCATATAGGAAAAATAGTTGAAGTGCATAAATTGTCCCATGAAAAAGAATATTAAATTTAACTTTTTTCTGAACTTTTTTATGTATAACCTAATTTATGTTACTTATCTAAATGTTTTAACTCACACTTAGTCACTATATATAATTTATGAGAGTTAATTTCGCAATGAACACAAAATCATGAGTTATTTTGATCTAGAATGAAAATTACAAGACAAGTGACAACATAACAACTCTCATAATAAAAAGATAATAAAAGGTAAAAAAAAAAAAAAAGCTTTCATGATGATATTTTGTTTCTTCTAAATACATATTGTGTTTATTTTGATTTGTGTCAAATTGTTATTGGATTAGGACCACACTACATAAAAGAGATTTGGGGCCACTCTTCATTATGGATTACAAAATATGAATATCTGCATTTACAATCTAAAAATTGCAACCAAATCAATTTAAGATTTTCTAGTATCTTTGAAATATTGAATAAATGTTGAACAATTTGCATCATATCATATATACATTATCAACCTTTAACGAATCTTTATATGATCTCCCTGGAGCCTCCTTCTAGGATATGATTAAGTAATATGCTTCTAAACAGCAGAAGAGGCTATCACTTTTTCTTTTTTTTTTTTATAGGTGATTCTACAATGGCAATGTCTGCTTTTCTTTTCCTCTTTTCTTTTTTGGCCACAAGGCAGGGGTCTCGGTTTGGCCCACTTCATTTGGTCTTCACACCTCATTGCATTGCCTTTCAAAGTGAAAAAGTAAAAGGCTTATCTATTAATATCCATTACCTTAGAGCAACTTGAGACACTGTTACTTCACTATGATAAAAGGATCTTGAACCTTGTTTTTTTTTGGTGGATTCTTCTTCCTTCATCATTCTTTCAACTGAAAATGAATGGCGGTTGGGTTTTGGAAATATTACGAACAAAATTTAAGTCACTTTTTATAACCTTAACCTAAATTAATATGAAATAAACTATGTAACTTTTATTTCCGTGGTTCCTAATCGAATTAAATTTCAAATCCTTAAACTTGTGCCTTTTTTTTTTTTTTGGGTTTCATTGTCAGATAGTGTCTGTTGATGCCAAAATTTATAAAAATAAAGAATAATAAAAACTTTAAAAATACAAAAAAAAAATTATTATTAAAAAAATAAATAAAAGAATAAAAAAAGCAGAGTGCAAAAACAGGGAATCAATATACAGGGAACCAAAACAGTGAAGGAACAGAGAATGGAAAGTCCGAATTTGAGAAGGCAATTTGAGAGAGAATCACATAAACAGGTACCAATACTATGCCACTTTTTTTTTTTTTTATTGTTATTCTTTTTGTGCTAATTTTTCATTTTATTACCTTCCACACAACACACACCAGTAACTCCATTTTTCAAAAATTGGCCCATCCCCATCCCCTTTTGTTTTTCTATCTAGTTTATAGGCAAAAAGTGGGGTGGCACCGCTCCACCCCAATTCCATTCTCCATCAATTTTAGACAAACAGAGCCAAAAAAAAATAATAACAGAAAAAATAAAATAAAAAATGCATATATATATATATATATATATATATATATATATATATATATATAGTTAAGGGATTCCAACAAAGACACCAAAGAGAAAGAATGTGTCAATTCCCTTTGCCAAAATAAAATTTGGGGCAAGGTAGTTCCACCAAGCCATCCCCAATTTTCTTGATCAATCTCATTATGTAGAGAGAGTTTTGAACAAATTTGGTTATAATAATGCTAAGCATGTCCTAACTCCTTTATCTGCTAATGTTAGTTTATATCCTACTACGGAGGATAGATTTATAGTGAAACAAGAGGAATATGTTAGCATTGTTGGAAGTCTTCGTTATTTAACTGATTGTACAAGGCTTGATATTGCATTTGTAGTTGGACTACTTGGTAGATTTACTAGTAAACCAAGTATAGAATATTGGCATGAAATTGACCATGTTATGAGATATCTATGTGATACTAAAAATTATGGTTTATTTTATAAAAGATATTCAGCTGTGGTTGAAGCTTATGTTGATGCTAATTACAATATATCAGATGACTCTCTTTGTAATTCTGGTTATATATTTACTTTGGGTGGTTGTGCAATTTGTTAGAAATCTAAGAAACAACAAATAATTACAAACCCAACCATGGAAGCTGAGCTTATTGCTCTAGCAGTAGCTAGTGGTGAGGCTAGCTGGTTGAGAGATTTATTATATGAAATTCCTGTTTGGGAAAAACCAATACCACATATATTGATACATTGTGATAGTACTGCTGCTATTGGTAGAGTACAAAATCATTACTATAATGGTTAATCCAAACCTATAAGGAGGAAACATAATATTGTGAGATCTTACATAAGTAATGGTACCATACATGTGAGTTATGTAAGATCAGAGAATAATCTTGCGGATCCGTTAACAAAATCTCTAAATAGAGAAAAGGTTTGGAATACATCAAAAGGGATGAGGTTGAAGCCCAAAGAAAAACATACTACTTATGAGGATACCCTACCTTGTGATTAGAGATCCTAAGAACTAGGTTCAAAGGGAAAAATGAATCATAGAGTAAGTCATGAGTGTGGGATACACCATATATTTAAGAGAATACTCTTCTCATAAACCATCCCTAAGGTGTAGGTGTATCTATCATGTTAGCTAAATGATGGAGGATGAGTTTTCTAAAACTCTTAATGAATTTTGTAGCTCTTAAGAGTGGGGTGTCACAAAATGGCAAGAGCACCATTGACAGAATCACCTATATGAGTATTGTGAAGTGGTGCCGCTTCTATGAGAATAAGGACTTAATTCTTGAATAATACTCATGAAACCAGGATAACACACAAATGCCGGTTTAATGTGCGGGCTTAGAGCTCTATATTGTGTTTGGATTATTATTTGTAAGATATATATCTTGTCTCCCTTAAGCAATCATACTTCAAGGCAATAAACCACTATTGGCTCTAGAACAAGTATATATATTTTTTACTAAGTAGAGGTTCAAGACAATGCTACCTCTATTATGGATAATAGTTTGTCTCTACCTAAGTATCTACATGTTTGTGTTTGTGTTTATTTTTAATGAAATAAGTGGGGGATTGTTGGTATTTCATTAAAAATAAATATATTATATTATATGATTAATGCCCCAATGTTATATATGTTACAACTTCTCTTTTCTCTATTTTTATTGTGTTTAAAAGCTTTTGTTATTAGCCTTAAAGCTATTCAGTTTTTGGCAATGTAACTGCATTATAAAATGCTTTGAAGTACTTTAAATTGGCTGAATGGTTTTGGCTTTTATTTGGTTGTTTTCTTTGTGCTTTATTTCTTTGTTTTAAAAGCTTATAATATTTATTTAATTGTGGCTAACAGCTAGAATTTGAAAAGGTTGTTCATTACACTATATATATATGTGTATGTGCTTCTTCAATTGATACGAGATAGATTTGTAAGTGCAACCTAATTATAGTGTGTGCATATTATTTGCTTATATTGTGTGAGTAAACACTTGGGTAAAGAAGGGTGTTGGAGAGGGTCATTTCCTCCTATTTGTGCAGAATATTGGAGGATAAACGGTGTGGCTACCGGACTGTTGTATCCTGGAGGCAACGCGTCTAGAACTCGTTGCACCTGGTGAATATACTAAAAATCACCTGCGAGAGGCGTGAATTGTCTTAAAAAAACGCGATACCCGTGCCTCATCCTAGTGCCATATCTATAATTTTCTCTAACCTATTGTTATTATCTGTATTTTATTTTCTATTGTGTAGGCTTGGGGACAACAACTATTAATGTACCAAATTTGTTTTATTGGCTAGTTCTTTATATCCATATTCTTATCTATGAAGAAATGTTATCAGGCAATTTTACCAAATGGAAGGCATATTGCAGTTAAGAGCCTCTCAAAAACCTCTGGTCAAGGTTTAGAGGAATTCAAGAATGAAATCAC
Source organism: Cercis canadensis (assembly GCA_003255065.1). NCBI lineage: Eukaryota > Viridiplantae > Streptophyta > Magnoliopsida > Fabales > Fabaceae > Cercis > Cercis canadensis. Next base: position 42,159 of record QAOA01005512.1, read on the forward strand.
GTTTGTTTCTAACATACACCATAAGAACCTTGTGAAACTATTTGGCTGCTGCATAGAGCACAATGAAAAGTTGCTTGTATATGAGTACATGCCCAATGCCAGTCTTGATTTTCACCTATTCGGTATGTTTCTGAACTCTATCCTTTCATTGGTATGTTGTGCTTATGCATGTTGGCTGTGAACTCGAAGTTCATTACTCTGTGTTGATTGAACACTGCTGGGTTTCAGTTTCTTTTGAATTCGGTTATATAACAACTGAAGATAGTTAGATTAAGATGTTTCTTACAAAATGCAGGAAATCATACACTAAAGATCAGGATTTTAAATTGTGATTGCATTGTTATGCGCCAGTTATGAATCGCAATTATAAAAAAATGAAGTGGTAGTGGGATCGGCAACTGCAATTTGCAATTGTAGTTTGCATTGTCACTACAAACTAAGTTGTCAAGCTCTTATGCCTTTGGTTTTGGTGTTATTTCATTGTCACTATGTCAAAATTTTCACAATTTTCTTAGATAAGGAAAAAAAAAAAATCAGCTAGATTGGAATTTATGTTGCAACATCATTATTGGAATTGCAAAAGGGCTTTTGTATCTCCATGAGTACACTAGACTTCAAGTGATTCATAGAGACTTGAAAGCCAGCAACATTCTGCTATATTGTGATATGACCCCCAAAATATCAAACTTTGGATTGGTGAGAGCATTTTGGGAAGACCAAAGACAAGCAAGTACCAGAAGAATAGCGGGTACATAGTAAGTGGCTGCAACATTAACATTTGAATTGCCAATTAAAATCAGAAACTATTTTTTTTTGTGTGTGTCTATATATCTTAAATAATACATTTTTTTTTAGATCTATGAATTTAAATTTATCCTTAAAAGTTTTGGATAAGTGGAAAAAATTAACGAGTTACTTATTAAACA
>QAOA01005512.1:43341-70921 GCA_003255065.1 Cercis canadensis
CAAAATCAACAACGAAGTCGAAAATTTAGCATAGAAAGAATGAGATAGTGTTGATACCTGGGGTGCTTTCTGGATTCTCTTCCTATGTCTTTACTGTGTCTGGTGTATTTGCTGTGTGTGTCTGTGTATTATCGTCTTCTTCTTTTCTTCTCCTCTGGTCTTCTCTTGTGTCTGTGTATTGCTCTCTGCTTGTGTTTATTTTTTTTCTCTATTTTTGTTTCAGAATTTTTTTTCGCCCCTCTGTCTGTGTATTGTGAGACTTTTTATAGCCAAAGTTGTGAGCAAGTTGCCTGGTTAACTCCTAATGTAGTTTTCCTTGTTTCATACTGCAAATGGGGACTGTAGGATGGGCGGCCGGACTGAAGGATGGCACTTCGCCGAAAGCATATTGCCGCCCAGGGGTCAGAAATGCAGAGATCAATTTTGCTCTTTTTTTTATTTATTGTTATTAATAATAATTTTTTTTGTATTTTATTATTATTATTATTTCATTTATTTCTTATTACAAAATTTTGGTATCAACACAATTGATATGAGATAGATTTGTAAGTGCAACCTAATTGTAGTGTGTGCATATTATTTGCTTATATTGTGTGAGTAAACACTTGGGTAAAGAAGGATGTTGGAGACGGTCATTTCCTCCTATTTGTGCAGAATATTGGAGGATAAACGGTGTGGCTACCGGGCTGTTGTATCCTGGAGGCAACGCCTCTAGAACTCGTTGCACCTGGTGAATATACTAAAAATCACCTGTGAAAGACGTGAATTGTCTTAAAAAAAACGAGATACCCGTGCCTCATCCTGGTGCCATATCTATAATTTTCTCTAACCTATTGTTATTATCTGTATTTTATTTTCTATTGTGTAGGCTTGGGAACAACAACTATTAATGTACCAAATTTGTTTTATTGGCTAGTTCTTTATATCCATATTCTTATCTATGAAGAAATGTTATCAGGCAATTTTACCAAATGGAAGGCATATTGCAGTTAAGAGCCTCTCAAAAACCTCTGGTCAAGGTTTAGAGGAATTCAAGAATGAAATCACGTTTGTTTCTAACATACACCATAAGAACCTTGTGAAACTATTTGGCTGCTGCATAGAGCACAATGAAAAGTTGCTTGTATATGAGTACATGCCCAATGCCAGTCTTGATTTTCACCTATTCGGTATGTTTCTGAACTCTATCCTTTCATTGGTATGTTGTGCTTATGCATGTTGGCTGTGAACTCGAAGTTCATTACTCTGTGTTGATTGAACACTGCTGGGTTTCAGTTTCTTTTGAATTCGGTTATATAACAACTGAAGATAGTTAGATTAAGATGTTTCTTACAAAATGCAGGAAATCATACACTAAAGATCAGGATTTTAAATTGCAATTGCAATTGCAATCACATTTGTGATTGTATTGTTATGCGCCAGTTATGAATCGCAATTATAAAAAAATGAAGTGGTAGTGGGATCGGCAACTGCAATTTGCAATTGTAGTTTGCATTGTCACTACAAACTAAGTTGTCAAGCTCTTATGCCTTTGGTTTTGGTGTTATTTCATTGTCACTATGTCAAAATTTTCACAATTTTCTTAGATAAGGAAAAAAAAAAAAATCAGCTAGATTGGAATTTATGTTGCAACATCATTATTGGAATTGCAAAAGGGCTTTTGTATCTCCATGAGTACACTAGACTTCAAGTAATTCATAGAGACTTGAAAGCCAGCAACATTCTGCTATATTGTGATATGACCCCCAAAATATCAAACTTTGGATTGGTGAGAGCATTTTGGGAAGACCAAAGACAAGCAAGTACCAGAAGAATAGCGGGTACATAGTAAGTGGCTGCAACATTAACATTTGAATTGCCAATTAAAATCAGAAACTATTTTTTTTTTTTTGTGTGTCTATATATCTTAAATAATACATTTTTTTTTAGATCTATGAATTTAAATTTATCCTTAAAAGTTTTGGATAAGTGGAAAAAATTAACGAGTTACTTATTAAACAGTGAATTTATGGCTCCTGAGTATGTTAAAGAAGGATTATTTTCAACAAAATCAGATATTTTCAGCTTTGGAGTTCTTGTGCTTGAAATTGCTGGTGGAAGAAGGAATACAAGATTTTATCTTTCAGAACATGGTCTCGGTCTTCTCACATATGTAAGTTTTCAAATCTTGTTGCACAAATGCTACTTGAACATATATATTTCACATATGTAGTACATAATTTTGTATATTTTTCAATAACATTTCAAACTACGTAAGTAATTATTTTAAGAAAGAATAACATTAAAACGTATATTTCACAAAGTTTTATATAATTACGATTGTTTACAGGCATGGAGATTATGGTGTGAAGGCAATGTTTTAATGCTGATGGATCCGGTATTACAAAATTCATGTATACCTAGTCAAGTCATAAAATGCATACACATAGGCTTATTATGTGTTCAAGAAGATGCAGCAAATAGACCCACAATGCCAACCATACCCTCGATGCTAGAAAGTGACACAATGGTCCTTCCCAATCCCACACAGCCAGCATTTTCTGTGGAAAGAATGATGTTGAGACAAGTACCCACTTCAAACAATTCAAAGAATTGCTCTATCAATCAAGTAACGATTTCTACTGATGCACCAAGGTGATTGGAAAACTCAATATGTTAGCATTTCCACTTTCATGGTTAATTGATCATAAACAATGTTCAGAATATAATTAGTGAGATATGTACTTACATGAAAAACATTTACCTTTGAATTTTTTGGTCTTTTTACTTAAGTATTAAAACTTGGGGATTATTGTCCCTTTTGCTTTTTATTTTTTACCGTTAATTCCAGATGAAATAGGCAGTGCTATACGACCGAAGCTTGCATTTTTTATCAATGGCCAATGCGATTTTAATAATTACTATGAAATAAGCAGTGCTAACTCCCTTCCTCTCCCCCTTGATCCAAAGGTAAAGTATGGATTTAGTTTTGTTCTCTCAAAAATCGATAGCTAAGGTAATGATCATTTCTCTCTATCTTAATTTTCTTTCAAAATTTTCCCATCTCTCTCTCTCAATCTCGATTATGCTCCTCTCTCTAGAAATTCCTTTTTTTCTCTAAAAGTTTCTCTCTCTTACTTGGTTTTTCTCTCTCTAAAAGGGGTTCTCTCTATAAAAAAAAAATGGAGTATAATAGGAGTTAGGTATTGAAAGGCCAAATTGAAAAATCATGTCATGCATACTTTTTCCTATCTTTGAACATGTGGCTTGGAATTCATTGGTCAATTATTGCACTTACGGATAATGTCTGAGACAAGCTGAATCAATTGGAGAAAACTTCCCTGAAAATTGAACTTACCAATGGGCCTTTGTACCAAGCCAACCTTTCCGCTCTCCTCTCATCGCTTACGTCTCACTCCCCTTCTTTCTTTGTGTACATTTCTCCTAATTAGAGAAATTGAATACTTAAAATTAGTAACACAATATTTGTAATGGTACCTTAACTTTCAATCCAATTGCTCAAGATATAACGTAGGGTTAAGTATTCTTGTATTTTTCTCAAATTATATAATCGTTCGTGTAAATGTTAGCCATTTTCAAATTTTGACAATAAAAGAAACACATAGGTAGTTTAATCACAAAAGAAAACAAACCATCCTTTTTATATGAAATCAATTCCATCTTCTACATTTCTTCAATTCTACAATCTCATGATTGTGTAGGGTGTTGTCTCCAAAGTAATTAATCACTCATCAATATTCAACATAGAGAGGAAAATTCAACTCAAGTTTGGCTTTCCTATAATTTATTCTAATATGTCTATTTCTCTACAATTAATTCTAAATCATCACAATCCGATTACAAATTATAATATTTACTAATATCAAGTTTTGGAAGGTCATCAATCCTGCCACCCCTAAATGAGGAGCCACCTGTATTCTTTTTTGGGTAGAGAAAAGTTTAGAGTAAGAGAATGTTATCCTATTCTAAGATTATAACATGTCGCAGGCTTTACCAATGACTTATAGTGATACTTATAGATTGTCTATTAAAAGGAGACTGCTAACAGTAAGATTCAAACATAAATCTTACAAGCGAAGTGGTTTGATTTTTACCAATTGAATCAACCACTTTGGCTGTTGCCGCCCGTGTTTGGAGTTCGGTTAGTATGACTAATAATTACAGAAATAGAAACACCGATCAGTTAAGTTAATTCCGCATATAACTTGGAAGTGTTGAGCAAATTGTTTAACATATAATATAAAACCGATCCTTGCCAGGAAAATTATCACTTGGTGGAAACAAATTATAGTTATTTTGGCAAGAGTCGTAATTTCTACGGAATATATTACTAAATTATTCTTGTTTTGTTCAAATTTCAATATTTGCATAGTCTCGTCTTTGAATGCAATATATCTAGATAAGTTTGGGTTTTATCTCTGTTGGGTCGTAGGTCGAATTAATGCCATATACTTAATTAAAGATGTGATAGTGAGAGTAGATTTAGTTGGTATGGTATTTCAAGATGTGATAAATTTAAAATTTAATCAGTTCATTCCTTATATAAAAATTACAATATTACACACAAATATAAAAGAAATAGTAAACTATGAAAAATTGTTTTTAATTTGTGCAAGTGGAAGCTATGAAAACCCAGAAATCAGAAATGCATTGATATATATTTTGGCCATAGAAATGAGAGAGTCTGGAAGTCACTAAATAACTCTGAAAAATGATGAGTATACATATCAGGTTGTAATATTGTATATCCTTGTCGGTGCGATCAATTAGCTTTCAATTCCATATAAATATGATAGGGAAGAGCATCAAATCTTTGTAGCTGATAATGCTATTACAAAATATGTGTAAATAATAAAATAATAGATATTCCCTTGACCAACTAATTAAACTATATAATATTTTTTCTTTTTCGGGGAAGATACATCTTTTTCCAGCTTTGGCTATATCCAACTCTATTGTAGTTCTCAATATGTTGTAGCTAGAGCTAGTCAAGTATAGAGGATCAAGAGATGGGGAAGAGGGAGCTAGTCAAGTGGGCACCATTTGCTTTGGCTCTTGTTTTATATGTGGGTAATGAATCATGTGCCTCATTCACTCCTCTTGATAATTATTTACTTGCTTGTGGTTCTTCCATGGATATTCACTTTCAGGGAAAGACTTTTATACCTGACTCTCATCTGCATTTCAAACTGGAAATGGAAACCACAAAATCAGTTGCAGTTAGCCATCCTGGCCCATCTTCAGTATATCTGTCAAGTCGAATTTTTTGGGGCAGAGCATCATATAAATTCAGAATTGAGCAACGAGGTTGGCATTGGATCCGCCTTTATTTTCACCCTCTACCATACTTGAAAGACCAGAACTTGGAATTTGCCTCAATAACAGTAGTCACAAATAAATTTGTGCTTCTGAATAATTTCACTTTCATGAGCAACAACAATTACTTGTTCAAGGAGTACGCAATAAATGTTGCATCAACAGAGTTGTCTCTCACATTTATTCCTTCAAGAAACTCGGTTGTCTTTGTTAATGCAATTGAAGTAGTCTCCATTCCAGATGAGATCTTTTCTAGTCAACCACTGGCTTTAAATCCCACTGCCCCTTTCAATGGCCTTTAAGAGTTTGCCCTTGAAACAAGTTAGCGCTTGAACGTGGGGGGCCTGTCTCTAGGTGCTGAGGATGACATTCTCGGTAGGAATTGGGAAAATGATGAAAAATACTTTTCCTCCCACAGTATTCCTCTGAGTGTTTCAGTTAACACTTCCATTATAAAGTATGTTGCTCCAGTTACACCTGAAACAGGTCCGGCACAAGTTTATGCTACCGCAAAAGCCAAGGGAGATGGTCAGGGGTCCAATTTAAGTTGGATCTCCTCTGAAAATCCAAACTTCAGGTGCTTTGTTCGACTGCACTTCTGTGATATCATGAGCAAATCAATCAACAGTCTAGTCTTCAATGTTTTTATTAATGATGGCATTGCCCTTGGGAATTTTGACATATCATCTCTAACTGGTGCACTGGATATGCCTTACTACAAGGACTTTCTTTCCACTGCCTCAGCAGATTCCAACACTTTTGACAATAAGTGTTGGTTCGGATACATTAGTAGACTCCACAAATGCAATTCTGAATGGGCTGGAGATAATGAAGATCAGCAATGAACTTGGGAGCTTGGATGGATTTTCTTCTGTTGGGAGTTTTCTTACCAAAAGAAATGGTAGGAAATTAGCAATCATAGTTGGCTCTAGTGTAAGTGCTTCAACTTTTTTCCTTCTCATTGGATTATGTTATTGTTCCTCAATTGTTCATAGGTCAAAGACAAGCTCGGTATCTAGTCTCAAATTTATACTTTCCTTGAGATACAAGAAGCAACTAAGAATTTTGATTAGAGCCTTCTTAGATGACATTCTCGGTAGGAATTGGGAAAATGATGAAAAATACTTTTTCTCCATGATTATTCCTCTGAATGTTTCAGTTAACACTTCCATTATAAAGTATTGTGCTCCAATGACACCTGAAACAGCACCGGCATAGGTTTATGCTACCGCTAAAGCCGATCAGGGGTTCATTTTTAGTTGGATCTTCCCTGTAAATCCAAACTTCAGGTACTTTGTGCGACTGCATTTCTGTGATATCATGAGCAAATCAATCAACAGTCTAATCTTCAATGTTTTTATTAATGATGGCATTGCTCTTGAGAGTTTGGACATATCATCTCTAACTCGTGCACTGGCTGTGCCTTACTACAAGGACTTTCTTTCCACTGCCTCAGCAGATTCCAACAATTTGACAATAAGTGTTGGTTTGCATAGATTAGCAGTCTCCACAAATGCAATTCTGAATGGGCTTGAGATAATGAAGATCAGCAATGAACTTGGCAGCTTGGATGGATTTTCTTCTGTTGGGAGTTTTCTTACCAAAAGAAATGGTAGGAAATTTGCAATCATAGTTGGCTCTAGTGTAAGTGCTTCAATTTTTTTCCTTCTCATTGGATTATGTTATTGTTCCTCAATAGTTCATAGGTCAAAGACAAGCTCGGTATCTAGTCTCAAATTTATACTTCCCTTGAGATACAAGAAGCAACTAAGAATTTTGATTAGAGCCTTCTTATTGGGGAAGGTGGTTTTGGAAAGGTTTATAAAGGAGAACTTGAACATGGGATTAAAGTAGCCATCAGTAGCGAATCGAGAATCCAGACAAGGTCGAAATGAATTACATAATGAGATTGAATTCTTATCCGCACTTAGTCATCAGAACCTTGTCTCTCTTATAGGCTACTGCAATGAAGGGTCAGAAATGATTTTGGTATTTGAGTACTTTGCAAACGAATCTCTTAGTAGTAATTTATATGGAACAGACTTGGTGCCTCTATCATGGGAAAAAAGACTTGAGATATGCATTGGACTTGCAAAGGGACTTCATTATTTTCACACTGGAGCTGCACAAAGCATAATCCATAGAGATGTGAAGACAACAAACATTCTCTTAGACAACAATTTGGTGGCGAAAGTTGCTGACTTTGGCATCTCAAGGAAAGGTCCATCATCTCTTGATAAGAGCCATGTAACAACTGCTGTAAAGGGTAGTTTTGGTTACTTTGATCCTGAATATTTTATAACTAAACATCTCACTGAGAAATCAGATTTATACTCATTTGGGGTGGTTCTGATGGAAGTTATCTGTGGCAAGTCTACTTTAGACGATTCTCATCCAACAGAGCAAATTAATTTGGCAGGATGGGCGTTAAATTGTCAAGAAAAGGGGACATTCCATGTTACTGTTGACCCAAGTCTTGATGGTAAAGTGAATTTGGATTCTCTTAATAAGGTTTTTGAGTTGGCTTGGAAGTGCTTAAAGGAGCAGCGGATAAAGAGACCATCTGTTGGACAATGAAAGAGTGGATGCAAGTCCCACATTACTTAAAAATGAGAAAAACAAAGAGTATATAAAGTAGAGTGACATAAAACACAAGTGACACACTTTATATCTCACACAACACTCTCTCACAACATGAAGGCTTGAATGAGATCCACTCACATATTTCAACACCATCAATGGGGTATGTATTGTGTGAACTAGAAAATGCTCTTCATCTTGAGTGGGCATCACCATCTGGGCATGGTTTTGTGGACTCTGTCCTTGATGGCGATGTTTTTAGTATTTAGGAGATTAATTAGGAGTTAGGTATTGAAAGGTCAAATTAAAAAATCATGTCATGCATACTTGTTCCTATATATCTTTTTCACGTGGGTTGAAATTCATTGGTCAATGCAGATCTTTGGAGAAGTTAGCAACGGTGCGTCTTAGTGGCTACTCGTATTTGACTAGGGAGTCTGATAATTGAAACGATACATGGGTTAAACTATTATTTTTGGTCATTTCCCTTTTTCCTTTTCCCTGGCCTCATTGTTGGAGCACCTCATGTTTACTTTTCTTATTCTTCTGTTCAGTTATTGAACTTAGCGATACTGTCTCTGAGACACGCTGAATCAATGACGAATTAGCCTTAGTTAGATGATTAAAAAAGGAGGATGATATTGTTGTATGAATTATGTGTAGTTTATAAAGAGTAAAGCATCACTTCTTATGATCTCATCACACTTCATAATGGGATTTGAAGATAAAATTTCACAATTTCTCTGCCATGCCAAGCTGAAGAAGCTTCGAGCTTTTTAACTTTAAACAACTGATTGTAAACTAGAAATTAAGCTCTTAATCCAAATAAATAATCAAGCTCTTAAATAAAATTAGGAGAAGGACTTCATAGACAACTTTTACCCGATAGATTAATACAAGAAAAATGAGGTGATGTGATATATAAACTTAAAAAGAAAGAATTCATGTAAAATTGAACCTTACACCTTTCTTGTTACATATGGCAAGGCTCGGGAATGTGAAGTTTTGGGTCCAAATTTCATTAGGAATAAGTAAGATTAGATTTATATGAAGGCATAGACTACTTTTTATTGTATAGCATCAAATAAATAAAAAATTATAAAAACAAACATTTACACGACTCACTACGTCTTTATTAATTTATTTCATGAAATTTTCGTCAACGATCTTGAGAGCCATGTATCTAGTCTTCGTTTCTTCTCTATTTTATATATACATGGACATCACATTAAATTTTTTCTTATGTGATATCACGTTAAATACCTATAATTGATCATAAGCTTCCATATCTCAGTTGTACTTATCTGTTTCATTTGCCTCCGCAAGAGAATTAAGAAAGAGAAGGACAACAGAAAATTGAATGGTTATTTCCTGTGAATTAGTCCGTCAGATATCTATCTTTTGATTAATTTCTTTGTAAAAGTGTTAAGAAATTTAATCTCTCGAGCTTAAGCTACTACGAGAAGTTTAAAAGGCTGTTATCTCTTCCCAATCAAATTCTAACTATCATGAACATAATAGACCGAAGTTGTAAAATGAAAATGCCATTATCTCCACTTTGCTAGACACAAATTCACTCTTTAAAGTAATGGTATCAAAACAATTAAGAAGCCATCATTTATGTCATAAAGTTTCAAAGAAAAATCTTTATAGATTCTTGCACTCCAAGCTATGAATAGTGAAATATTTAAGAAAAATAGAAGCAACCAAACTATTGGCTCTTCTCTCCAAATCATCAATCTAAAAGTCAAAGTCTCAACCTTTCTTTATTTCTCTCAATTCATCAGGAATTGCTTTCTCCTAATTAATATCCTTTCTTTTTTGTGTACATTTCTCCTAATTAATGCAGTAAGAATGGGATGGTCACTTACCTTCGTTGAGATATGATTCCAAGCCTGGAGTTCTGGATTATATTGTCTTGTAGCCTGGTATGTTGATTAGGATATTTTTGGTCGTTAATTTCCCTTTTTCCTTATTCCCTGGCCTCAATCTGATTAGCATATTTGTTCACTATGTTGAGTGAAATTTAATCATTTTACTCTTTATTTTGAATATTGTTGGAAGTCCTACTAATGAATTTGTGTGGTCAATGTTTCGTTGTTTTTCTGTTTTTATTCTTTAAGGCGTGACTTGGATTTCCACAATCATGTTTAATTTTCTTAATATTCTTCAGTTCAATTATTGAACTTACAGTGATACTGTCTGTGAGGACAAGCTGAATGAATTGGAGGAAATTGCCCTCAAAATATCTGCCCGACTCCACAGTCAATCCAAGTCAAGTTAAGAATTTCCGGTGAGGCTAGCATGCAATTAGAGTATGGTAGATTAGTTCCATATAGAGTCAACGTTTTTTGATGATGTCTACAAATCAATAGCATCCAGTGCGATCAGAAATTAAGTGATGTTGATGTGGTGGCTGTTGTTGCTACATGCATATGGTGGCAATGCCATAGCGCAACCAAGTTATTGGTCCTCTTCTTGTTCATACTCTGACTATTTTCCGGAACCAACCTAAATGATGTTGATGCAGTGGCAGTGTTTTCTTGGTCAATTTAATTGAAGTCTTTCACATTATGACAGTGGTATGCAAAAAACATCATTTACTTGTTATCTTCATTCAATAAATCATTATTAATTAATTGTATTTTTAATAGGACAACTAATAATTTTGGTAAAATACTAGTAGCCATTAAGTCGTACAGTTGCTAACTTCTCCAAAGGTTCCTTATTCTATGTCAAGGAATATGAATTCTAAACCACATGTTAAAAGATAGGAAAAAGTATGCATGACATGATTTTTCTATTTGGCCGTTCAAGACCGGACTCTTCCACTCCCTGCTAAGAATACTCAAAAGTGGAAGAAAAACTGAAGTAACCAAACCAATGGCCATTTGGCTCTCCTTTTCAAAATAATCAACTCAAGTCAAAGTCCTAATTTTCATTTAGTTTCCCTAATTCATCGGCAATTGACCCTCCTACCTTATTCACATAATTCAATTACAGTACTTATAGCTCAAGCACTTCATATTCCCATTGGCAATGGAGGTAACAAAACTCATCACTTTCCTAGTGATTCTGTGCTTCAAAGTCCTCAAAACAAGAGCACAATCCCCAAGCTACTATGGAGATGATTGCCATAACTCAAGTTTCTCAACAGAACAACCTCTCACTAGTGCATACCGAACCAACCTTAACAACGTCCTCTCATTGCTATCCTCTGACGCTGCCACTAGCAAAGGATACAACCACACCAGCACGGGCACCGGAACCGGAACCGGAGACGCTGTTTACGGCCTCTACGACTGCCGTGGCGATGTGGTTGGTCGCTTCTGCCAGTTCTGTGTCTCAACTGCCAGCAGAGAAATTATCACGCGCTGTCCAAACCGTCTCTCTGCCGTGGCATGGTATGATTTCTGCATTCTCCGGTACTCCAACCAGAACTTCTTCGGAAACCTCATTATAAACCCTATTTGGCACGCTTTCGGGTCGAAAAACATTTCGGATCCTTCAGAACTTGGGAAAGCTGAGACCTATATGAGAAGTTTGATAAGAAAGGCAACCGTTGAGACTAACCAATTGTTTGCTATGGGTGAGTTTGATTTGAGTCCGAATAAGAAAAGGTATGGGTTGGTGCAGTGCAGTAAAGACCTTACTAATGAAGAGTGTAGTCAGTGTTTGAAGGCTATGTTAGATAAAGTTCCCCAATGTTGTGGGACAAAACAGGGATGGCAGGTTTTTGCTCCTAGTTGTTACATGAAGTATGATGATTTTATGTTCTATTGGTTGAATACTCAAACAACATCATCTTCTCCTATGCCTGATCCAAGAACAGGTAACAAATTAGCTATTCTTGTTTAATTGTGAGATTTTATTTTATTTTATTTTTACTTCGGTTAAAACTTTAGATTATACTCAAGCTAGCATTTTTGGCCATGTAGTTCAGCCTTCAATTTTCTAGGCCTGGTTTTTTTATTTCTTTTTATTTTTTTGGTGGGGGTTTCTTGATTATATGTTTATGACTCCCTTTCTTTGTTTTCGATTTGAATGGAAAGATTTCTTTCTTTTCCAAAAAACAAAATTATCTAGGCCTAGTTGCAGTACTTGAGGGATTATATATGGTATCAAAGTTGATATACCAGCATGAAGTGAGTATCCCGCATTGCAGGTGAAGATGTTGGGCCAAACAAGGTTGTTAGACTGTTGAATAGGGGACATTGTGTAACCCAATCTCACATTAGATATGTTTCTTAAATCTAATCAGGTGGAAATGCGGGAATCAGTAGATCAAAGATTGTAATCATCAGTATCATTTGTGGACTAGTAGCAATAGCTCTACTGAGTTGCTTTATGCTTTGGTGCAAGAATAGGAAAGGTAAAGGTAGTTCTGCTTTCTAGACTCCCAAAGTTATTCGAGTTAAATGAACAAATTTTAGCAGCTGTAAACTTAAACGTTTTCACTTGTAGATGGATATGGACTAAAAAATGAGAGCTCTCCACCACCACTTCACGCTCATGTCCAAAACAATGACTCAATGAATGCTGACCATCTCACGATGCCTTTAAGTATAATTAAACAGAGTACCAGCAACTTTTCAGATCAATCTAAATTAGGGGAAGGAGGATTTGGCCCTGTTTACAAGGTAAGATATAAATGTATCTCAAAAGGGTTTCTGTTGCCTAGCTCATATAATCAGTCTTATCTTAGAAAAATGTTTTCAGGGAATTTTACCAGATGGAAGGAACATTGCAGTAAAAAGGCTGTCAAAAAACTCTGGTCAAGGTTTAGAGGAATTCAAGAATGAAGTCATCTTTATTGCTAAATTGCAACACAAGAACCTTGTGAGACTCTTGGGTTGCTGCTTAGAGGGAAATGAGAAGTTACTTGTATATGAATATATGCCCAATGGCAGCCTTGACTTTCACATATTCGGTATGTTCCTATAAAACTCTATTCTTTCATCGTTATATTCCTCTTGAACATGTTTGTATAATTATAGGAGGGGCTACAGCTAGCTAGTTTGGTGTGAATTAATTAGAAGTTCATTGTTCTATATATGTTGATTGACAACAGCTAGCTCTGCACCTTTTGTTTTAATATCATATTGTATAATAGCAAAAAAAAAGTGTAGGAAAAAATGTTTTATTTTCTAGTGGTGAGATTGGGTTTGGGTAGTATGTAGGAGGTTAGGGGTTTGAACTTCTTTACCGTCATATAACCAGAAAGAAAATGTTTTATTTTCAACTATATTAATAATCATGATATCATATACTGAGATTTTGAAGACAAAAACATCATCGTGAAAAATCTTTTTATCTAGTTTGTCATCACTAACCAAGTAGTAACTTAAAATGTCTGGATCTAATCTAATTTATAGTGGTCTTCTCATCTTGTCTCTATGTTCTGATTTCTACACATTTGTTGTTAGATAAGGAAAAACAAACTCAACTTAATTGGAATATACGCCTCAATATCATTATTGGCATTGCAAAAGGCCTTCTGTATCTCCATGAAGACTCAAGACTTACAATAATTAATAGAGATTTAAAAGCTAGCAATATTTTGCTAGACCATGATATGACACCTAAAATATCTGACTTTGGATTGGCAAGAGCTTTTGGTAAAGACCAAAGACAAGCAAATACAAGAAGAATTGCTGGTACATAGTAAGTAACTGTGACACCACTTATATATATGCAGTACAAGTTTAAGCAAAAACAAGTAGTTTTCTTGTATCAGCATGTTTTTTAAAATAACTTATTTGATTAAGCCAAAGAAATTTCTTTTATTTGTTTTTATAATTTGGAAAATTAACATAATTACATTAATTTTAAACAGTGGATATATGGCTCCGGAGTATGCTATGGAAGGATTATTTTCAGTTAAATCTGATGTCTTTAGCTTTGGAGTTCTGATACTAGAACTAGTTAATGGAAAAAGGAATACTAGATTTTATCTTTCGGAACATGGCCTAAGTCTTCTCACGTATGTAAGTTTCTTATCCTTAATGTTGCACAATGTTACTTGCACAAAGATTTCACAACCATAGTAACTTCCGTGAGTTCTTCATTAATTCAGTTTTCAAACAAGTTAGTAAATTTTAGACAAACCATTGCTTTTTCAATATAAAGGTAATTTATTTTTATATTTGCTAAAATTACTATATATGCTTTAAAAAGGCACCTTTTTGAGAAAGGATTTTGCAAGTTGTATTTATAGAAATAATAATATTTATTCTTGTCTATATATTACCGAAACGTTCAAGAAAAAAAAAAATGAGAGAAAGAAATAGAAAAGAAAATTGTTTTAACTATAGCCTTATAATTGCTCACAGGCATGGAGATTATGGTGTGAAGGCAATGCTATAGTGTTGATGGATCCGATACTGGAAAAGTCATGCACAGCGAGTGAAATTATAAAATGTATACACATCGGTTTGTTGTGTGTTCAACAAAATGCGGCGAATAGACCTACAATGTCAACTGTAGTTTTGATGCTAGCAAATGATACAATGGTGCTTCCTGATCCCACGCAGCCAGCATTTTCTGTTGGAAGAATGGCGTTAGAACAAGAATGTACGTCAAACAATTCTCAGAATTGCTCTATCAATCACGTAACTGTTTCTGATTTTCCACCCAGGTTATAGGTACTAGAACTATATCTGTACTAAAAGTTCATTGATTGCAAATGATTTTGAAATTTTTATAACCAAGACAGAGAGAAAGACCTTGAAGAAAAATTTGTGATAATTAAACAATAGTTTTATTTGGAGAGAAATCATAAATTATCATATAGGAAAAATAGTTGAAGTGCATAAATTGTCCCAGAAAAAAATATTAAATTTCATTTTTTTGTGAACTTTTTTATGTATAACTTAATTTATGCTACTTATCTAAATGTTTTAACTCACACTTAGTCACTATATATAATTTATGAGAGCGTCGCAATGTGTCGCAATGTCCTTTTTCAGGAGCGCGAAACGGAGCAGCGAAACTCCCTCACGAGAAAAATAAAAAGTATAAGGATGCATAATATGATGCAAAAGAATGGAGTCACCACCAATCATTTTATTCCATCTTTAAACAAATGAAATGGTGCTGTTGGACACCTAAAAGATTTGATCTACGTTCAGAGTTTGGATTCAAGGGTTGATTATGTGTATGGAAGGTATTAGCACCCTACGACGTCCATTCTTAGAACAGTTACCTATTTAATCTTTTGTTATCTCTTAAAGTGAATTAAATTGGTCCTAATAGTGTGTTTAAAATAAAGCAATACTTTGTTAAGTCCTGTCAGTCCTTCTGGCGAAACCTAAAAATATGTCTCAAGACTATTAGGTAGAGTTCGTGATTGTTATTATAATCCTCTCCTAATTTATTCTGTCATAAGCAAGTTTTAACATTTATGAGTAATAACTAGAAAATGCATGAAATGCAATTTATTATAAATGTTAGAAAATGAATTTGAGATTTGTGGAAAAAAGATTTTTTATTAAAGGTCTTTCTTTAGTCCACCAGTACATCTGGAAATGCCAAAGGGACATTCCTCACCTCTGAAATGTCAAAGAGTCGCTATCATTACAGTTATCCGCAATTATTCCATCGTCGGTACTTTAATCCACATTTTAAGGTAAATAAAAATATGATATTATACATAAAAATATTTTTTAGAGAATTATGCATATAAAAGATTTTTATCAGGAGTTAACTTCAAGCCCCACCAGTACCTCTGGCAAAACCAGAGAAACCCCTTTACCTCCGGAATGTCAAAATATCACTATCATTATAGCTAATTTTGATTATTCTCTCGTTGGTAATCTCAATCTAGCATAGGTAAAAAAACATAATGACGAAATGTAACGAGATGTATCACAATGCAGCAAATAAATGTTAAAAAAATATTAATTAAAAAGATAAAGCGATATTGGAAATTTTATTGGCAACACTAGTGCCTCTGGCATAACCAAGAAAATTATCCCTTACCTTAGAAATATTAGGAAACAATTGTCAACACAATTATTCTCTAACTTAATCCGTCGTCGGGCTTTGATTTTCTAAAAAGGAAGGGAAAATGACTAAGTATAATACGAAATGTATAACACATGTAATATAAATAAGATAAAATAAATTAATATATAAAAAAGATAAATAAACATGATAATAACAATATGCAAAGAACAAATAAATAAAAACTAATAAATAAATTACAATGGCCAAAAACAAAACATGAGTCATAAATAAATGAGCTCAAAGAAAAGCTAAAACTAAATACATTAAATAATATAACTCTTAAGTAAAAGATAGATTTAACTCCATTAATAAAAATAAATAAAAAAAAAGTGCAATTCAATTAAAAGAATCAAAGCCTAAGAAGTAATGCATTTCCATTGTTTAATGATTAATTAAAGAAAAATGGTCAAATTTGAATATATACAAACAAAACTACCAAAACCTAAAAAAACACCATGCAAGCTAGTATATCTTGATATTTATATATAAAATACATATACTAATACTTCATAAAAACAAATAAATGGCTTTTAAAATTCGGACTGGGCTTATGCTGAAGCAAAGGAAATAAAAAAAAATACACAAGAGGCCATTACAAGGCCCAAACCAAAATAGCCTCAACATGGAAGGAACTAATGAGCTGGTTCTACATCAGGACCCAACCAAGCTAAGCTTAAATGAAGACTAATGGACCAGCACTAATGTGGCCCACAAAAATTCAACACTAGTCCAAATAAATGACTTAAGCCCAAATGAAAATCAGAAACTAAAACCCAAAACAAAACAAAATATATNCACTAGAAAGAGGACTTAGTCAAAGAACTTTAAAAGAAAGAAATCAGAAACAAGACCACCATAGACACACGAGAAGAAACAGAGAGGAGAAACGGGGAAGGAAGGGAAAAATGCAGCACCTCACCTCTTGGCCTTGGGGGTTCAAAAATCTGGTTCTAACCCATTGACCAGTGTGCCCATGTAAGGGTTTTTCTCTCTACTTCATCATTTCCGTCAAAATTTCTCTATTTCTCTCTCTATTTCTCCTATTAGGTTCTATATCTCTCTCTAAAAAATTGGTCTCTCTCTCTCTAAAAGGGGATTCCTCTCTCTACTTGGGGTTTCCCTCTTGCTGAAAAATGACTGGTTTAGGGGTGGAATTAATTTTTGGCTTCTCTTCCCTAATTCGGTCTCTTTCTCTTAAAAGGTTTTTTTTTTCTTTTGCTAAATATACAAAGAGTGGGAATGGAGTTTGACCAACTTATGAAAAAAAAAATGAAATTATTAACATGTTGAATATATTATAGTGCAACCAAAATGGAAATTTAGCAGGGGGAATTAAAAAAAATTAAACCATGAGATAATGCTAATACCTGAATTGATGAACTGTATTATCTGAATTGATGAACTATATTATCTGATTTCCTTTTCAATTCTCAAAGTGTTCTTTTTCTTGCCTGTGCTACTGGATGTTATCTCTATTTGTTTTAGAGTTTTTGAACTCTCTGCTTGTCTTGTTTCTCTCTATTTTGGTATTGCTCTTGTTTATGTTTTTTTACTTCTGTTTTGTGAGGCTTTTTATAGCCGGAGCTTTGTGCAAGTTGCACTGACGGGAGTTGATGACTTTCTGCTTTCAAGCTGCAAGAGACATGGTTTGAAGCATGGCTGAACTAGTGAATAGCAAAGGAGTTGCTGCCTTGCGTGTTGTCTAGAACAACATTTATTTCTTCTTTGTTTTTTATTATAGTGTCAATACAATGAACACAAAAACATGAGTTATTTTGATCTAGAATGAAAATTACAAGAGAGATGACAGCATAACAACTCTCATAATAAAAAGATAATAAAAGGTAAAAAAAAAAAANAAAAAAAAGGCTTTCATGATGATATTTTGTTTCTTCTAAATACATATTGTGTTTGTTTTGATTTTTGTCAAATTTTTATTGGATTAGCAATCTCTTCATTGGAACTTTCAAAAAAAAAAAAAAAAAAATCATGTAATAACTAAAAGATTTGCCACGGAGGTGTGGATCGCCAAATTTAGAGACAAAGTATCCGAGTTGAGTTTTAATGTTGTATTCTAGTGTGATATTAGCAACTTCACAAATAGTAGGGTAAGGGTGCACAAGACGATGCTGCCCAAATTTGATCACTTCCCTACGTTATAGGGATCCATATGATATCTCAGAGACCAAAATATAAAATGTCGATGGCCGCCCAAGGTAAAGCAGTCAATGGGCTAGCTAGGGTCGCTCTATTTCGCCTTATATCAACCCATAACAAAACCAAAATAGGTCAAGACCTTTGTAGAGAGATTTTTTCTGTCACATGAACCAAAGAAATAATGTGTTATGCAAAACTTTATTTAAGTCATTTGCAAATAACATTATATATATATATATATATATAATACATATCTATATATATGTATGTATATCTATGTGTATTAGAAACTTAAGAACAACAATGAAATAAGCAAGTGAATATTCAAACAACATCATCTTCTCCTATGCCTGATCCAAAAACAGGTAACAAATCAGCTATTCTTGTTTAATTGTGAGATTTTATTTTATTTTTTTACTTAGTTAAAATTTTAGGTTCTAACATAAAATTTATAAATCAAATGATGAATTCAGTATCACTCAAGTACAAGCTGATTGATATTTTTTAAACTAATTATATATTACACAAACTTTAGCGTAACATTTCACAAACTATACTATGTGGCAGAATAGAAGAGTGATGGAGTAAATATTGCTTCTTAATTGAGGGTAGCAATACTCCCTCTAAAAGAGTGTAGCATAGCCCTCACCTTTTTTTTTTTTTTTTTCTCTAACTACAACTCTGAATTTTAATTGCGACTCTGTTTGACTAGTTCTCACACTTAAGAATCTTGTGAAATTTTACTGATCTGGAATTACTTATTAATCCTCTTTGTCTCTGAACATATATATGACTTTTTTTTCCCCCAGTATTAGACTAATATAAAACCCCTGGGCCACAGATTAATGGAGGATTCTTTTCATTTTTCTTCTCTCATTTTTTAAAAATTTATGAAGGCAACAACTAGGATGTCTATTATGTGACCTGTAAGCAATTATATTTAACAGACAAGTTTCAAAACACAAAAAGAATCTTTTATAAACAATATTAGTTTTTAAGATGCTTTTTTCATAGTATCTATTTTTTTTAAAAAAAAAATTCTATTACATTTCCAAAAAGGATAATTCATTGAAAACAAGAACCATTGTTCTTTCCTATGCCTTAGGGTTAGGGTTAATTAGGGAATCCTTTACTAAATAAGGACTTACTTGGAATGTTTCTGTAGGTTTGTATGTTGAATTCGGTACATATGGGGAAAAATTGCATCATATGTTCTTCTTTGTATCTCTTGCAGCCAAACAGGGAGGTACTAATAAGTCAAGAACTTTGATCATTAGCATAATAAGTGCATTGGTGGCAGTAGCTCTATTAAGTTGCTCCATCTACTACTTCTTGTGCCAAAATAGAGTAAAAAAAGGTAATCACCTCTCATTAACCTAACTAGCGTGTAAGAAGTATTATTTGAGTATCCTCATTATAAATTTAGATGATTCATTTGTAGAGATGCTAGTATTAGAGACCACTCCTCTATAGCTTTCCATGGCAATATTCAAAGTCAGAACTCATATGAAGACCTTCCTACTGTCTCTTTTATTACAATTCAAGAGAGTACCCACAACTTTTCAGAAGCATCTAAATTGGGAGAAGGTGGATTTGGCCCTGTTTACAAGGTGCTAATCAGTTGAATTTGAAAGATATACCTAGTTTTGATTTAACTCTCTATTGCTCTATTTCACTTTCCTTTTTCCAACTTTTTATTAGGGAATTTTGCCATATGAGAGGGAAATCGCGGTAAAAAGACAATCAAAAAGTTCTAGCCAAGGCTTAGAGGAGTTCAAAATGAAGTAATCTTCATAGCTAAATTGCAACACAGAAACCTTGTGAGACCTTTAGATTGCTACATTGACGAAGATGAAAAGCTACTTGTATATGAGTACATGCCAAATTTTAGTCTTGACTCTCACCTTTTTGTTATGATTTTTGAGAAATTTGTGCCTTTTTCCATTTCTTTTCTAATTTTCATATTTTGAAATACAGTTAGTGCAGTCATAATAAAAAAAGAATTAAAAAAAAAAAGAATGAACTTTTTGTAATTTTATCAAATTTTAAAGTATGTATAGATAATTTTCCTTAAAACATTAATTATATAACTAGCTAGAATTACTTAAAGAGCTGTGCTGCATAGAAGAGACATATTGCCTATTATATTATGATTGGTGTCTAGCAAAATTACATGAAAGAAATAATGGCATTTTCATTGTAATACTTCTGTCTATTATATTATGATTGGTAGAATTTGACTGGGAAGAGATAAGTACAACTGAGATATGTAAGTTGATGATTAATTATAAGTTGTAGCAATATGATGTGGCTGTAACAACTAACAATTTGACTGGGAAGAGATAAGTACAACTGAGATATTGAAGTTTATGATTAATTATGAGTTGTAACTATATGATGTGGCTGTAACAACTAACAATATATTTAATATGATACATAAGAAAACAATTAATGCGATATCAGTGTATACATATAAAATAAATCAAAATGAACACTAGCTAGATGGCTCTCAAGATCGTTGACAATGGGAAACTTCCATGAAATAAATTAATAAAGGCTTAATGACTCGTGTAAATGTTTGTTTTTATATAAATCTAATTTTACCTATTTCCATTAAATATAGTGGATAGCATATATTTGATAACAAAAATTATAATATAGAAACAAGTGATAAGGACAAATTTTTTAAATGGTGGCAAATTGATAATGTTCATATAAATCCAAACAAAAATTATTAACTAAATAACAATTAATATTTAACCACATAAAGTCTAATTTAAAGATAAATCGCTTAATACCACGTCAATCATCTAAGAGCAACATTAGAAATTGGAGGCTGACTGGGAGTGGGAAGGATAATTTCATCACTTCCTATCATTTCAACAACCATAGACATGGTGGGTCGATCTGTTGCATCCTCTTGCACACATAATAAAGCTAAATGTATGCATTTCATAACTTCCCTTGGCGTGCAATTCTTTTCTAGTAAGGAATCCCTAAGCATTAAACTTTTTCCTTCACACCATAACCTCCATGCCTGTGTATGCAGTTGTAGAAAACAAATAAGCTACAAAAGAAGGCCAGACCATTTCTCTTTTTCTACTTTTTTTTTTCAAAAAAAAAACATAAATAGCAAGCAAAATTTTGTTGAAACAAGAATTTAAATCATACATATGCCAGAAGACTTTCACCATGCTCTATAAGATAGTACTGATCACTATTCTTTTTTCCACTTATGATCTCAAGAAGAAGAACACCAAAATTGAAAACATCACATTTCATTAAAAATAATCCTTTCATAGCATATTCTGGAGCCATATATCTACTATATGAAATGAAAACTGTCAATATACCAAGTTATAGACATGTTATATGAACATTGTAATATAAATTATAACCTGAAAACTGATTAAAAGTTGACACATACTATGTACCAACTATTTTTTGTGTATTTGCTTGTCTTTGGTATCCTTTGAATATCCTTGCCAATTCAAAATCTAAGATTTTTGGGTTCATATTCTGGTCTAGCAAAACATTTCCCGCTTTCAAGTCTCTATGGATTACTCTAAGACGAGAATCCTCATGAAAGTACAAAATGCCTCTTACAATTCCATTGATGATGTTTAATCGTATATTCCAATCTAGTCGATGTCACCTAGCTTTATCTAACAGAACAAGATGGGAGAGCTAGATTAATGGTGAGCATGGTAAATGGGATATATTGACACCAGATGTAAGATTAGACACATTTAAATCATCAAATAACTTCTTGTAAAAGAAAATTTTCACAAAATCCACTATTGGTTTAGAAGCTCTGATAATATATATTTGATATGTTTTTAAAATATAAGTATATATAACAATTAGATTAGATACTCAAAAATGTTGGACTTATATAAATTTGTACATATATCATCAACACTACAATATCTTCTGATTTAACAGTTGGATTGATAAAATTCAAATTCTGTAAAAAGTTATTCAATTTTATAAGTGTTTAAGTTNTATAAGTGTGTAAGTTCTACTCAAAAAATCCCCGGCCACCTACACATACACATAATTTTTATTTTGGCAAAAAATTGTGTTGAAATATGAACAAACATTTACACGACTCACTACGTCTTTATTAATTTATTTCATGAAATTTTCCCATCGTCAACGATCTTGAGAGCCACCTATCTAGTCTTCGTTTCTTCTCTATTTTATATATACATGGGCATCACATTAATTTTTTTTCTTATGTGATATCACGTTAAAAATATACCTATAATTGATCATAAACTTCCATATCTCAGTTGTACTTATCTGTTTCATTTGCTTCTGCAAGAAAATTGAGAAAGAGAAGGACAACAGAAAATTGAATGGTTATTTCCAGTGACTTAGTCCGTCAGATATCTATCTTTTGATTAATTTATTTGTAAAAGTGTTAAGAAATTAAATCTCTCAAGCTTAAGCTACTACGAGAAGTTTAAAAGGCTGTTATCTCTTCCCAATCAAATTCTAACTATCATGAACATAATAGACCGAAGTTGTAAAATGAAAATGCCATTGTCTCCACTTTGCTAGACACAAATTCACTCTTTAAAGTAATGGTATTAAGAAGCCATCATTTATGTCATAAATTTTCAAAGAAAAATCTTTATAGATTCTTGCACACCAAGCTATGAATAGTCAAATATTTAAGGGAAATAGAAGCAGCCAAACTATTGGCTCTTCTCTCCAAATCATCAATCTAAGAGTCAAAGTCTCAACCTTCCTTTATTTTTCTCAATTCATCAGGAATTGATTTCTCCTAATTAATATCCTTTCTTTTTTGTGTACATTTCTCCTAATTAATGCAGTAAGGATGGGATGGTCACTTACCTTCGTTGAGATATGATTCCAAGCCTGGAGTTCTGGATTTTATTGTCTTGTAGCCTGGTATGTTGATTAGGATATTTTTGGTCGTTAATTTCCCTTTTTCCTTATTCCCTTGCCTCAATATGATTAGCATATTTGTTCACTATGTTGAGTGAAATTTAATCATTTTACTCTTTATTTTGAATATTGTTGGAAGTCCTACTCATGAATTTGTGTGGTCAATGTTTCTTTGTTTTTCTGTTTTTATTCTTTAAGGCGTGACTTGGATTTCCACAATCATGTTTACTATTCTTAATATTCTTCAGTTCAATTATTGAACTTATAGGGATACTCTCTGTGAGGACAAGCTGAATGAATTGGAGGAAATTGCCCTTAATAACTCCACAGTTAATCCAAGTCAAGTTAAGAATTTCCAGTGAGGCTTGCATGCAATTAGAGTATGGTAGATTAGTTCCATATAGAGTCAATTTTTTTGATGATGTCTACAAATCAATAGAATCCAGTGCGATCAGAAATTAAGTGATGTTGATGTGGTGACTGTGTAAAATACTGGTATAGAGATGAACCAGAGAGAAAGAAGAGTGATACAGCAGAGGAAAATCAGAGAATTTCAGTATATTATCTCAACCTATCAGAACTATACAAGCTTTGACTTTATATACAGTGTACAGCAGTCAACTAATCTAACAAAACAGTTAGAGTACAGCTCAGCAAGTAACTAACTAGCTAACTAAGGTTAAATAACTAAACTAACCGTAGTAGGTAATAACTGATCTAGTTATAATAGTTAACCACTTAATTAACTTGTAACTCAAGTTTATATACAACTAGAGATAAATCTGTACAGACTGTTGTTGCTATATGCATATGGTGGCAATGCCATAGCGCAACCAACTTATTGCTCCTCTTCTTGTTCATACTCTGACTATTTTGTGGAACCAACTTAAGTGATGTTGATGCAGTGGCAGTGTTTTCTTGGTCAATTTAATTGAAGTCTTTCACATTATGACATTGGTATGCAAAAAACATCATTTACTTGTTATCTTCATTAAATAAATCATCATTAATTAATTGCATTTTTAATAGGACAACTAATAATTTTGGTAAAAGGGTAATAAGATGACAACAAGCAGAGTACAAGGGCTAAGTTAGTTATGTTGACAAGTTAGTTGGGACAAATAACAGTGACAAGCACCTTTTACGAATATTATTAGTTGGCAATTTTCTCCAATTCATTCAACTTGTCTCACACATTATCCGTAAGTTCAATAATTGAACAGGAGAATAAGAAAAGTAAACATGATTGAGGAATTTGGCTCTCCTTTTCAAAATAATCAACTCAAATCGAAGTCCTATTTTTCATTTAGTTTCCATAATTCATCAGCAATTGACGCCTCCTACCTTATTCACATAATTCAATTACAGTACTTATAGCTCAAGCACTTCATATTACCCATTGGCAATGGAGGTAACAAAACTCATCACTTTCCTAGTGATTCTGTGCTTCAAAGCCCTCAAAACAAGAGCACAATCCCCAAGCTACTATGGAGATGATTGCCATAACTCAAGTTTCTCAACAGAACAACCTCTCACTAGTGCATACCGAACCAACCTTAACAACGTCCTCTCATTGCTATCCTCTGACGCTGCCACTAGCAAAGGATACAACCACACCAGCACGGGCACCGGAACCGGAACCGGAGACGCTGTTTACGGCCTCTACGACTGCCGTGGCGATGTGGTTGGTCGCTTCTGCCAGTTCTGTGTCTCAACTGCCAGCAGAGAAATTCTCACGCGCTGTCCAAACCGTCTCTCTGCCGTGGCATGGTATGATTTCTGCATTCTCCGGTACTCCAACCAGAACTTCTTCGGAAACCTCATTATAAACCCTACTTGGCACGCTTTCGGGTCGAAAAACATTTCGGATCCTTCAGAACTTGGGAAAGCTGAGACCTATATGAGAAGTTTGATAAGAAAGGCAACCGTTGAGACTAACCAATTGTTTGCTATGGGTGGGTTTGCTTTGAGTCCGAATAAGAAAAGGTATGGGTTGGTGCAGTGCAGTAGAGACCTTACTAATGAAGAGTGTAGTCAGTGTTTGAAGGCTATGTTAGATAAAGTTCCCCAATGTTGTGGGACAAAACAGGGATGGCAGGTTTTTGCTCCTAGTTGTTACATGAAGTATGATGATTTTATGTTCTATGGGTTGAATACTCAAACAACATCATCTTCTCCTATGCCTGATCCAAGAACAGGTAACAAATTAGCTATTCTTGTTTAATTGTGAGATTTTATTTTATTTTATTTTTACTTTGGTTAAAACTTTAGATTATACTCAAGCTAGCATTTTCGGCCATGTAGTTCAGCCTTCAATTTTCTAGGCCTAGTTTTTTTTTGTTTTGTTTTTTTGGTGGGGATTTCTTGATTATTTGTTTATGACTCCCTTTCTTTGTTTTCGATTTCAATGGGAAGATTTCTTTCTTTTCCAAAAAACAAAATTATCTAGCCCTAGTTGCAGTACTTGAGGGATTATATATGGTATCAAAGTTGATATACCAGCATGAAGTGAGTATCCCGCATTGCAGGTGAAGATGTTGGGCCAAACAAGGATGTTAGACTGTTGAATAGAGGACATTGTGTAACCCAATCTCACATTAGATATGTTTCTTAAATCTAATCAGGTGGAAATGCGGGAATCAGTAGATTAAAGATTGTAATCATCAGTATCATTTGTGGACTAGTAGCAATAGCTCTACTGAGTTGCTTTATGCTGTGGTGCAAGAATAGGAAAGGTAAAGGTAGTTCTGCTTTCTAGACTCCCAAAGTTATTCGAGTTAAATGAACAAATTTTAGCAGCTGTAAACTAAAACGTTTTCACTTGAAGATGGATATGGACTAAAAAGTGAGAGCTCTCCAGCACCATTTCATGCTCATGGCCAAAACAATGACTCAATGAATGCAGACCATCTCACGATGCCTTTAAGTATAATTAAACAGAGTACCAGCAACTTTTCAGATCAATCTAAATTAGGGGAAGGAGGATTTGGCCCTGTTTACAAGGTAAGATATAAATGTATCTCAAAAGGGTTTCTGTTGCCTAGCTCATATAATCAGTCTTATCTTAGAAAAATGTTTTCAGGGAATTTTACCAGATGGAAGGAACATTGCAGTAAAAAGGCTGTCAAAAAACTCTGGTCAAGGTTTAGAGGAATTCAAGAATGAAGTCATCTTTATTGCTAAATTGCAACACAAGAACCTTGTGAGACTCTTGGGTTGCTGCTTAGAGGGAAATGAGAAGTTACTTGTATATGAATATATGCCCAATGGCAGCCTTGACTTTCACCTATTCGGTATGTTCCTATAAAACTCTATTCTTTCATCGTTATATTCCTCTTGAACATGTTTGTATAATTATGGGAGGGGCTACAGCTAGCTAGTTTGGTGTGAATTAATTAGAAGTTCACCAGATGGAAGGAACATTGCAGTAAAAAGGCTGTCAAAATACTCTGATCAAGGTTTAGAGGAATTCAAGAATGAAGTCATCTTTATTGCTAAATTGCAACACAGGAACCTTGTGAGACTCTTGGGTTGCTGCTTAGAGGGAAATGAGAAGTTACTCGTATATGAATATATGCCCAATGGCAGCCTTGACTTTCACCTATTCGGTATGTTCCTATAAAACTCTATTCTTTCATTGTTATATTCCTCTTGAACATGTTTGTATAATTATGGGAAGGGGCTACAGCTAGCTAGTTTGGTGTGAATTAATTAGAAGTTCATTGTTCTATATATGTTGATTGACAACAGCTAGCTTTGCACCTTTTGTTTTAATATTTCATTGTATAATAGTAAAAAATAGTGTAGGTAAAAATGTTTTATTTTCTAGTGGTGAGATTGGGTTTGGGCAGTATGTAGGGGCACTTTGACTTAGTTATTCTAGTTTTAGAAGATTTTTACATAATTGTTGTACATTAAAACATATTTACGTGAATAATGTAATTCTTTTAAAATTCAAAATTCAAAAAAACAAATTGATTTGGACAGCATAGAATTTCCCGAACACGCCGTGGGCCAAGCGGCGTATCTCTAGAACACGCCCCACCCACATGGCACGTCCGGATTTGTCCCCCTCTCCCAAGATGCGGGTCCCAGTTGAATGAAAAGCTGCCAAATTCTCTGCTCCTTGTTTACTCTCCTAGCGTACTGATTTTTCTTGTTCCAAATTCTCAAATCTTGCCTTAGGCTCTGTTTGGGAGTTTTTTTGGAGGGGAGAGGAGAGGAGAGGAGATGAGAGGAAAGGGAGGGGCTTTCCTCTCATTTGTTTGGATGATTAAAATGAGGAAAAGGAAAGGAAAGGGAAGGAAAAATCTTATTGTAAAATATTTTTACTAGTTTACCCTTTATTATCTTTTCACTCTTTTGTTCTAATTCAATTTTTTTAATTATAAATGTAATTATTATTTATTTATTAAAAAAATAAAAATTGACAATAACCGAATTCATACTCTAATTAAGTACATTTTCATAAAAAAGAAGTAAAATTTCATAAATATTAAATTATTAATATATAATATACACTTATTGCTTCTAATGAGTCATAAAAAAATTAATATACTATATATTTTCAAAAAGAAAATAAACTGTGCATCTGAAAAATTAT
>QAOA01005512.1:82939-196337 GCA_003255065.1 Cercis canadensis
TTTTTTTTTTTTTTTTTTTTTGTATTTATTGGAGGCTACACGATAGAGAGTAGGTCATTACTTCTTATGATCTCATCGCACTGAATTAGAATGGGTTCAAAGATAAAAATTTCATAATTTCTCTCCCATGCCAAGCTTAAGAAGCTTTGACCTTTTCAAGTTTAGAAAACTGATTATATAATACAATTAGGAGAAGGACTTTTTAGATAACTTTTCCCGATAGATTTATATAAAGGAATATATTATCTTTTATTGTTTAGCAAGTCTTTGTTAATGGAAGTTTTTAGATAACTTTTTAGATAACTGATTATATAATTTCTCGCACGAATCATTACGCCTTTATTAATTTATTTCATGGAAGTTTCTTAATGTCATCGATCTTGAGAGCCATCTAGCAAGTCTTTGTTTCTGTTAATTGAGAGCCATCTATATATATATGGACATCACGTTAATTGTTTTCTTATGTGATATCACATTAAATATATTGTTACAACCACATCATATAATCACAACTTAAATGGTATTTCTTATGACTTATTCGGTCAGATATGTACCTTTTCATTCGTGAATTTATTTGATAAAAGTGTCATCTCTTCCCCGTCAAATTCTACTTATATCATGAATATAAAATGAAAATGCCATTATCTCTTTCATGTGAGTTTGCTAGACACAAATTCACTTTTTAAAGTAGTGGTATTAAAAAAATAATTAAAAAGTCATCGATTATGTCATAAAAAATTAACTTTATGTTTTTATTACTTCGACTAAGAAAATATATGTTTCTCTCTCTCTCTCTCTTCTTTTATACTTTTTTGTTGTCTAACTTTCTTTCTGAAGCTTTTATGCATATGTGAAAAATTTTGTCATCAACTAAAGATTTTGAAAACAAATGGAATTGGTGAATGATGATTTATATTAGAAATTTATTTTTTTCTATTGATATATTATTAGAATTTTTGTTTCTTTTGGATATAGCTTTTAATTTTAATACAAAATTCACAAGTCTTGAAAACGACTTTAATACTACTTAACTACAAATTATTTGATATTATTAAAAAATTAATACTAATAGAATTATTGGTCTATATAATTTGTTAAAGACATTTGTAGATAATCAAAATAGTAGTGTACTCTTTTTAGTTTAATTGCATAAAATATTTTTTGAACGGAATGAAGGTAATCCAAAAATTTAAGCAACTCAATGAGTGGTGATTTTTAAAATACTGACGACATATGAGAATATATAAAATTCTTCACAACTATGTGCCTTCTAGTAACACACTATTATTTGTATTGATAACTTAGAAAAGTTTAAATGCATTGACATTGTGTATTATACTTTGAGTTTTATCTGCAAGTCGGTTTTAAGTTTTTGCCATAATCGACTGCCAAATGTATAATAGAAACAGAAGCAACCAACCATTGGCTCTCCTTTCCAAATCATCAACCTAAAAGTGAAAGTCTCAACCTTTATTTATTTCACTTAATTAAAATCCTTTTCTTTTTTGTGTCCACTTCGCCTAATATAATCATAGACTTCAATCAATTTGTATATAATGGGCATGTAACTCAAATTAACAGTCCAAATTACCCAATGCAGGGCACTGCAAAACTCATTTTCAGATCATCAATACCCATCACTCTCTTTGGACTGCTGAGCCTTACAATCTTAACCACAAAAGCACAAACCCTAACATACGTAGGCGATGACTGTAATAACTCAACCGAACAACCCCTCTCTAGTGCATACCAAACCAACGTTAACAACATCCTCTCATGGCTATCCTCTAATGCAGGAACAAGCAAAGGCTACAACCACACCACCATAAACACCGGCACCGGCGCAAATGACACAGTTTACGGCCTCTATGATTGCCGGGGCGACGTGGACAGATCCTTCTGCCAGTTCTGTATCTCCACTGCTAGGAGAGAAATGTTGGCGCGTTGTCCTAACCATGTTTCTGCGGTGATATGGTATGATTTTTGCATTCTCCGTTACTCGAATCAGAATTTCATTGGGAATCTCACTATGAACCCATTATGGCAAGATTTGGGAAGCCAAAACATTTCGAATCCGACAGAAGTTAATACAACTGAGAATTATATAAGGAGTTTGATAAGGATAGCAACTAAGGAGACGAACCAGTTGTTTGCTATGGGTGAGTTTGATTTGAGTGATGGTGAGAGAAGGTATGGTATGGTGCAGTGTAGCAGAGACCTTAGTAACGAGGAGTGTGCCCAGTGTTTGGAGGCCATGTTAGAAAAAGTTCCTCAATGTTGCGCACAAAAGCTGGGATGGCAAGTTTTGGTTCCAAGTTGTTTGATAAGGTACCAGAATTATATTTTCTACACGGTCAATAATCAAACAACACCTTCTCCTCCTACGCCTGATTCTCCAACAGGTAACATATTAAATACTTTTTCTCTCTTAAGATTGTTTAGTTTGTCTTTGAATTTTGTTGTCTGTGCACAAGATGTTACATTTTATCAGATAATTCCGTCTCAAATCTCAATAGTCTTCATTATTTTAAAAAAATTAATATAGAACTTTGATAGAGAAGAGAAAAATTTAAAGATCTTTTCAGTCATTTTCACATAAGTTGTAACTACTATATGAAAAATTATTCATTTTAAATTTCATGTCAACTGTTTTGAGATAGATATATATCTCTTGGTTTAAAATGGAGTTTTCGGTCTCAAACAATTTGTGATCAGTAGTGCTAAGATTGTTTTCAAGATTTAGAGATTTCATATTTAAAACTAAAGTTATAATCAAAAAGAAAAAAATATTTTTGTTTTGCAAGTGCTAATCCTCCTTGAAAACTTAAATTAATTTTACAAACTGATGGGAGGAAAGATAAATCGTTGACCGGTCAGTAACGGGTCAAATTATTCTCTTACACAAGTAGATGCCAGCATACGCCATTTCTCTATCAACGACTTAGACAACTAGCTCAAGCAGCGTTACATACCCAAATATCCAAATCTTCAAAGAAATATCTCTTTCTACTCTTAAGAATATTCAAATGTTGGAAAAAATAGAAGTAGGAAAGCGATTGGCTCACTCTAAAATCAAAAACTCAGCTCTCATCAGTTTCCCCAACTCATAAGCAATTGATTTGACTTCTACTATCCTATCTCCGCATACTTCACTTTNGAAATTTAATCATTTTACTCTTTATTT
The DNA here is from genome assembly GCA_003255065.1 of Cercis canadensis. Classification (NCBI taxonomy): domain Eukaryota; kingdom Viridiplantae; phylum Streptophyta; class Magnoliopsida; order Fabales; family Fabaceae; genus Cercis; species Cercis canadensis. The sequence goes on from QAOA01005512.1 coordinate 86,124, forward strand.
TGAATATTGTTGGAAGTCCTACTCATGAATTTGTGTGGTCAATGTTTCTTTGTTTTTCTGTTTTTATTCTTTAAGGCGTGACTTGGATTTCCACAATCATGTTTACTTTTCTTAATATTCTTCAGTTCAATTATTGAACTTATAGGGATACTCTCTGTGAGGACAAGCTGAATGAATTGGAGGAAATTGCCCTTAATATATCTGCCCGACTCCACAGTTAATCCAAGTCAAGTTAAGAATTTCCAGTGAGGCTTGCATGCAATTAGAGTATGGTAGATTAGTTCCATATAGAGTCAATTTTTTTGATGATGTCTACAAATCAATAGAATCCAGTGCGATCAGAAATTAAGTGATGTTGATGTGGTGACTGTGTAAAATACTGGTATAGAGATGAACCAGAGAGAAAGAAGAGTGATACAGCAGAGGAAAATCAGAGAATTTCAGTATATTATCTCAACCTATCAGAACTATACAAGCTTTGACTTTATATACAGTGTACAGCAGTCAACTAATCTAACAAAACAGTTAGAGTACAGCTCAGCAAGTAACTAACTAGCTAATTAAGGTTAAATAACTATACTAACCGTAGTAGGTAATAACTGATCTAGTTATAATAGTTAACCACTTAATTAACTTGTAACTCAAGTTTATATACAACTAGAGATAAATCTGTACAGACTGTTGTTGCTATATGCATATGGTGGCAATGCCATAGCGCAACCAACTTATTGCTCCTCTTCTTGTTCATACTCTGACTATTTTGTGGAACCAACTTAAGTGATGTTGATGCAGTGGCAGTGTTTTCTTGGTCAATTTAATTGAAGTCTTTCACATTATGACATTGGTATGCAAAAAACAGCATTTACTTGTTATCTTCATTAAATAAATCATCATTAATTAATTGTATTTTTAATAGGACAACTAATAATTTTGGTAAAAGGGTAATAAGATGACAACAAGCAGAGTACAAGGGCTAAGTTAGTTATGTTGACAAGTTAGTTGGGACAAATAACAGTGACAAGCACCTTTTACGAATATTATTAGTTGGCAATTTTCTCCNATTGTTAAAATAGGAGGACCAAAATTACAATTAATCTTATTTTTTAACTCTGCATAAATAATAATAATAAAAAAAAACAAAAGACAAAGTAGCTTTACGTAGCCAAATATAAAAAATTCAGAACTTCAAAGAAAAAGCTGGACTCTTCCACTCCCTTCTAAGAATACTCAAAAGTGGAAAAAAAACAGAAGTAACCAAACCATTGGCCATTTGGCTCTCCTTTTCAAAATAATCAACTCAAGTCAAAGTCCTAATTTTTATTTAGTTTCCCTAATTCATCGGCAATTGACCCCTCCTACCTTCTTCACATAATTCAAACAGCACTTATAGCTCAAGCACTTCATATTACCCATTGGCAATGGAGGTTACAAAACTCATCACTTTCCTAGTGATTCTGAGCTTCAAAGTCCTCAAAACAAGAGCACAATCCCTAAACTACGTAGGAGATGATTGCCACAACTCAAGTTTCTCAACAGAACAACCTCTCACTAGTGCATACCGAACCAACCTTAACAACGTCCTCTCATTGCTATCCTCTGACGCTGCCACTAGCAAAGGATACAACCACACCAGCACGGGCACCGGAACCGGAACCGGAGACGCTGTTTACGGCCTCTACGACTGCCGTGGCGATGTGGTTGGTCGCTTCTGCCAGTTCTGTGTCTCAACTGCCAGCAGAGAAATTCTCACGCGCTGTCCAAACCGTCTCTCTGCCGTGGCATGGTATGATTTCTGCATTCTCCGATACTCCAACCAGAACTTCTTCGGAAATCTCACTATAAACCCTTCTTGGCACGCTTTCGGGTCGAAAAACATCTCGGATCCTTCAGAACTTGGGAAAGCTGAGACCTATATGAGAAGTTTGATAAGAAAGGCAACTGTTGAGACTAACCAATTGTTTGCTATGGGTGGGTTTGATTTGAGTCCGAATAAGAAAAGGTATGGGTTGGTGCAGTGTAGTAGGGACCTTACTAATGAAGAGTGTAGTCAGTGTTTGAAGGCTATGCTAGATAAAGTTCCCCAATGTTGTGGGACAAAACAGGGATGGCAGGTTTTGGCTCCTAGTTGTTTGATAAAGTATGATGATTTTATATTCTATGAGTTGAATACTCAAACAACGTCATCTTCTCCCATGCCTGGTCCAAGAACAGGTAACAAATTAGCTACTATTGTTTAATTGTGAGATTTTATTTTATTTTTTACTTTAGTTAAAATTTTAGATTTCAACACAAAATTTATAAACTAAAAATCAAATTTTATATTACTCAACTATAAATCATTTCATATTTATAAAATTAATTATATATTACATAAACTTTAACGTAATATATCACAAACTATATTATGTAGTAGAGTATAAATTCACTTAGTACAAATTCACTTACTTAANTACTTAAAACTTTTTTTCTCTGTTCATTGTGGTACAAATTCCTTAAAAAATATATATTCTTATATTTATCTTGTTTTCTTTACTCTTTGGAATCTGAACACAAAATTTTCAATTTCATGAACAAAGAGTAATGTTGTGTACAAAAGCAACACACACAATCTTTAGTCAGATAGAATCCCAGGTCAAATGGTTCATCATGGCTTTCTGGTTGTCAGATGTAGATTCTACCACGTATGTAATCCAGTTTGTATATTTTATTTGTGGAGATAATTACATTACCTGTTCTTTGTCAACAAACATGAAGAAAGCATTTCTTTTAAAAAAAAAAGAAAAAGAAAATTCTTTATACTTTTTTGTTGTGGTTATTGACCTGGTCCAGCAAAATGAGTAGGCAATAGATATAGAAAGTCAAGGATCAGGTGAGATTGTCTGGTGTGCGTTGTCTTCATTTGGCATTATATGCGCTCCAAATACTTGTAAATTTGTCTAAATGGACTATGGGCTTTTTTTTTTTTCTTTTTTTTTTTTGATAGCTATGCTACCTGACATTTTTTGGTTCGGGCGATTTTTGTGTTGTTACGAAGATTTTAAAAAATTGAATTATTCAATATATGTTAAAATACACAGTTTCTTATAAAATATAAAAACAACATGATATAGGAAAACATGTCAAAAAGTAAACTTAAAAGAGTTGTTTCCTAACACATTTTCCTATATCATGATGTTTTTACATTTTATAAGAAACTGTGTGTTATGACACATATTGAGTGATTTAAATTTTTGAAATATTTGTAATGACACCAAAATCACTCAAATTCACCTAAGTGAGGTGAGGGTAGCAATAGCCCTTCAAAAATAGGTAGCATAGCCCTCACATTTTTTTTTCCCCTCGGTTACAACTCTATATTTGAACTGCGGCTCTGTTTGGCTAGTTCTCCCATTTAAGAATCCTGTGGAATTTTACTGATGTGGAATTACTTTTTAATCCTCTCTGCGAGCACATCCATGACTTTTTTTTCTCCCCAGTATTAGAGTGATATAAACCGGCCACAGATTAATGGAGGATTCTTTTCATTTTTCTTCTCTCAGTTTTTAAAAATCCATAAAGCCAACAACTAGGAGGTCTATTATGTGACCTGTAACCAATTACATTTAACAGACAATTTTCAAAACACAGAAAGATCTTTTATAAACAATATTAATTTTTACTTTTTAAGATGCTTTTTTTCATTGTATATCTCTTTTTTTTTTTTTTTTTTATTCTANTTTTTTTTTTTTAATTCTATTACATTTCCAAAAGGGAGCTAGAATTCATTGAAAACCAGAACCATTGTTCTTTCCTATGTCTCAGGGTTAGGGAATCCTTTACTAAAATAAGGACTTGGAATGTTTCTCTAGGTTTTGTATGTTGAATTTGGTACATATGGGAAAAAATGCATCATATGTCCTTCTTTGTATCTTTTGCAGCCAAACAGGGAGGTACTAATAAGTCAAGAACCTTGATCATTAGCATAATAAGTGCATTGGTGGCTGTAGCTCTATTAAGTTGCTCTATCTACTACTTCTTGTGCCGGAATAGAGTTAAAAAAGGTAATCACCTCTCATTAACCTAATTAGTGTGTGAGAAGTATTATTGGAATATCCCCATTATAAATTTACATGATTCATTTGTAGGGATGATGCTATTAGAGACCACTCCTATAAATTTCCATGGCAATGTTCAAAGTGAGAACTCATATGAAGACCTTCCTGCTGTCCCTTTTATTACAATTCAAGAGAGTACTAACAACTTTTCAGAAGCATCTAAATTGGGAGAAGGTGGATTTGGCCCTGTTTACAAGGTGATAATCAGTTGGATTTGAAAGATATACGTAGTTTTGATTTAACTCTTTGTTGCCCTATTTCACTTTCCTTTTTCCAACTTTTTATTAGGGAATTTTGCCAGATGGGAGGGAAATTGCAGTAAAAAGACTATCAAAAAGTTCTGGCCAAGGTTTAGAGGAGTTCAAAAATGAAGTAATCTTCATAGCTAAATTGCAACACAGAAACCTTGTGAGACTTTTAGGTTGCTGCATTGATGAAGACGAAAAGCTACTTGTATATGAGTACATGCCAAATTCTAGTCTTGACTCTCATCTCTTTGGTACGATTTTTCTGAAATTTGTGCCTTTTTCCATTTCTTTTTTCATTTTCATTTTTTTTCATTTTCATTTTCATATAAGCAGAAGGTTGGCATAGCTGTGGTGATAGAAATGAGTTAAGAATGAGGCAAAGCCATATTACTAACTGTCCTGTTTTGCACGCTTTTCAAGATGACAGCAACAAATTGGAATTTGGACATGATGAAATACACAAGAAGTATATATAAGAAATCAGAAAATTTGATTAGAAAGGAATATCACATTTTACATTTAGGTTACTATGATCAATTATACATCTCATCTGGTCTCTTGGATTATAAGGTTCCCTATAGAGAGAAGAATCAAGCATAAGAGTGATGGAGTAAATATTGCTTCTGCTACTATTTTCCATGCTAAGGCCAATGTAACCTGTTATTCTTGTTGGGTATCTCTTTTATACACTCCATTTTCATTAATCTTTTCTCTGTTATTTTCTTATTAGATGTGGAAAAACAAAAGCAACTTGATTGGAAACTACGACTAAGCATTATTAATGGAATTGCAAGAGGACTTCTCTACCTGCATGAGGACTCTCGACTCAAAGTGATCCATAGAGATCTTAAAGCCAGCAATATTTTACTTGACTACGAGATGAATCCAAAAATATCAGATTTTGGAATGGCAAGGACATTTGAAAGAGGCCAAAATCAAGCAAATACTAAAAGAGTAATGGGTACTTAGTAAGTGTTGTTGGAAATCCTTCTAATGAGAAATTAGTTCATAAGTAATCAGAAAATTTTCCCTTGATTAATTACTGACAATGACCTATTGACTTGAAATAGTGGATATATGGCTCCTGAGTACGCAATGGAAGGATTATTTTCAGTGAAATCTGATGTTTTCAGCTTCGGAGTTCTTCTATTGGAGATAATTTGTGGGCAAAGGAATAGTGGATTCTACCTCTCAATACATGGTCAAAGTCTTCTTATATATGTGAGTTTTCTACTCTCTTCTTACCACAAATTTGAAATTCCACCAAGAGAGATGAGAAGAGCTTCAACTAGAGCTTATGAATTTCACAATTCCATGCAGACTTGGAAACTATGGTGTGAAGGAAAATTACTAGAACTAATGGATCCAACTCTAGAAAAATCTTACATAGCCAATGAAGTTACAAGGTGCATACACATTGGTTTGTTGTGTGTTCAAGAAGATGCAGCAGATAGACCAACCATGTCTGGCGTTGTTGTCATGCTCGCAAGCGATACAATGGAACTTCCCCACCCCAACCACCCTGCATTTTCAGTTGGAAGAATGGTCATAGGAGAAGAATCTACATCAAAAAATTCCAAGGATCCTTCTATTAATGAAGTAACTATGTCTCATATTTTTCCCAGGTAATGGTAATAACTGGATAAACCATTTCCTTTGTTACTTTAAGGGGCATTGAGGCATGAGGGTTCAAATTAAGTGGAAAAAAGCAAAAAGACCCCTGCTATTTGGCCCCAAAAAGAAACTTAAACCCTGTCATTGTAGAAGTACTTACAACAAAGTAAACAGCCACTTTTGCAGTTGAGAAGCAATTTTCTCTACGGGTATTTTCTGAGGAGGTCCTTCATAGGTCATTTAAAGATCGATAGATTAATTATTGGCATTGTATATTTCATGTAAATTGAGGAGTATTTATCTAATTTATCAATGTACAAAAAGTATCTTAAATACAGAGTACTCTTCATATATTTTAATCCTCAATCAACTATGGCCTAGTCTTTTTATTGTGGTGTGGTCCCTCCATTAGCCCTATTTCTAATTTCTAATTAACACACACACGTGCGCGTACACACACACACAAACATATATAGAAAAATAAAAGAGCATACCCATATGCTTACATAAGCGTGTTTACTCTTAATGTAACTCTACTTGTTGTGAGTTAAGATTTTTATGGGTCTCAGAACCGTCCTGATCTCCAAGTTGTTCCTTATATGACATTCTTAAAGTATTTAAATGAAAAAATATAGTAGCGCAAGAAATTCTTGTTGAAGTCAGCAACTAGCTTAAGAAACATTAAATATTCATTCTATTCCTACATACTAGTAATGACATATTGAGCTTGTCATTGATAAAATGACAAAGCACTGATGTTATTGGTCATTAGATGACACAAAACAGATTTTTGTCAATCATCAACATAAAAAGCATGCTAACTAAAGAACACGTCTAGAACAACCACAAAATGACACTAAAACCGACTAATGCGCATGGCTTTTGAACTTAATTCCCACTACCTACAAAATTTTGGGAATGTAAGTACTGATTAGAGAACAAATGAACTATAGTTAGTTACAATTGTTCAGGCAGCAGGAGCATAATCATAACCACCATCATCGTCATCATCACCTTCCATAGATGCTGCCGGTGCACAGTCATAACCTCCATCATCATCATCACCATCTCCTTCAATGCAGTCTGCAGGAGCATAGTCATATCCGTCATCACCATCAGCATCTCCATCTACTTGCTTCTTGCACCATGGGGAAATGACCTTGGAAATGGACAGCATTTTAATTTTCTTATATTTTTGAAGCTAATGGGCTTTGGAAGAGAAAAGGGAAGCACAAGAGTTAGGAGCTGCATTTTTTTGGTGGTACTGGTAGCTAGAAGAAAGGAAGTGAAGCTCAATTGTGAAGTGTAGGGGAGAGGAAGTGCCTCTAAATAAGGGAAAGAAGGAGCTGAACTCATTCTAGCTCAAGAAAGGCACGTGGGGAGTGTGGAATGATGCTTTAAGTGTGAGCATGGCCTAATGCCATGATATGCTTTTCTGGTATCTGGTCCAGCCACGTGGGAAATCCAATTGACACCTAAGCAAACACGTTGGAGCTAGCTGTCAAGTAAGCAGCAGAGAGATGTGTTTAAAGAGAATAATCCTTTAGTGAATGGTAGGGTCATTTTAAAGAGTAAGATCATTTAGTGGGTGAAGGAAATTAGAGGGCAAAGGATGGCATTTAACAAACAGCCAGTGAACAATATAACAATTTTATCTTTTAAGAAAAGACGCAGAAAGATATGGTTCCCTTTTGGCTTATTATATGTGGACTTTGTTGGGACGGAAGTAGCTCCACAACAGAATGCTAGAGAGCTACTTCCAAAGGAAACCAGAACTACCAAGAATCATCTAATTAACAAAATTATTGGAGATTCTAATAGAGGAATAAGCACTCCTGTTTCCCTCAGAGATTTTCATGCAAATTTGGCCTTCCTCTCATTCATAGAGTCATTCATCATCAAAGAAGCTCTACAAGATGAAGCTTGGATAGTAGCAATACAAGATGAACTAAACCAGTTTGAAAGAAACAAGGTTGGGACTCTTGTACCATATTCAGATGATCTTAGCATCATTGGTACAAAGTGGGTCTTTTGGAACAAAATGGATGAAGATGGTAGAGTGGTAAGAAATAAAGCTAGATTGGTAGCACAAAGTTATAACCAGCAAGAAGGTATAGACTTTGAAGAAACCTTTGCTCCAGTAGCTAGATTAGAAGCTATTAGAATGCTACTTGCTTTTGCATGCTATAAAGACTTCAAACTCTTTCAAATGGATGTGAAAAGTGATTTCTTAAATGATTTTATTAGTGAGGAAGTATATGTAATGCAACCTCCCAATTTTGAAAGCTTAGAGTATCAAAACCATGTTTATAAACACTCTAAAGCTCTTTATGGTTTTAAACAAGGTCCAAGGCTTGGTATGATAGACTTAGTAAGTTTCTTTTGCAAAATGGTTTTAAAAGAGAAAAAGTGAATACTACTCTTTTCACTAAGCATGTTAAACATGACATACTCATAATACAAATTTATGTTAATGATATCATTTTTAGATCTGCTAATGAGTTTTTGTGAAAGGGTTTTGAGAAGCTTATGAAAGGAGAATTTGAAATGAGCATGAAGGGAGAATTAACATTCTTTATCGAATTTCAAGTAAAACAAACTTCAGATGACATATTTCTTAACCAATCCAAGTACACAAAGGAGCTGCTAAAGAAGTTTAGGATGGGAAATGCAAAAGGAATAGCTACTCTTATGAGTCCATCTACAAAGTTGTATCTGGATGAAAAAGGAAAACCAGTTTATGAGAAAAAGTATAGAGGCATGATTGGTTCTTTACTATATCTCACTGCTAGCAAACCAGATATTATATTTAGTGTGTGCTCATGTGCTAGATATCAAGTTGCACCAAAGGAATCCCACCTTACAACTGTGAAAAGAATTTTTCAGATATTTGGCAGCTACTTCTAATGTGGGAATATGGTACAACAAAACTAGTTCTTTCGAGCTGATTGGATACATAGATTCAGATTATACTGGATGCACCTAAATTGAAAAAGTACCAATAGAAGATGTCAATTATTGGGAAATGTGCTAGTATCCTGGCAGTGCAAGAAACAACATGTTGTAGCTCAAATCCTTTGGATGAAGTAATAGCTTGCTGATTATGGTATTTCTCTATCTAAAATCCCCATGCAATGTGATAATACTAGTGAATAAATATTGCTAAACATCTTGTTCAGCATTCTAGAACAAAGCATATAGATATCAAGCACCATTTCCTTTGAGATCATGTTTTAAAAGGTCACATTGAACTAGCTTTTGTCAATATCAAAGAACAACTTGTTGATATCTTCACTAAGTCATTGGCAGAAGAAAGGTTCTGTTATCTAAGATATTAAGTTGCGATGATGAGCTTGTCCTAGGTTTCTCATGGATATTGTTGATGCGAGAAATGCCCGAGCTGGATGTACTTGTAATAAGCCAAGCTCGACAGTAGGCCGAGGAAGACTCTCCGATGCTTAAGTTAGTATAGGTAGGTGATAAGAGAGATAATCCAGTCTAGGTATAGTTCTGACTAATTACCTCTTAGAATGCATTCTGGGTGTATTTATAGTAGTTGTGGAGCTAAACTGGTGGCGCCTTGTCGTGCTGAAGGTGCGGCGCTTTATCGACTGGCTAGTGGGCTTGGAGTCCGACTAGCTTTGGGCCGGTCCTCATCAGATATCATATCATAAGCTTGCATGACCTTGAGGACTAAATTTTATTGTCAAATTAATTTAAATTTGTGAGCTAACGAGTTTGCTAAGATTGTGTTGATACTGGTGCCAAAGCTAGTCTGTAAGCTAGTTCTTGTGAACTGATAATTAGGAAAATGTCTACGTGGCTGAAGAAGTGTGAAAAATAGTTGGGCCTTATATACAAATCTATTCAGTAATGCCAGTTTTGTTTAAAATTAATTTGGGCTTTTCTCTTATGGGCATATGTGTTTTTGCCAGTCCAATTAGCCAAAATGCCTTGTTTTATTAAAGCCAAAATGCAATTTCTTGCTAATTGACCCTTTAGTTACTGGATTCTTTTTCTTTCCTAAACTAGTTTCGTAGAATCCCTAAATTTTCACCATTAACCCCATTACTGAGCTTCTTACCTCCTAATTTCTTGCAATTCTCCTTAAATAGTTTTCCATCTGTCTTATAAACCGCCTCTCACCTTTCTAAACATGTCCATAAAACAAGTTTCTAAGATAATGAGATTTGAAAATAAGCTCAGACGCTCTCAATGAATGAGAAGAAAAAGTAAAAAGACTACCAATAATACTCCAGAAATTGCCATTGCTATTTTTAAGTCATCTTCTGAAGATACAACTAATTCTTTCAAGCAAGTCATGCAAAGAAGATCAAAGCTTGGTGGCACAAGTGCCAAGGGCAAGGAGCCCATGGATGCGGACCAAGACACTCCCATGGCGGATCTGCAAGAAGCTCAATCAAAACCTAATGCAGATGAGGATGAGTTAGTTCCCCTCAAATCTGTTAGAGGCTTTAAATTTCTAGAGGGACCACCTACTATATTGTATCTAGGTTGGCATAAACCAGAGGTGACCCATGCTTTAGAAATTCCAAAATCTTCAAAAATCAGCCTCACCACTCCTCTTGACTTTCCTGACATACTAGAGGAAATTCTTACTGAAACCAGCATGCCAAAGGTTGTAAGAACAAAGATGATAGCCCGCAAACAAATTTTAGTGTCAAAGTTTCCTCTACCTTGAGCTCTTGGAAATCTTTTTCAATCCAAAGAGATTGAGAAGCATGTTTAGAAGAAATTCTTCTTGAGAAAAGTTGTTCTAGGATCCGTTGTTAAATAGAATGAAGAAACAGAGACAGCAAAGGCCATTGATGACGCAGTTGCTGCGATGGGATAGAAGCAGCTTCTGAAAATCGAAGAACAGTCTTGTCACAATTGGTAAAGTTATTTTATGCTCACCTTCAACCCCTTAAGGGTGTAGATTATGGTAGCATTTATTAAAATCATATGTGGCCGGTGTTGAGATCACTCTAAATGAAAACTTGTTTGAACAACTGTTTGATGTGCCTACTAAGGGAGATGAGACATATATCCACAAGACTTGGCTTGCTGATTTTGTGCCCTTTATTGAAGCCATGTACTCTTTGTGTGATTTTCTTGAGAACATGGATATAATTGTTCCCTCTGTCAATTGTATGAATTCTGTGAGTAAAATCTTAGCCAAGTTCATAACCACCAATTTTCTTGATAGGGTTAGTAGCCAATCTGAATTATTTACCTCTAATCTTTACCTTCTTTACCACATCAAGAACAAGCTTCATTTGAACCTACCTAAGCTGATTCTTAATATCATGGCGTGGATTGTTGGAGGAACCCACGCGAAAGCCAACTTGCCATATAGCATGCTCATTACTTGAATTTGCAGGTATTTTAACGTTAACTTGACCCAGTTCAAGGGTGAGCCCTTGCCAAGCCATTTGACCATAAGGCAACCTCTCATTGGCTTTGTTCCTCAAGAGGATTCAAGCAACCCCTCTCCTGTCAAGTAGCCTTCTGGTTCTAAGCGCAAAGCAACTGCCTCTTCAACTACCTCTAAATCTTAGAAAACTGGTTATGGTAAGAAACCAGTAACAGCTTCTTAAGTTGTAGACTATACCCAGTGGCTGAAGAATATCAACCCTGTTGAGTTAGCAAACTAGATAGGTCAGAGGTTGAACCACCAGCAGAGCCAAATTATTTAGTTCTCAACCAGGCTTACTGTTGTGGATGCTGCAATGGTTGAGCTCAAACTTAAACTAACTACAACAGAAGAAAGGCTTGTTGCTGCAGAGATGGAACTTGCTGCTTTGAAGCCTTCCTTAAGCTGATTGTCTATGCTGATATTTTTCTAAACTGTTATCTTTTGGACTTTTTTACTCTGACTTGACTTTAGTTCTCTGGGTCTATAACTTAAACATTTGACAATTGCATTTCATGACATCTGCATTTTGATTTGAAACTATTTTTGCTATACATTGTTTACTAAGCTTTCAATAGGAATCAATTTCTTTGGTATCAGTTTTTTTCCTTCCACTCATTTTTTATATGACAAATGGGGATAAAGATTTGGAAATAACATCCAGATTTCTATGCTTATGTTATGTTCTGATATTAAGATAGTCTGGATGAATTGTTTCTTTTTTTTTTAAAAAAAAAGATTTCATTTTTTGCTCTGATAGTCTTAAAAAGCTTTTAGAAAACCCCTATGTTATGAAACTACTTGTGAGAACTACTTTTTGAACTAGTCGTTAAACTAGTTTCAGAAGTAAGCATATTTCTAGAGGGAGATCTTTCCAAGCATTTATTATCATCAAAAAGGGGGGAGATTGTTGGCTCTACGATTTTCCCACCCTAAGTTTTAATTATAACAAATAGTCTTGTTTATCACTAACCTTAATGTGTTTGTTCAAGTTTTTATTCAAAGAGAATAGGTTATGTGATAAANCTACTTGTGAAAACTACTTTCTGAACTAGTCGTTAAACTAGTTTCAGAAGTAAGCATATTTCTAGGGGGAGATCTTTCCAAGCATTTATTATCATCAAAAAGGGGGGAGATTGTTGGCCCTACGATTTTCCAACCCTAAGTTTTGATTATAACAAATAGTCTTGTTTATCACTAACCTTAATGTGTTTGTTCAAGTTTTTATTCAAAGTGAATAGGTTATGTGATAAACTTGGATTTGAAGCACAACCAGATTTCAAGTTCAAAGAACCAGCTTGAAGTTCAAGAACTGAATCTATCGATTGATATGAAAGCCTCAAAATTCATAGACCAACTAAAGCTAAAGACCAATTATTGGACCTCAAAGACATTGGAAGAAAGCCCATTTAAGAAATTTGAATTAGAGAAGAATCAACATCAACAAGGAAACAAGTGCTATATAAGGAAGTTATTTGAAATTATGAGATTATTTCTCAATCAGAGATATGATCTCAAATCAGGTTATTAAGACCTCAAATCAAGCAAACAGAAGCCTAGCCCATTTGGCAACGGTCATCTTTAACCTTCTGCTATAAATTTGAAAACCCAAGGTCTAGAAAATAAGAGAAGAAAATTCATTGAATCAATCAAAGAAAAAGCTCTGTGTGCAAAACTAGTTATCTATCTCTTCTACCAACTTTGTACTACATTTGTATAAATTCTTTGAGAGAGTTGTATATCATTGGGTGTCATACAAATTTGGGAATTTGTAACAGATTTCATTGGAAAATCTGGAGAGTGGCTTTTGTCTTTGTTTGATAGAATAAGAGAGTTTCTAGTGAGCTCTATAAAGAAACTAAGGAGAGAGTTTTTTTTGTTAAGCTTGTTGTAAAAACCATTGCTATAATGAAGCTTGAACAAATAACCTTGTTGATAGTTGAACCCCAGCCTTGAGAGAGTGGACGTAGGCTATGTTATTGGCTGAACCACTATAAAAATATCCAGGCTCAATCTCTCTATCCTTTTGTCTTTTATTCAACTGCTATATGTCTTTAAATCTGCTACATAACTAGCTTTGCTGTTCAATTCTATTAAGCTTGCTGAATCTTGTCTTATAAATTGTTATATTCATATATGCAAGAATCTACCCCTTATGTTTGAATAGCTATCCGGTTTATATTCTGATTTTTCATATTTTGATTTCATTCGCAAATCTCTACTAAGTTATTTCTAGGTTTTTAAATAACTAGCTCTGAAACAAGTTTTGAATATAAAATGATTATTCCAGAAATATTTTTAACCCATAATTCCACATTATTATTGTTTTAATCACCTATTCACCCCCTCTAGGAGCATAACTACACTGTCAGGCTTTTGGTGTTAACTAGTAGTCAATGAAGTAAATAACATAATTCGGAAAAGCCACTTGCTTTCTATTTTCTTGTGTGGATTCTCTTCCTAGCTTCTCGGCTTCTTGCCAAGGGGATAAAAAAAAATTAGAAAAACGTAAAAGAAAAGAGAAAGACACAAAGTGCTATTAGAGGACTGATCAACTTTCTTTAATTTTGATCGAGAATGAATAGTGTGATATTTCTATGCAGAAAATATTTACACCTCTTTTTTACATCTACATACCTAACAATATTTGAATTTTACCATACCAATCAAAACTTAAATTAGAGCCACATAATTTTTTTTTTATATAGTTAAGTTTTTCTACACATTCTACACTTTTTTTAAGGGGTGCAAAAGTATCATCTCAATTAAAATGTATAGAGAGCTCAAGTTTAACTTTAGAGGTTGGCCTAATGGAAGAATTAAACATGTGATATCAAACTTGTCTTTGGCCAGACTTTATAGAGATAAACTTGACAAGGTGCTAGTTGGCCTAGACACTATTTGACAAAACACCCAAAAAAAGAAAAAGCACAAAGTTTAAGGATTTGAAATATAATTCAATTTGGTGCCATAGAAATCCAAGTTAAGAGAGTTTCCTCGTATTAATTCACAGTTGTAGAAAGTGACCAAAATTTTGTTTGCACTATTTGCTTCCGAAACCCAACCATCATTCATTTGCAATTGGAAGAATGGTCAAGGAAGAAGAATCCACAAAAAAAAAAAAGAGGTCCAAGGATCCTTCTATTATTGGGAAGTAACAGTGTCTCATGTTGCACCCAGGTAATGGATATTAATAGATAAGTCTTTTACTATGTCACTTTGAAGGGCAAAGCAATGAGGTATGAAGACCAAATGAAGTGAACCAAAGTATGACCCCTGCTTTATGGCCAAAAAAGAAAAAAAGGAAAAGAAAAACAGACCCTGCCATTGTAGAATCACCTACCGAAAAAAAAAAATGACTGCCTCTTCTTTTGTTTAGTTAATCATATCCTAGAAGGAGGCTCCTTGGAGATCATTTAAAGCTTCATAAAAGGTTTATATTGTTGAACATTTGTCCAATATTTCAAAGATACTAAAAAAATCTTATATTGACTTGGTTGCAATTTTTAGATTGTAAATGCAGATATTCTTATTTTGTAATCCACAATCATGAGTGGCCCCAAGTCTCTTTTATGCACTGTGGTCCCTCTATGAGCCATCTCGTTCTTTTAATTTTTGTGTTAACAAAAGTTGCTAAAACACACGAGCGCCATGCTTACACACACAGAAGGAAAAAGAAAATCTTCCTGACATAAATATGCTTACTCTTAGAGATACTTTTGAATTGTGGTCTAACTGCGGGACTGATTATAAAAGACAAGCAATGTATATCATGGCTGTGTCAGTATCCACGATATGTCGGATACAGAAACGCTACAACAAACTGCCGTATTTGCGCTTCTTAGTGTGGAAGTGATTGCAAAAGACAAGCTTGTGGTATATTAAAACAACAAAAACAAAGAACAGCTTGACTCGTTTTCATAAATCGTTCAATTGTATATTGTTTTTATGGTAAACAAAGGAAGAAGCATTATACTTTGAAAATTATGAAGCAATACTGTCCCCTTACTCAAACAAACATTTTTGACTATAAAAAATGTCATGAAATGTCAAAATTAATGTCCTTATCTTTTACGAGTTGGTGGGAAACTACAGCTCTTAACAGCTTTACATTTGACTCTCCTTTCCAAGTCATCAATCTAAAAGTCAAAGTCTCAACCTTTCTTTATTTCAGTCATTCATCAGCAATTGATTTCTCCTAATGAATATCCTTTTCTATCTAGTGTACATTTCTCCCAATATAATCATATACTTCAATCAATTTGTATAGAATGGACACGTAGCTAAAACAGTCCAAATTACCCAATGGAGGGCATTACAAAACTCATTTTCAGATCATCAATACCCATTACTCTCCTTGGACTGCTGTGCCTTACAATCTTAACCACAAAAGCACAATCCCCAACATATGTAGGCGATGACTGTAATAACTCAACCGAACAACCCCTTTCTAATGCATACCAAACCAACGTTAACAACATCCTCTCATGGCTATCCTTTAATGCAGGACACAAGCAAAGGCTACAACCACACCACCATAAACATCGGCACTGGCGCAAATGACACAGTTTAGGGCCTCTATGATTGCCGGGGCGACGTGGACAGATCCTTCTGCCAGTTCTGTATCTCCACTGCTAGGAGAGAAATGTTGGCGCGTTGTCCCAACCATGTTTCTGCGATGATATGGTATGATTTCTGCATTCTCCATTACTCGAATCAGAATTTCATTGGGAATCTCACTATGAACCCATTATGGCTCGATTTGGGAAGCGAAAACATCTCGAATCCGACAGAAGTTAATACAACTGAGAATTATATAAGAAGTTTGATAAGGATAGCAACAAAGGAGACGAACCAGTTGTTTGCTATGGGTGAGTTTGATTTTAGTGATGGAGAGAGAAGGTATGGTATGGTGCAGTGCAGCAGAGACCTTAGTGACGAGGAGTGTGCCCAGTGTTTGGAGGCCATGTTGGAGAAAGTTCCTCAATGTTGTGCACAAAAACTTGGATGGCACCAGGATTATATGTTCTACACGGTCAATAATCAAACAACACCTTCTCCTCTTATGCCTGATTCTCCAACCGGTAACAGATTAATTACTTTTGCTCTCTTAAGATTGTTTAGTTTGGCTTTGAATTTTGTTGTCTTCCACAAAATGCCACATTTTATCAGATATTCCGTCTGAATAATCTAACATTATTCTTAAAAAATTAATATAGATTTATTAAAGTTTGATGGAGAAGAGTAAATTGGAATGCTAATAGGCCACCTCAAAATACGTCCAAATTAAAAAATTGCTGTCCCAAATTCATGAAAAAGAGACCAAAAACTTAATAAAAGTTTATGTCAAAAACTTTTTATGCCAACTGGTCCTTGGTTTAGCGGTAAGAAGCTCTGACTCCCTGCTCAATGGCTTAACTAGTAGGGTTTAATGCCATGAAAAAATGTTAGTAAGGCATCCTAGGTGAATTCTGCCTTTGGTTCTGACGTAGCTTAGCAGATTCTTTAACTTTTGTTAAAAAAAATAACATACATTTCCAGTCTTTCTGGCTTGAAATGTAATTTGAGAGTGCAGGATCTATTCCAAGAGAGAGAGAGAGGGGGGGGGGGGGGGAAAAGGGAATTAATTAAAAAATTGCTTATTAAAGCTGATTCAAATGACAGATTTGTTTAGGAACTTGTTAACGAAAACTAGTTCTTACAAACAAGTTCTTCTACAAATCCCAGACTTGAATAATCAAACAGAGACTTTATAAACCATGCACCATTAGAAACAGAGGATTAACCAGGGAAGCAAAGACACAGTAAGAAAGAGCTAGACAGAGATTTTATAGTGGTTCGGCCTAACATGCCTACATCCACTTCTCCCATGTTAATGGGGTTCCACTATACTTTCAAGGTTATTTCTCAAGCTTCTCCAAGCTTTACACCAAGTTTATTTTACAAGCTTCTTCAAGCTTACCACCCATGGTTTTTGTTTTCCAAGCTCACCATGAACTTACTCTCTCTAACTCTAGAGATCACACCCATGGATTTCTCCCATAGAAATCCATGATACAAAACCCAAGTGTTTTGGTTTAGCCCCAAGAAGAAACTCTCTCTCAAAGAGTATATATGAAATAGTGAGGATCTTGATACATGAAGATATCCGAGAGTGGGAAGAAGAAGAAGATGCAGAGCTTAGTTCTTTAACAATGGTTTCCTTCTATCTCTTTTCTTGTGTATTGCCTCACTTGTATTCTTCATGAGTGTGTTGAATACTTGATGCCTTCTTGCTTTATTGGCTTCTCTTGCACGTGAAAGGCCAAATGGTGAGGAAAAAAGGACCATCAACCAGCTGACCCCTTGTCCATCAGTCACCCTCCTTTTGTCCTTTTTGTCTAAAAAGTTTCTCTTTGTGTAAGAGAGTAGAAACACCTTTCTTGATACTTGAGCTTTTCCAAAAGCAAATAGAAAAATATTTCCTATTTGCTAAGAGTACATCTCTTAGTCAAATAAGCAAAAGGGAAACTTTGGCCGGAAGCCTGCAAGCAGACATGTCCACATCAGCAATCTCATAGTCCTATCATATGATCCAAAACTGGTTTTGAAGAACAAGTTCTTCAGGACTCATTTGATGATTGAGCTGGATACAACTTAGAAAACATAGCAAAGATTAATAACAACAAGACAAACAACACATATAAGAAATTAAGACATTATTGTTATCATCAAAACAGGTTCAGAAACTTGTGGGACTAACAATCTCCCCCTTTTTGATGATGACAATAATGTGATTTGAGAAAAACTCCCCCTTAGTTCATGCCTAGTAAGAACTGAAAATCAGAACTTCTAGCATCAGAAACAGAAGAGAGTTTTCTCAGATAACCTATCCAATATCACAGAGATGGCAGTTCAAACAGACTATTCCACATAATTTCTCCCCCTTTGGCATTAATAAAAAGATAGGGGAACCATATAGAACAGAGCAATCCACATAAGCATAAGAATCAAATTAAGACTGGAGGAACCTTAAAACATTAGAGCAGCCCGAATTAAAGTTAGCAAGACAAGATAGGGCATAATCAATCAAGCCTAAACAAGATAAGTAGGAATGATGCAAGTGCAGTGATGAAAGCAATAGGTTATAGAATGTCCACCTATGCTACATTTACAGACAAAATTGTAACAAAATAGACCGAATAAAGATTAAGGATCAGAAGATGGAGGTTGCTGAGAGGCAAGGAGAGCTGTCAACTTGTCCTTAATGATTGCCAAATCCTTTTCAACTGTAGCCATCCGAGCAGTAGAGTCAAAGGCCAAAGTCTGGAAGAAGTTCAGATGCCTGCCAATTTGATTGGCCAGCTCCGCTGGATTGATTGAACCGATCCATTCTTTATGATCCACCCTATTAAAAGGTTGAGCTGAATGTCCTGACTTTCTGGCTTTCTTGGTTGGCTTGGAACTGGATGGATTGCTGGCAGCATACTTTTTAGATTTGGTTGAAGGAGAGCTAGTCGAGGCTGCATGCTATTTTCCTTTGCCAGTTGAAGATTGTACAGTGGGTTCCGAGAGGGGATTAGTGGAAGGAATTGGTTTTTTGATGATACACTTATCAGGAAGTGGTTCAGATTCAAATTTGGAAAGATCAATCTTAAAGTATTTGCAGATTTTGACAGTGATCATTCCATAAGGTAAACTGGTTTTGGTTCTTGATCGTTTGACAGTAGCAGCCATTGTGCTTAGGATCAGTCTAGGTAGGTTCAGAGGCAACTGGTTTTTCAAATAATAAAGCAGGAAGAGATCAGGAGTGGACAACTCAGTATGACTTCCTATGCGGGGTAAGATAAGAGAGGTGATTATCTTGGTCAAAGTTCTGGTAAAGGAATTAAAGCAGTGGATGGAGGGAGGTCTGCCCTGCCCTGCCCTCTTTGGTCAGGAAAGTCACATATGGAATCCATGGCATTATCAAAAGATACCAGATCAGATGGCCAAATTTTTTGAACTATTCTACATTCTCCTTTGACAGGAAGCCTCAGAATGCTTGCTAATAATCTCTCAGAGATTGCCATTTTCAGTTCCAGCAATGAAGGATTTCAAATAGATAATTCCAGAATCTGAGCCTTTCAGAGGCTGCAGATGAGCATAGAACAAGCGAATTAACTTGGGAATTAAAGGTTCTTCTATTTTAAGAATGCTCGTCCATCCCATAAGAGCAAAGGCTTCTTCAATTGCTGTGGTTGTTGGTAATGGATTGTCCCAGCGAATGATGCACCCTGGAGCATAAGACTTCTTGTCATAGAGACTGAAGAAATTTTCCTCAGCAACTGTGCTTTCAAATAGTTGAATTTCCTCTTTAGGCTCAGTACTGTCAGTATTACTTGTAGAGTCCTGACTTTTAGAGGATGACCCTATCTCAGAGGGATTTGAAGCTTTCTGCTTTTGAGGGACTTCAGTGTGAGTGGTGGTGGCATGTGGCTTAGAGGTAGAACCGAATGTCTGAGGCATTTTCCCTCTAGATTTAGGAGAAAATGCTGTTTTCGTTGCCAACATTTTCATTCTCCTTGGTCTTGGAGGAGGAATGGATGGATTGGTTTCTGGTTCAGGGTTTGTAGACTGAGGGTTAGAATTGACAGCAGGTAATGAAGGTGAAGATGAGGGTTCAGACGCTTGGGGAGTATGGAATGATGTGTTCGAAGGAGAGGATGGAAGGGCTAAACCAGTTTGATGATTAGCAGATGAGGGTTCTGAAGTGAGAGAGGGAGAGGCCATTTTACCTTTTCCTTTTGCAGAGCTGGAAGCGAATTTCGTTGCTCTGTGAATGATAGTATCAATGTCTCTTGTTGCTTCGGAGGAAGAGGAATTTTCCACCTGAATGGGATTCTCTTTAGATGTGTTCATCTCAATCTTTCGCTTGAACTATGCTTTCAATCTTTGGCTCATTCTTCTTCTGTCCATGATTTAGCATATGACTCTTGTGCTTGAAGAATTTGGCAGATGAAGAGGCAGAAAGGACACACCACGAATCGAGGAAATCGTGGAGAGAGGAACCAGTTAATAGAAAGAAAACAGGGGAAATGGGAAGTTGAACAGCTAGGTTCAATTTCGAAGAGACAAAGAGAAATGAAGCCCGGAAAGGAGCAGGATGAAACGGTGAGTTTTGGCCAGTCTTAAGGACAGATCAAAGGACACAAGTGATACGCGCGCTTTGGCCAGAGGCCAGAAAACGCGGGCTGGAGTGATAGAGGCCCACTTTTTACAAGAAAACAGATTGGCCCAAGGATAGCTCCAGACCGAAAATGGACAGAAAAGGCTGTTGGCCCAGAGCACATTTTACCCAGCAAATCCACTGAATTCTCTTCTAATAAAAGATTCAGATGCAATCAATTTCATGAGAGAACAAAGTATTCAAAATAGTTCAAGAGATGAATGATTGGAATTCAGATTTCTTTTATCAACACTTTCAGAAAGTATAACAGCATATTTGAGACTTTCATTAACCAAGAGAATTTAAAAAAAAAAAAATGAGATGCATATGAACAAATATTTAACACACATGTATGAAGGGATATATCATTATTGCAAATTGACCATGCCTAATTCATGTCTTAAAAGGCAAAATCTTTCTTCAGCTAGAGGTTTTGTGAAAATGTTAGCAAGCTGATCTTCAATGTTAACAAGGGAAAATTCAATGTCACCTTTCAACACATGATCTCTAAGAAAATGATGCTTAATATCAATGTGCTTAGTCCTAGAGTGCTGAACTGGGTTTCTAGCAATGTTAATAGCACTTGTATTATCACATAGCAAAGGAATTTTGTTCAGAAATATACCATAATCAGCAAGTTGTTGTTTCATCCATAGCACTTGTGAGCAACATAGACCAGCTGCTATGTATTCGGCTTCAGCTGTTGATTGAGCCACTGAGTTTTGTTTCTTTGATTGCCATGAAATGAGTGCTCCCCCTAGAAATTGACAACCTCCACTTGTGCTTTTTCGATCAATGGAACATCAAACATAATCAGAATCTGTATAAGAAACTAGTTCGAAAGAACTAGTTCTACTAAACCATAAGCCAACATTCACAGAATTTATTAGATATCGAAATGTCCTTTTGACAACAGTTAGGTGAGATTCCTTTGGATTAACTTGAAATCTAGCACAGGCACACACAGAATAAATGATGTCTAGCCTGCTTGCTCTTAAATATAACAGAGATCCTATCATACCTCTAAACCTTTTCTCACACACATATTTACCCTTTTCATCCAACATCAATTTCGTAGCAGGACTCATAGGGGTTGAAATTCCTTTTACGTTGTCCATGTCAAACCGCTTGAGCAATTCTTTTGTGTACTTTGACTGATTAATGAAGATTTCATCTTTGATTTGTTTCACTTGAAGTCCAAGGAAGAAGTTTAGTTCTCCTATCATGCTCATCTCAAACTCACTTTTCATTAGTGACTCAAAATCTTTGCAAAGCTTATCATTAGTTGAACCAAAGATAATATCATCAACATAAATTTGAACTATGACAATATCACGAGATACCTTTTTAGTGAAGAGAGTGGTATCAACTTTTCCTCTCAGAAAATTATTTTTCATGAGAAATTCACTAAGTCTATCATACCAAGCTCTAGGAGCTTGCTTAAGACCATAAAGAGCTTTGGAAAGTTTATATACGTGGTTAGGAAAATCTAGATTTTCAAAACCAGGGGGCTATTTAACAAACACTTTTTCACTAATGTATCCATTTAAAAATGCACTTTTGACATCCATTTGAAAAACTTTAAAGCCTTTGAAAGAGGCAAATGCAAGGAACATTCTAATAGCTTCTAGTCTAGCTACAGGAGCAAAAGTTTCTTCATAGTCTATACCTTCCTACTGATTGAAACATTGAGCTACCAGTCTTGCTTTGTTTCTCACAACTTTCCCATCTTCATCAAGCTTGTTTCTGAACACCCATCTTGTACGTATGATTGATTGACCTTTTGGTTCAGGAACAAGAGTCCAGACTTGATTCCTTGAGAACTGATTCAGTTCCTCTTGCATTGCCATCATCCATCCTTCATCTTGAAGTGCCTTACCAATCTTGGTAGGTTCGGACAAGGATAATAGAGCCAGATTTGCATGCTTATCCCGGAGAGATGCTCTTGTACTAATCCCTCTTCTCAAGTCACCAATCACTTTATCAATTGGATGATCTTTTAGAACTCTGGTTTCCTTTCGCAAAGATTCGTTCACATTTATTTGTGGAGGTTCCTCTTCAGTTGGTTCTGAAAGATCCAGCTTTATGTGAATTGAATCACATGGAATTTGCTCTGGTGACTTCTCTTGATTGTGTTCTGACTTGGAGGATCTTTTGGGAATGTCCTGCAAGAAATCGTTTTCCTCAAGGGTATTAGAAACCAAGGGACAATTAGATTCATCAAAAACAACATGCATTGATTCCTCAACCATAAGAGTTCTTTCATTGAAAACTTTATAAGCTTTGCTTGACAAAGAGTAACCTAGAAAAATGGCTTCATCAGATTTTGAATCAAATTTTCCCAAATGATTCTTTCCATTATTTAGCACAATACATTTGCATCCAAAAGCATGAAAGTAGCTTACATTAGGTTTTCTTCCCTTCCAAATCTCATAAGGGGTTTTCTTTAAAATAGGCCTGATTAAGCATCTATTTAAAATATAGCAAGCTATGTTTATAGCTTTAGCCCAAAAGTATTTTGGTAAATCATTTTCACATAGCATGGTTCTGCTCATCTCAACTAAAGATCTATTTTTCCTTTCAACCACACCATTTTGTTGGGGGGTTCTAGGAGAGGAGAAGTTATGGTGAATTCCTTGTTTCTCACAAAATTTTTGAAACAATTGGTTCTCAAATTCTCCACCATGATCACTTCTAATTGATGAGATGACAAAACCCTTTTCATTTTGCACTTTGTTGCTGAAATTTTCGAAAACCCCAAAGGTGTCATCCTTATGAGCAAGGAAGAAAACCCAAGTAAATCTTGAAAACTCATCTACAATTACAAAACAATATTTCTTTCCATTCAAACTAGATGTAGATGTTGGTCCAAAGAGATCCACGTGAAGAAGATGGAGTGGTCTAGAAGATGACAGTTCCTTCTTAGACTTGAAAGAAGATTTAGTTTGTTTGCCTTGCTGACAAGCAGCACACACTTTGTTTCTTTCAAAAGATAATTTAGGCAAACCAGAAACTAGATCCCTTTTAGAAAGCTTGGACAAGAGTTTAAAATTCACATGACTAGGTCTTCTATGCCACAGCCATGAGTTGATGTTTTGAGAAGAAAAACATGTTTCCTCTTTAGATGACAAAGAGCTTCCGGAAACAATATAAACATTAGAACATCTTTGACCAACAAATAGGACATCATCAGAGTTCTGCTTATGAATAATGCAATGAGGAGTTTCAAAGGTAATTTTATGCCCCTTGTCATACAACTGACTTATACTCAACAAATTATACATCAATCCTTTAACTAAGTAAACATTGTCAATCAGTAAGTTATGAGAAATTTTTATTTTACCTAGACCAACAATTCTGCCTTTGCTATTGTCACCAAAAGAGAGTCTCCCAGATAAACTTTGTTGATGGAGACAAATTTTGAGGTATCACCAATCATGTGTTTGGAACAGCCACTGTCTAGGTACCAGCATTCGCGCTTGGCTTAATAGCAGACCTGTAATAAGATTACAAAGGCTTAGGTACCCAAACTTCTCTGGGTCCTTTCATGTTAGAGACAAATGTGCCTTTAGGCACCCATACCATTTTTCTTTTATTACAAAGATTTTTGTAAGAACAAACATTTTGAAAATGTCCCATGTAACCACAATAGGAGCAGGTTCCTTTAGAAAAGGATTGTGAAGAGGAAGCTTTGATAGAGGTGTTTTTCAAAAGTTTTGAAGAGCTAGGCTGACCATAGCCTAAACCAGACTTGTCATTACTTACTCTTTGCTTTCCTAGAATGGAGTTTAGGTTATTTCTTCCCTTAACAAATTTAGCTAAATCTCTAGTCAGCTTAGTTATTTCCCTTTTTAATTTGTCATTTTCCCTTTTTAGAGAGGAAGTGAAATTGTCTTCTTTTTCAAGAATATTATTTTGATGCTGAAGATTATTGAGTCCATTAATCAACTCAGCATTATTCTATTGAAGTTCCTCTATCACACTGACTTGCTCTTTTATAATTTTCTTTAAAGTACTGATTCTTGCAAGCCTTTTCTCATAGTCAAATGACAAATCATCAAATGCAAGACTCAACTCATCATAAGAAGACATGAGATCAAGGTCTAGATCATTTACCTCACGCTTTTCTCCAGATCCTTCCCCATGTGCCATTAGACATAAGTTGGCCACATTTTCTTCTTCTGACTCATTACTTTCTGATGTTGAGTCTTCATCACTCCAGGTAGTCACCATAGCTTTCTTCTTCTCCTTTCTAAAGAACCTTTTTTTGTTAAGATTTGGACATTCTGGTTTAATGTGCCCTGGCTTTCTGCATTCATAACATATGATAGGCTCTTTGCTGCTTTCTCCCTTGTTGAAGTTTTTGCGAGCTTTCTGTGAGAAATTCTTCTTTTCTTTCCTTTTTCTCATCATGTCAAGAACTCTTCTAGTTACCAGATCTACTTCTTCATCACTGGAGTCAGGTTCTCCTTGAGTGCTGATCTCTGAAACATTTGAAGTGAGGGCCAGACTTTTCTTTCTTTCCTCGGTCATGCTCTTCTTTTCCATAATCAGAATCTAGTGCGATTCAAGAGTGCCTCTAAGAGCATCAACAGTGAGATCATTTGTTTCTATGAATTGAAGCAAGACAGTAACTTTGGAGTTCCATTTTTCAGTGAAGCATCTCAGGATTTTCTTGACTTGTTCCTTTTGAGTATAGACTCTTCCAAGTCCTTTCAAGCTGTTGATGATGCTTAGAAATCGAGCAAAAAAGGAATCTAGAGATTCATCTGGAGTCATGTGAAACATCTCATATTTGGAGGAGTAAATGTCAATTTTTGCTTCTTTGACATGACTTGTTCCTTCATGAATGGCAGCAAGTCTGTCCCACATTTCTTTTATTGTGTTGTATGAGGCAATGTTTTCATATTCTGTAGCAAATACTCCACATACAATGTTGTATCTAGCCTTGGAGTTTAAAGTGAATATGAGTTTATCTTCAGTGGTGAACTCATGCTCTTCTTTTGGGATAGCAACTTCATCAACTACTTTGGTAGGGTGAGTGATGCCATTTCTGACTATCTGCCAAACATCATAGTCGATCGCTTCAAGATACATTTCCATTTGTTGCTTCCAGTAGGGATAGTTCTCTCCATTGAAGAAAGGAGGCTTGTGAGATGAGTGAGACTCATTTTGGTTATTCATGATACCTGCAATACAACTTGATAGGATCTTTAGCTCACGGTTAGTTAAACCAGAAGATGATGAGCACAAGCTTTGATACCAATTGAGACTGCAGGATCTATTCCTAGAGGGGGGGGGGGGTTGAATAGGAATTAATTAAAAAATTGCTTATTAAAGCTGATTCAAATGACAGATTTGTTTAAGAACTTGTTAACGAAAACTAGTTCTTACAAACAAGTTCTTCTACAAATCCCAGACTTGAATAATCAAACAGAGACTTTATAAACCATGCACCATTAGAAACAGAGGATTAACCAGAGAAGCAAAGACACAATAAGAAAGAGCTAGACAGAGATTTTATAGTGGTTCGGCCTAACATGCCTACATCCACTTCTCCCATGTTAATGGGGTTCCACTATACTTTCAAGGTTATTTCTCAAGCTTCTCCAAGCTTTACACCAAGTTT
This sequence comes from Cercis canadensis, assembly GCA_003255065.1. Taxonomy (NCBI): domain Eukaryota; kingdom Viridiplantae; phylum Streptophyta; class Magnoliopsida; order Fabales; family Fabaceae; genus Cercis; species Cercis canadensis. The sequence goes on from QAOA01005512.1 coordinate 112,312, forward strand.
ATTTTACAAGCTTCTTCAAGCTTACCACCCATGGTTTTTGTTTTCCAAGCTCACCATGAACTTACTCTCTCTAACTCTGGAGATCACACCCATGGATTTCTTCCATAGAAATCCATAATACAAAACCCAAGTGTTTTGGTTTAGCCCCAAGAAGAAACTCTCTCTTAAAGAGTATATATGAAATAGTGAGGATCTTGATACATGAAGATATCCGAGAGTAGAAAGAAGAAGAAGATGCAGAGCTTAGTTCTTTAACAATGGCTTCCTTCTATCTCTTTTCTCGTGTATTGCCTCACTTGTATTCTTCATGAGTGTGTTGAATACTTGATGCCTTCTTGCTTTATTGGCTTCTCTTGCACGTGAAAGGCCAAATGGTGAGGAAAAAAGGACCCATCAACCGGCTGACCCCTTGTCCATCAGTCACCCTCCTTTTGTCCTTTTTGTCTAAAAAGTTTCTCTTTGTGTAAGAGAGTAGAAACACCTTTCTTGATACTTGAGCTTTTCCAAAAGCAAATAGAAGAATATTTCCTATTTGCTAAGAGTACATCTCTTAGTCAAATAAGCAAAAGGGAAACATTGGCCTGAAGCCTGCAAGCAGACATGTCCACATCAACAATCTCATAGTCCTATCATATGATCCAGAACTGGTTTTGAAGAACAAGTTCTTCAAGACTCATTTGATGATTGAGCTGGATACAACTTAGAAAACATAGCAAAGATTAATAACAACAAGACAAACAACACATATAAGAAATTAAGACATTATTGTTATCATCAAAACAGGTTCAAAAACTTGTGGGACTAACATAATTCTGAGATGAAATTTATTCATCTCAAATTTTATCTCAACAATATTGAGATGGATAGCTTGTTGCTTTGAAATGGAGTTTTTAGTCTCAAATAACTTTTGTGACCAAATAGTATTGATTATTCTCAGGATTTGTGGGCTTCATTTTAAAAAATGAAGTCTCCCCACAATATTAAATGACCCTGTTGGGTCAAATTTGATGAATTTTTCAGGTTGTCGCTCTCAAATATACTAAGATGCAAAAAAGGGATTAAAAAAAAAAAAACGAAGCTGTTTTGCTATGAAAACTCTTAAGGACAAATAGACTCGGTCTTCGTTTCTAGAACTTTTTCCCTATTTAGAAAGGAGAATAAAGCGTTCAAAAATATCAATTCGTCTCCAATATGCAATTCAGCATCAAAAGTCAAAATAATCAAGCGATTGATTCTGCTTTCAAAATAATCAATCTAAAGATCAAAATCTCTGCTTTCATTAGTTTCCGCGATTCGTCATCAATTGACTTCTACTATCCTATCTTCACATACTTCACTTTGTATAGTACTTGCAACTCAAGCAGGTCATATTACATTATTATCCAATGGCGGGAGCAAAACATAGCTTTCCAAGCATTGCTGATTTTCTTAGCCATCACCACAAAAGAACAATCCTCTAACTACATAGTCGATGATTGTCACAATCCCCTAACTTTAAACTTATATTTCTGATCCATCATATTTGTTCTTAATTTAACGCAACCACTAGTTCCAAGAAGTACAAAGTAGTTGGAACATTAATTGATAGTGGACTAAAAGAGCTTGTCACATTTAAAGTGGTTGCTAAGCTATTGCCTTTTCAATGGGGTAGTGCTACACCATGTCCAAAATTAGTGTTATTGTGAAAATTTCAAAAAAAAAAAAAAGAGTTATCCAATGTAAGTCTTTGTTTCTTGTAAAATAGCAATATAGAAATGGTGCCAAAAATATATTAAAAAATACATAATAGTAATTTTGTTTTGCACAATTAAAATTACATTTTGTCAACCATTTTGGAATCTAACCTACACTGCATGACTCAATTTTTTGAAATCTTCGCAATGACACTAATTTTAAGATATCGGTCCTACATAACCCCCTTAATGAAGGGTGGTATAACCCTACCCTTTAAAGAGAATGGTACTTTAGCAGCTACCCATATTTAATTTACGTTCATCACATTGATTGTGCAATCACATCCAACTACGGATTGACCAAGTCTTCAATTGAATACTGAAACAACATCATCTGCTCCTATGCCTGATCCAAGAACAGGAAACAAATTAGCTCCTCTTGTTTATTTGCGAGATTACTTATGTATACACAAACTCTAGCGTAATATTTCACTAATTATACTGTGTGGTAGAATATGAATCCATGCAGTCCCACTTATATATATATTTTTTTTCTTTCCATTGTAGTACAATTTTTTTTTTTTAAATATCTTTAGTTATAATTATTTGGTTTTCTTTACATTTTGGAATCTGCAGATAAAATGTTCAAATTCATGAACGTGTACCCAAGTAATACATAAACTTGACTGTCAGATAGAATCCCATTCAAATGTTTCATATTGGCTTTTTGGCTGTCCAATGTAGATTCTACCACGTGTGTAATCCAATTTGTATATTTTATTTGTGGGGATAACATTACGTGTCAGCATAATTTGTCTAAATGGAACTTGCATGGTGACTTTACATTTAACAAAACAACTTGCAAAAACAGATAAAAACCTTTCATAAAACAATATTAGTTTCTAAGATGCTTTTTTCATTGTATACATACATCTTTTTCATTGTATACATCTTTCTTTTTAGTTCTATTACATTTTCAAAAAGGAAAATTCATTGAAGACAAGAACCATTTTTTTCCCCTATGCCTTGGAATCCTTTACTAAATAAGGACTTACTTGGAATATTTCTGTAGGTTTTGTATGTTGAATTTGGTACATTTGGAGGAAAATTGCATCATGTTCTTCTTTGTACCTGTTGTAGCCAAGCAGGGAGGTACTAGTAAGTCAAGAACCTTGATCATTAGCATAATAAGTGCATTGGTGGAAGTAGCTCTATTAAGTTGCTCCATCTACTACTTCTTGTACCGGAATAGAGTATCAAAAGGTAATCACATCTCATTAACTTAATATTACTTGAGTATTCCCATTATAAACTTAAGTGATTCATTTGTAGAGGTGCTGCTATCAGATACCACTCTTATAACTTTCCATGGCAATGTTCAAAGTGAGAACTCATATGAAGACCTTTCTGCAATCCCTTTTATTACAAGTCAACAGTGTACGAATAACTTTTCAGAAGCATCTAAATTGGGAGAAGGAGGATTTGGTCCTTTTTACAAGGTACTGATCAGTTGGATTTGAAAGATATACCTACTTTTGATTTAACTCTCTGTTGCCCTATTTCACATTCCTTTTTCTCAACTTTTTATTAGGGAATTTTGCGATATAGGGGGGAAATTGCGGTAAAAAGGCTGTCAAAAACTTCTGGCCAAGGCATAGAAGAGTTCAAAAATGAAGTAATTTTCATAGCTAAATTGCAACACAGAAACCTTGTGAGACTTTTAGCTTGCTGCACTGACAAAAACGAAAAGCTTCTTGTATACGAGTACATGCCAAATTATAGTCTTGATTCTCACCTCTTTGGTATGATTTTGCTGAACTTTGTGCCTTTCTCCATTTCTTTTTCCTTCGTTTCTCATTTTCATATTTTGAATTAGAGTTAAAAGTTAAATATTTTTTTAGTCCTTAAATTATTTCTCAAATGTCACTTTAGTCCTCAAGAAATCATTTTGTCCGCCAAATCAATCCTTTAAATAATCATTTTTTCTGCTACGGATGACTAATTTGGTAGGAAATGTGACTATTCGATGATTAAAGTGATACAAAAAATAAATCAAACACTAAAGTGATATTTGATAAATAGTTTAATGACGAAAAATATATTTTACTCTAAAGTTAATTTGTTGGTTCAAGAGAGAGGGGGGGGGGGGGGGGGNGAGGGTGAGGGAGTAATGATAAGCAGAAGGTTGGCATTGCTGTGGTGATAGAAAGGAGTTAAGAATGAAGCAAAGCCATATTACTAACTGTCCTGTTTTCCACGCTTTCCATGATGACAGCAACAGATTGGATATGATGAAATAGACAAGAAGTTTAAGAAATCACAATATTGATTAGAAAGGAATAAAACAATATGCATTTATGTTACTATGTTGAATTATACATCTTATCTAGTCTCTTGGATTACAAGGTTTCTTAGAGAGAGAAATGACTCACAAGAGTGATGGAGTAAACATTGCTTCTGATACTATTTTCTATGCTAAGGCCAACGTTACCTGCTATTCTTGTTGGTTGTCTTTTTCATACACTCCATTTTGATAAATCTTTTCTCTATAATTTTCTTATTAGATGTGGAAAAACAAAAGCAACTAGATTGGAAATTGCGACTAAGCATTATTAATGGAATTGCAAAAGAACTTCTCTACTTGCATGAGGACTCTTGACTCAGAGTGATTCATAGAGATCTCAAAGCCAACAATGTTCTACTCAACTATAAGATGAATCCAAAAATATCAAATTTCGGAACGGCGAGGAAATTCAAGAGGCCAAAATCAGGCAAAAACTAAAAGAGTAATGGGTACTTGGTAAGTATTCTTGGAAATCCTTCTCTAAATGACAAATTAGTTGATAAGTAATTAGAAAATTTTCCTTTTGATTGAGTACTGACACTGGCCTATTGACTTGAAATAGTGGATACATGGCTCTTGGGTATGCTATGCATGGATTATTTTCAGTGAAATATGATGTTTTCAGTTTTGGAGTTATTCTGTTGGAGATCATTTGTGGGCAAAAGAATAATGGATTCTTCCTTTCAAAACACGGTCAAAGTCTTCTTATATATGTGAGTTTTCTACTCTCTTTTTACCACGAAGTTGAAATTCCACCAAAAGAGATGAGGAGAGCTTCAATTAGAGCTTATGAATTTCACAATTAAATGCAGACTTGGAAACTATGGTGTGAAGGAAAATCACTGGAACTAATGGATCCAACTCTAGAAAAATCTTACATAGCCAATGAAGTTACAAGGTGCATACACATTGGTTTGTTGTGTGTTCAAGAAGCTGCAACAGATAGACCAAACATGTCCGAAGTTGTTGTCATGCTTGCAAGCGATACAGTGGCGCTTCCCCACCCCAACCTCCCTACATTTTCAGTTGGAAGAAGGGTCATAGGAGAAGGATATGCATTAAAAAATTCGAAGGATCATTCTATTAATGAAGTAACTGTGTCTCATATTGCTCCCAGGTAATGGTAATAACTGGATAAACCATTCCCTTTTAGGCATGAGGTCCAAATTAAGTGGAAAAAAGTAAATAGCACCTGCTATTTGGCCGCAAAATGAAACTTAAACCCTGTCATTGTAAAAGTACTTCTCAGAGGTCATTTAAAGATCAATACAATTATTATTGATATTTTATATTTCATGTAAATTGAGGACCTTATTTATCTAATTCACCAAGATATGAAAAGTATCTTAAATATATTTCGGTCTTTGCATGTTTTTGGTTGTTAGTGCAGATACTCTTCATATATTTTGCTCCACAATTAACTCTGGCCTAGTCTTTTTATTGTAGTGTGGTCCCTCCATTAGTCCTCTGTCTAATTTTTGCTTAATAAAACTTTAATACACGCGCATGCACACATACAAAAACACAGAGAAATAAAAGAGCATCCTCATATCGTGTTTATTTTTAATGTAAATATACTTCTTGTGAGTATAACTTTTGAAGGTCCCAGAACCTTCCTGATCTCCAAGTTCGTCCCTGTATGACATTCTTTAAGTATTAAATAAAAAGATATAATGGAGAAAGAAATTCCTGTTAGAAGTCAGCAACTAGCTTAAGAAACATTTAATAGTCATTATGTATGCTGCATACTACTGATGACAAAGCACTGATATCACTGGTCATTAGATGACACAACTGTTTTTTTTTTCAATCATCACCATAAAAAGCATGCTAACTAAAGTACATATCTAGAAAACCACAAAATGAGAATAAAACTACTAATGCATAGCTTTTGAACTTAATTCCCACTACCTACAAAATTTTGGGCATGTAAATACTGATTGGAGAACGTATGAACTATAGTTAGTTACATATGTTCAGGCAGCAGGAGCATAATCATAACCACCACTATCATCATCATCATCATTACCATCTCCTTCAATGCAGGCTGCAGGAGCATAGTCATATCCGTCATCTCCATCTGCATGCTTCTTGCACCATGGGGCAATGACCTTGGAAATGGACAGCATTTTAATTTTCTTATATGTTTGAAGCTAATGAGCTTTGGAAGAGAGAAGGGAAGCACAAGAGTTAGGGGTTCTACTGGTAGCTAGAAGAAAGGAAGTGAAGCTCAGTTATGTTGTAAAGTGTAGGGAAGATGAAGTGCCTATAAAGAGGGGGAAGAAGGTGCTGAACTCATTCTAGCTCAAGAAAGGCACGTGGGGAGTGTGGAATGATGCTTGGAGCGCGAGCATGGCCTAATGCCATGATATGCTTGTGGTATCTCGTCCAGCCACATGGGAAATCCCATTGACACCTAAGCAAACACGTTGGAGCTAGCTGCCAAGTAAGCAACAAAGAGATGTGTTTAAAGAGAATAATCCTTTAGTGAATGGTAGGGTCATTTTAAAGAGTAAGATCCTTTAGTGGGTCAAGAAAATTAGAGGGCAAGGGATGACATTTAACAAACAGCTAGTGAACAATATAGCAATTTTGTCTTTTAAGAAAGGAAACAGAAAGGTATGGTTCTCTTTCGGTTTATTATATGTTGGCTTTTGATGTCAATCAGGAGTCAATGAAGTAAATAACATAATTAGGAAAAGCCACCTGTTTTCTGTTTTCTTTTGTGGATTATCTTCCTGCATTCTCGGCTTCTCGTAAAAGGGATAAAAAAAAAAAAGAAATAGGGAAAAACAAAGAAAAATACACAAAGTGCTATTAGAGGACTGCTCAACCTCTCTTCAATTTTTATCAAGAATGAATAGTGTGATATTTCTACGCATAAAATATTTACACCTCTTTTACATCCACACAGATAGCAATATTTGAGTTTTATTTTACTAATCAAAACTTAAACTAGACCCACATAATTTTTTTTTTTTTCATATGGCTCAGTTTTTCTATGCATCCTACACTTCTTTTAGGGGGTATAGAAGTATCATCTCAACAAGAATGTATAGAAAGCTCAAATTTAACTGAAGAAGTAGGCCTAATGGAGGAATCAAGCATGTGATTCTAACCTAACCCAATCCATATATTTATTATTATTATTTTAAATAAATATATTATATAATATATGAAATGTATCAGTATCATCATAAAATTAGAATTTGAAACATCAATTCCTTTTAATTGTGACTCTTTAATTTTAGTTAATCTTAATAAATTTTTCCTGTGAAACTCCTAGATATTCTCTAAGCTCTAGCAAAAACACAATACCTTTTTTGGTTCTCCCTCATTCTACCATTCCCCATTCCTACGTTTCTTTCTCTTCTTCAGCTCTTCTATAAATACTTTTTTCAATCCTTCTCCAATTTTCATATGTCTTCTTGTTTCTTTTAAAAGTATAAATCTATTCATATTTATTTTTGCTATTTAAATTTTTGTAATATTCTTATTTTGAGAAATTTTACATAACTTTGTCTCCAACCAAGAAACCAACCTAATCCAAACTGACTTTTCATGGTTTGGTTTGGTTAGGTCATAAGTCTTATGGTTTGGATTATAGAGTGTAAAAAAATTCTTGGGTTAGGTTTGGGTTGAGTCTAAACCCAAACCAATCTAGCCCATCAACACCCTTATATGTGAAATCAAACTTGCCTTTGACCAAAATAAACCTAACAAGGTGCTAGTTGACCTAGACATTATCTAACAACAATACTGAAAAAAAAAAAAAGGCACAAGTTTAACGATTTGAAATATAATTCAATTAGGAACCACATAAATCAAAATTAACAGAGTTTCTTCATATTAATAATCAAAATTAACAAAGTTTCTTCATATTAATTTAGATCATGGTTGCAAAAAGTGACTAAAATTTTGTTTGTACTATTTGCCTCCAAAACCCAACCGGCATTCATTTTCAATTGGAATAATGGTCAAGGAAGAAGAATTCACAAGGAAAAAAAAAAACTATTCCAAGATCCTTCTATTATAGTGAAGTACCAATGTCTCATGTTGCACCCAGGAAATGGATATTAATAGATAAGCCTTTTACTATGTCACTTTGAAGGGCAAGGCAATGAGGTATGAAGACCAAAGGAAGTGGACCAAAGCCTGAACTCTGCCTTATGGCCAAAAACAAAAAAGGAAAAGAAAAACAAACCCTGCCATTGTGGAAGCACCAACAGAAAAAAGTGACAGCCTCTTCTGATGTTTAGCAGTATTTTACTTAATCATATCCCAAAAGGAGGCTCCTCAGAGATCATAAAAAGCTTCATAAAAAGTTGATAGTGTATATATGGTATGATGCAAATTGTTGAACATTTATCCAATATTTCGAAGATACTAGAATGATTGGGTTGCAATGTTTAGATTGTAAATGCAGATATTCATATTTTGTAATCATCAATCAACAGTGGCCCCAAGTCTCTTTTATGTAGTGTGGTCCCTCTATCCCTCTTGTTGTTTTAATTTATGTCCTAATAAAAGTTGCTAAAACACACGTGCGCCATGCTTACACAAACACAAGGATAAAAGAAAATCTTGTTGACATAAATATGCTTACTCTAATGTAGCCAAAGAAGAAAGAAAAAGAATGTGTCTTTATGGGCCCCATAACAATCTTGATCTCCAAATTTCTTCCCATATAGCATTCTTTAAACATTCAAATTAAAATTAGAATAAAGAAATATATTCTTGTTGTAGGCAGCATTCAGCTTGAAAAACATTGAAAATTAACTCATTCCATTCTTAGATACTACAATAGTGATGTCAGTGGTCTCTCTATATAACATAACACAAACTCCTTTCTATCTGTCACTACCAAACACATGGTAACTGAAGTACATGCCACAGCAAGAATAAAATGACCAGACCACTAATTAGATTCCCACTAGCTACAAAATTTTGGGGATGTAAGGACTGACTGTTAAGTGAAGATATGGATTATAATTAGTTCCATATATATGTTGATGCAGCAGGAGCATAATCATAACCACCATCATCGTCATCATCGCCTTCCATTGGTGCTGCCGGGGCGTAGTCATAACCTTCATCATCATCATCACCATCACCTTCAGTGCAGGCTGCAGGAGCATAGTCATATCCATCATCTCCATCTACATGCTTCTTGCACCATGGGACAATGACCTTGGAAATGGACAGTATATTTTCTTAGACTTTTGAAGCTAACAAGGATATCCAAAGGAAAAAAGGGAAGCAGAAGAGTTAGGGGGCAGGATTATTTAGTGTGCTGGAAGCTAGAGGAAAGGAAGTGAAGCTCGGTTGTGTTGTGAAGTTTAAGGGAAGAGGCAGTGTTTATAAATAGGGAAAAGCAGGCATTGAATACATTCTAGCTCAAGAAAGGCACGTGAGGAGTGTGGAGTGATGCTTGGAGACTTGGAGTTTGAGCATAGCCTAATGCCCATTGCATGCTTTTATGGAATCTGGTTCAGCCACATGGGATATCTAATTGACACTTCAGCAAACACATTGGAGCTAGCAGCAAAAGCAAGTGAGCAACATGGTGATGTGTTAAAAGAAAATAATTTTGTGAATGGTAGGGTCATTTAAAGAGTAAGATCTTTTCTTGGGTGGTGGCAATTATAGGGCAAAGGATCAATGGCATTTTAACAAACACTAAGTGAACAACTTAGTAATTTATCTGTTAAAAAAGGAGAAAAAAAGTTATGGTTCCCTTTTGTTTTATTATATTGGGTTTTGGTGTCACCCATGAGTCAGAGAAGTAAACATCATAGCCAGCAAAAGGCCACTTGATATGTTACTCTTTTCTTTTCTTTCTCATTTCCTTGGAATAGCTACGCTACTTGTCCCTTACTATTTAGCTATTTTCACATTTTCTTAGCCACTTCATTATAGGTGGCGCAAATATTGAGTTGTTTTATGTATACTCAATACAAAGCAAAAGGCATCCTAGTATTGTTCAAATAAGTGTATCCCAAATAAGTACTTACTCAAACTAAAAATAATTTGACAATAAATTAATCTAATTAACTTATTTGGTTAATTTTTTTACATAAGATGCGAAAAGAGGGATCAGGAAAACGAAACTCTTTTGCTAAGAAAACTTTTATGCTAGCTTTGTATGGGAGTTGAAAGAAAGGAAAGGAAAGGGTATAAGAGGAAAGAGAGGGAAAGGGAAGGGAAGAGAAAATGAATGAAAATTTACAATTTTACAAATTTATTTTTTATTAATAAAGTGAATATATTAAATATAAGATTTAATATATAATACACTTCTCTCTCTCAATAAACTGATTTTTTTAAAAGAATATAAATGGCTGTTTTTTTTCCCATGAATAAACTGAGAAAACTTAACGTTGCCTATTGTTAAGCCCATGAGAGAAGTATGTGGGTATGATAGTCATATGAAAATCAAAAAGACGAATAGTATGTGGTTCATGTAGTAAGAAAAAATTGAAAAGCCCATGAGAGAGACATTAAAAAATCATGTGTTGATAATGCTGTTATAGGGGTATAATAATCAAATTGTTACTCTTTCCCCTCTATTCTCCCAAATTGGCTGAATGGGATTTTTGGATCAATTAGAAACGAGAGTGCGGGTCGGAGTCAACCCCCAGTTCCTCTTCCCTTTCAAACTAAAATTCCCAAACAAGGGAGTAGACTCCCTCATTCCTCTCATTTCCTTTCCTCCCCCTCCCATTTGTCTCTTTTCCTTTGCTTTCCCCCCAAAAGTCAACTCCCAAACACACCATTAAAGAGAGAAATAGACTCTGTGTTGTTTCTAAAACTAGTTGCCATTAAGGATAAAGCGTTCAAAAATGTGGACTGGTCTCCAATGCAATTCAGCATCGGGTAGTAACGGGTCAAATATCAAGTGTGTAAGGGGTGTTTTGGAATTTTTTTTTCCTTTACTTAGGCTTCTCACTTTAGAAGTGTCTTTTATCATCTACTTAGGTGGTTTTAAGGGTTTTCTCAAGTTTTGTTGGTGCCCATTCATCACTATAATGCTAAATATATTTTATATGTTGAGGATATAAAACATAAGCTTAACATTTTCAAAGAAATGGAGGAGATTATTTCTCTTACACAAGTAGATGCCGCCATCATAAGCCATTTTATCTTCGCTTTTGTTTATATTTCTCCATCACCTTTGTTCTGAATCTATCACAATCACAAGTAAACACAGTAAAGTAAATGGTAATGGCAGTTAATTGAGGACCAAAGTCAGCAGCAATTGATTTCTACTATCCTATCTTCACATACCTCACTTTGTATAGTATGCTTGTAACTCAAGCGGATCATATTACACTATTACCCAATGGAGGGAGTGCTGTTCTTAAGCGTGCAAAATTATAAGTAAATCACCAATTAATATAGATGTTAGATAAACCAAATAAAATTAAATGGGTGGTGCTAAACTGAAGCATGGGTTTCTTGTTATTTTTAAGGCAATTCAAGCCTCCGATGTGTGTTTCTATTGTGGTGTGGGTTTTAGACATGTTACCTCCAAGATACAATAGCCTAATAGCCACATTATTATCTTTCACAAATAAAAGGACATGACTCTCTCCAACACCTTTCTTTACCCAAGAATTACACACTATAGAGTGTACACATTCTATATATTTCCCATATAATACTTATACTTCACAAGTATAAGAACCTATATATATAGGAAAATTCCTTTAGGCTACTAGTTGTTTGCCACTTTAAAGCACATTAAGCTCCATATTAATCATCATAAAATGGCTATAAAATCTTATGGCTGTTAGCCTCTTAAGAGCCATTATATTGGCTCTATTACATTACTTTATGGCTATATAAAGATCTTAAAGTTACACCTTTAAGATTCTTGACCTCCATTTGGCTAGTATGACATACTAATAACAATAAATAACAGTATAATAAAATTATTTTTATAACAATACTCTAAAGTTCCAATTGTCTCCCACTTACTTTTATAAAAATATAAACAAACATAATATAGTATAGTATAATATAATATAATATTCTCTTGGGTAGAGACAAATTATTATGCATAATAGAGAGAGCATTGCCTTGAACCTTTACTTAGCAACAATATATATCTTGGGCTAGAGCCAGTAGTGATCTATTTAAAGGAGTACTAGACACTTGATATTCACACGTCTTCCATGCAACCCATTTCAGTTACACGTCCTATGTATCTCCGTCTCTTATCTCCTCATCCTATATTCAAAACTTGTATTTAAATATAAAATAATCCTAGGCATCTATCTTTATCTGTAACCTATTGTATTTAAATATAGAATAATCCTAGGCATCTATCTTTATTTGTAACCTACAGAATACTGTATATATAGACTTCAAGTCACATCGAATCAATTAAGTTCCATTCTCTCAATTTTATATTTACTCTATTACTATTACCTTGAACTATGACTGCCTAGGGGATAAAAGATATATACCTTGCCCATAATAACACAGGTGCAAAAAATAGAGCCCTTAAGCTAGCACATTAAACTGGCATTTGTGCATAATCCTAGTTTTTGAGTGTTTTTCAAGAATGAAGCCTTTATTCTTATAAGAGTGGTCCCACTTTACAATATTCATAATCTCCATGCATGTGGGCAATTACAAGATAGATACACCTACATCTTATTGATAAATTTTTTAAGAGATATTCTCTTTATGTGGTGTATTGTACACTCATAACTTATTGTATGATTCATTTTTCCCTTTGAGCCTAGTTCTTAGGATCTCTAATTACTATGTTGGGTAAGTAGTATGTTATATTTGGGCTTTAATCTCATCCCCTTCAATGTCCTCTGGATCCTTTGGCTATAGTTATAGTCTCTTCCACTTTTGTGAACACAAAGGATCTAAGTATATGTGGTATTCATATCACAACAGGTGGTAAATTTTTAATATGCACACTTTTTTTTTTGCCACCAACCTATTCTTTCCATGAAGAATTTCACAATTGGTGGGTGTTTACAATAAAATTTGACATAGACTCCACCATCACATGAAAAAAAGTAAATAAATTAAAAAAAATATTAATCACATTAATCTCATATGGGACTAATCAAGTATAAATATGTGACCCGTACATGTGCTTGGCACTATTGTACCTTCCTTGTAAAGTAGGAGTACCAATTCACATTACTTGGCATCATGTGCCCATTAGAATTAGACAATAAATATAATTTCAAGGAAGGATACTGTTACAGTTTAGGGTTTTGATAGGATAGAACAGAGTAAATTGTAGAATAAAACAATAGAACTTTTGTTATGCTGAAATGGAAAATATGAAAGCCCTTATAATTGTTGAGACAATAATGAATATCTGTCTAATTTTATGAAACCTCATGAGAGTTATAAGCAACTTAAGTTTCTAAATATCTGAGTATCCTGTGTAAACACCCATGATCCCTTTCGGTATACTTCAGACAGTACCTTCAATTTTCATACCAAAGTAAATTAGAGAGAGGTAGATTTGGCACTTTTTACAAGGTATGCTTTAAATGTATCTTAAAATGGTTTCTGTTGCCTAGCTCATTTAAATCATAGTCTTATCTTAGAAAAATGTTATCAGGGAATTTTACCAGATGGAAGAAATATTGCAGTAAAAAGGCTTTCAGAAAACTCTGGTCAAGGTTTAGAGGAATTGAAGAATGAAATAATCTTTATTGCTAAATTGCAACACAGGAACCTTGTGAGACTCTTGGGTTGCTGCTTAGAGGGAATGAGAAGTTACTTGTATATGAATATATGCCCAATGCCAGCCTTGATTTTTACCTATTCGGTATGTTCCTTTAAAACTCTATTCTTTCAATGTTATACTCCTCTTGTTTTCATATCTCATTGCATAGTACCAGAAATAGTGTCGGTACAAATGTTTTATTTTCAACAATATTTATATGCATGATATCATAGACTGAGATTTTGTGAAGATATGACAAAAATATAATTGTGAATTTTTTTTTCTTTTATTTAATGGCTAACGAAGTAGTAACTTCAAATGTCTAGATCTGATCTAATTTATAGGGGTCTTCTCTTCTTGTCTCTATGTTCTGATTTCCACACATTTGTTGTTAGATAAGGAAAAACAAACTGAACATCATTGGAATATAAGTCTCAATATAATTATTGGAATTGTAAAAGGCCTTTTATATCTCCATGAAAACTCAAAACTTACAATGATTCATAGAGATTTGAAAGCTAGTAATATTTTGCTAGACCACGATATGACACTTAAAATATCTGATTTTGGATTGGCAAGAGCTTTTGGGGAAGACCGAAGTCAAACAAATATAAGAAGAATATCAGGTACATAGTAAGTGGCTGTGACACCACTTATATATATGGACTACAAGTTAAAGGAAAAACAAATAGTTTACTTGTATCAGTATATTTTTTAAAATAACTTATTTTATTAAGCCAAAGAATTTACTTTTATTTGATTTTATAATTTGAAAAACTAACAGAATTACATTAATTTTAAACAGTGCATATATGGCTTCGGAGTATGCTATGAAAGGATTATTTTCAATAAAATCTAATGTCCTTAGCTATGGAGCTCTGATACTAGAAATAGTTGGTGGAAAAAGGAATACTTGATTTTATCTTTCTGAACATGGCCTAAGTCTTTCCTCCCATAAGTAAGTTTCCTATCCTGAATGTTGCACAATGTTACTTGCACAAAGATTTCACAACTATAGAGTAACTTCGGTAAGTTCTTTATTAATTAATTTTTCAAACATGTTAAAAATTTTAGGCAAACCATTGCTTTTTCAATGCAAAGGTGATTATCTTTATATTTGCTAAATTTACTATATATGCTTTAAAAAGGCACCTTGTTTGAGAAATTATTGTGCAAGTTGTAATTATAGAAATAACAATATTATATATTGCCAAACGTTCAAAAGAAAAAAAGAAGAAAGTAATGGAAAAGAAAATTGTTTTAACTAAAGCCTTATAATTGCTCATAGGCAAGGAGATTATGGAAAAGTCATGCACAGCGAGTGAAATTATAAAATGTATACACATAGGCTTGTTGTGTGTTCAACAAAATGCAGCGAATAGACCTACAATGTCATCTGTAGCCTTGATGCTAGTAAATGATACAATGATGCGTCCTGATCCCGCGCAGCCAGAATTTTCTGTTGGAAGAATGGTCTTAGAACAAGAATCTACGTTAAACAAGTTTAAGAATTGCTCTATCAATCAAGAAACTGTTTATGATTTTGCCAGGTGATAGGCCAAGCTGGTAATTGGGCTGGCATATGGTTAGTCTGGCCTTTTTTTTAATTTTTTTTTTTGTTAAAATAAAAGCATATATGTATGTAAAAATATATAATAAACTTATATATTATCCAAAGTTAATAAAGTCTCTTACAATAGTTACATAAATAATACTGCATACATAATTTTTTATATTTTAATTAAAAAAAGTATACAAATAATTTCATCTTAATTTTATAAAAAAAAAATTCAAATAAAATTGGGCCAATCAAACCAAACCTGGCCAAAATCAACCAAATTTCTCCGGGCCAACATTTTCACTACATAGCCTAGCTTTAACACCGAGTTATATAGGTTGGCCCATCGGGCTGAGCTCATTTTGCTACCTCTAAGTAGAACTATATCTGTATGCTAAAGTTCATTGATTGCAAGTAATTTTGAAATAGTAGAGGCGAACAAGATGATTCTGGACAAATTTGATCACTTCCCTACATTATAGGGATCCATTTTATATCTCTCAGACCAAATTATATAATGTCGATGGTCCAAGGTAGAGCAGTGAATGGCCCTATTTCGCCTCATATCAACCCAGGACCAAAATAGGTCAAGACCTTTGTACAGAAAACTGTTACGGTTCTAAAATCCAAAGTCAAAGAGATTTTTTTCTGTCAACATCAAACACATGAACCAAAGAAATAATGTTTTATGCAAGACTTATATATAAGTCATTTGCAAATAACATATATAAATCGTATGTGTGTACATATGTATATAAATGTCCAGAATGACTTATATATCGACTCGCTTTAATGGTTGGATTACCTCGATTCCATTCAAAAAAAGATTTTATGCAATTAAACTAAAAAGAGTACAATTCTCAGTATGGTCTTTAGGAAAAAAGGCAAATATATATATATATTCTGAGGTGTCAACTTTACCTAAAGAGGCCAAGCATAAAAGAAAAAAGAGCATAAAATTAATAGTAATGAAGCTAAATCCCAACACTTTCAGCAGTATTCCAATCCAACTATTCTGAGGAAGTGAAACACATTTTCCAAATCGCTTCTGCTAAAAGCAAGTTGTCAAATTATGAGAAATTTATCAAGATTGTGTCCGGCATGGCGCACGTGTGTTTTAGCAACTTTTGTTGACACAAAAAACAAAACAAGAGGGCTGATAGAGGGACCACAGTACATAAAAGAGACTTGGGGCCAGTCTTGATTGTGGATTACAAAATATGAATATCTGCATTTACAATCAAAAAATTCCAACCAAATTAATTTAAGATATTTCTAGTATCTTTGAAATATTGGATAAATGTTAAACAATTTGCATCATATCATATATACATTATCAACCTTTAATGAAGCTTTATATGATTTCCCTGGAGCCTCTTTCTAGGATATGATTAAGTAAAATGCTGCTAAACAGCAGAAGAGGCTGTCACTTTTTTCTATTGATGATTCTACAATGGCAGGGTTTGCTTTTCTTTTCCTTTTTTCTTTTTTGGCCACAAGGCAGGGGTCACGCTTTGGTCCACTTCATTGGTCTTCATACCTCATTGCCTTGCCCTTCAAAGTGACAAAGTAAAAGGCTTATCTATTAATATTCATTACTTGGGTGCAACATGAGACACTATTACTTCACTATAATAAAAGGATCCTTGAACCTTGTTTTGTTTTTTTTTTGGTGGATTCTTCTTCTTTCACCATTCTTCCAACTGAAAATGAATGGCAGTTGGGTTTCGGAAGTAAATAGTACGAACAAAATTCAAGTCACTTCTTGCAACCTTGATCTAAATTAATATGAAGAAACTCTGTTAACTTTTATTTCCATGGTACCTAATCGAATTAAATTTCAATCCTTAAACTTGTGCCTTTGATTTTTTTTTTTTTTATTATTCGTTTTGTTGTCAAATAGTGTCTAGGCCAACTAGCACCTTTTTAAATTTATCTCTACAAGGTCTGGCCAAAGGAAACTTTGATATCACATGCTCATTTCCTCCATTAGGCCAACCTCTAAGTTTAAACGTGAGATTTCTATACATTTTGTTGAGAGGATACTTCTACGCCCTTAAAAGAAGTGTAGGGTATGTAGAAAAACTGAACCATATGAAAAAAAAAAAATATGTAAAACTCAAATATTACTATGCATATAGAAATAAAAGAGGTGTAAATATTTTTTGCGCAGAAATATCACTATTCATTCTGGATCAAAATTAAAGAGAAGTTGATCAGTCCTCTAACAGCACTTTGTGTCTTTCTCTTTGTTTTTCCCTATTTCTTTTTTTTTTTTAATCCCTTTTGCAAGAAGCCGAGAATGTAGGAAGAGAATCCACAAAAGAAGACAGAAAACAAGTGCCTTTTCCTAATTATGTTATGTACTTCATTGACTCCTGATTGACACCAAAAACCCACATATAATAAACCAAAAGAGAACCATACCTTTCTGTTTCTTTTCTTAAAAGATAAAGTTGTTATATTCTTCAGTAGCTGTTTGTTAAATGCCATCCCTTGCCCTCTAGTTTCCTTCACCCACAAAAGATCTTACTCTTTATAACGACCCTACCATTCACTAAAGGATTATTCTTTTTAAACACTTCTCTCTGTTGCTTACTTCGCAGCTAGCTCCAACGTGTTTGCTTAGGTGTCAATTGGATTTCCCATGTGGCTGGACCAGATACCACGAGCATATCGCATTAGGTCATGCTCACACTCCAAGCATCATTCCACACTCCCCACGTGCCTTTCTTGAGCTAGAATGAGTTCAGCACCTTATTTAGAAGTACTTCCTCTCCCTTACACTTCACAACATAACTGAGCTTCACTTCCTTTCTTCTAGCTACCAGTGCCACCAAAAAAATCTAGCCCCTAATTCTTGTGGTTCCCTTTTTCTCTTCCAAAGCTCATTAGCTTAAAAAATATAAGAAAATTAAAATGCTGTCCATTTCCAAGATGATTGCCCCCTGGTGCAAGAAGCATGCAGACGGAGATGATGATGGAGACGACGGATATGCCTATGCTCCTGCAGCCTGCATTGAAGGAGATGGTGATGTTGATGATGGAGGTTATGACTATGCATCGGCAGCATCTATCGTAGGTGATGATGACGATGATGGTGGTTATGATTATGCTCCTGCTGCCTGAACATTTGTAACTAACGATAGTTCATTTGTTCTCCAATCAGTACTTACATTCCCAAAATTTTGTAGGTAGTGGGAATTAAGTTCAAAAGCTATGCATTAGTGGGTTTTAGTGTCATTTTGTGGTTGTTCTAGACGTGTTCTTTAGTTAGCATGCTTTTTATGTTGATGATTGACAAAAATCTGTTTTGTGTCATCTAAACAACAGTGACATCAGTGCTTTGTTGTTTTATCAATGACGAGCTCAGTATGTCATTACTAGTATGCAGGAATAGAATGAATATTTAGTGTTTCTAGTTGCTGACTTCAACAAGAATTTCTTTCTCTATTATATTTCTTTATTTAAATGCTTTAAGAATGTCATACAAGGAGCAACTTGGAGATCAGAACGGTTTTGGGACCCATAAAAATCTTAACTCACAACAAGTAGACTTACATTAAGAGTAAACACGCTAATGTAAGCATATGGGTATGCTCTTTTATTTCTCTATATATGTGTGTGTGAGTGTGTGTCTGCGTGCATGTTGGTTAGAGCTTATTAATCATAAATTAGAAAGTGGGCTAATTGAGGGACCACACCACAATAAAAAGACTAGGCCAGAGTTTATTGAGGAGTAAAATATATGAAGAGTATTTGTATTTAATATACTTTTTGTATATTGTTGAATTAGATAAATACTCCTCAATTTACATGAAATATACAATAGTAATAATTCATCTATCGATCTTTAAATGACCTCTGAGGGGCCTCTTTCTCAGATAATATCCACAGAGAAATTTGCTTCTCAACTGCAAAAGTGGTTGTTTACTCTGTTGTAACTACTTCTACAATTAATGACAGGGTTTAAATTTCTTTTTGGGGCCAAATAGCAGGGGGTCTTTTTGCTTTTTTCCACTTAATTTGAACCCTCATGGCTCAATGCCCCTCAAAGTAAATAAGGAAATGGTTTATCCACTTATTACCATTACCTGGGAGCAATATGAGACATAGTTACTTCATTAATAGAAGGATCCGTGGAATTTTTTGATGTAGATTTTTCTCCTATGACCATTCTTCCAACTGAAAATGCAGGGTGGTTTGGGTGGGGAAGTGCCATTGTATCGCTTGCGAGCATGACAACAATGCCGGACATGGTTGGTCTATCTGCTGCATCTTCTTGAACAGACAACAAACCAATGTGTATGCACCTTGTAACTTCATTGGCTATGTAAGATTTTTCTAGAGTTGGATCCATCAGTTCTAGTGATTTTCCTTCATGCCATAGTTTCCAAGTCTGCATGGAATTGTGAAATTCATAAGCTCTAATTGAAGCTCTCCTCATCTCTCAGGTGGAATTTCAAATTCGTGATAAGAAAAGAGTAGAAAACTCACATATATAAGAAGACTTTCACCATGTTCTGAAAGGTAGAATCTACTATTCCTTTGCCCACAAATGATCTCCAACAGAAGAACTCCGAAGCTAAAAATATCAGATTTCACTGAAAATAATCCTTCCATAGCATACTCAGGAGCCATGTATCCACTATTTCACGTCAATAGACTATTGTTAGTGGTCAATCAAGGGAAATTTTGTAATTACTCATGAACTAATTTGTCATTAAGAAAAGGATTTCTAACAACACTTACTAAGTACCCATTACTCTTTTAGTATTTGCTTGATTCTGGCCTCTTTCGAATGTTCTTGCCATTCCAAAATCTGATATTTTTGGATTCATCTCATAGTCAAGTAAAATATTGCTGGCTTTGAGATCTCTATGAATCACTTTGAGTCTAGACTCCTCATGCAAGTAGAGAATTCCTCTTGCAATTCCATTAATAATGCTTAGTCGTAGTTTCCAATCAAGTTGCTTTCGCTTTTCCACATCTAATAAGAAAATAATAGAGAAAAAATTTATGAAAATGGAGTGTATGAAAGAGAGACCCAACAAGAATAGCAAGTAACATTGGCCTTAGCATGGAAAATAGTAGCAGAAGCAATATTTACTCCATCACTCTTATTAATGATTTTTCTCTCTAGGGAACCGTATAATCCAAGAGACTAGATGAGATGTATAATTCATCATAGTAACCTAAATGTAAAATGCGTTATTCCTTTCTAATCAATATTTGTGATATCTTATAATTCTTGTCTATTTCATCATGTCCAAATTCCAATTGGTTGCTGTCATCTTGAAAAGCGTGGAAAACAGGACAGTTAGTAATATGGCTTTGCCTCATTCTTAACTCCTTTCTATCACCACAGCAATGCCAACCTTCTGCTTATCATCACTCCTCTCCCCCCTCCAATTAACTGTATTATGAAAATGAGAAAAGATATGGAAAAAGGCAAAAATTTCAGAAAAATCATACCAAAGAGGTGAGAGTCAAGACTAGAATTTGGCATGTACTCATATACAAGTAGCTTTTCATCTTTGTCAATGCAGCAACCTAAAAGTCTGACAAGGTTTCTGTGTTGCAATTTAGCTATGAAGATTACTTCATTTTTGAACTCCTCTAAGCCTTGGCCAGAACTTTTTGATAGTCTTTTTACCGCGATTTCCCTCCCATCTGGCAAAATTCCCTAATAAAAAGTTGGAAAAAGTAAAGTGAAATAGAGCAACAGAGAGTTAAATCAAAACTAGGTATAGCTTTCAAATCCAACTGATTAGCACCTTGTAAACAGGGCCAAATCCACCTTTTCCCAATTTAGATGCTTCTGAAAAGTTGTTGGTGCTCTCTTGAATTGTAATAAAAGAGACAGTAGGAAGGTCTTCATATGAGTTCTGACTTTGAACCAGCATCTCTACTAATGAATCATGTAAATTTATAATGAGCATACTAGAATAATACTTCTTACACGCTAGTTAGGTTAATGAGAGGTGATTACCCTTTTTTACTCTATTTTGGCACAAGAAGCAGTAGATGGAGCAACTTAATAGAGCAACTGCCACCAATGCACTTATTATGCTAATGATCAAAGGTCTTGACTTATTAGTACCTCCCTGTTTGGCTGCAAGAGAGACAAAGAAGAACATATAATGCATTTTTTTCCCATATGTACCGAATTCAACATACAAAACCTACAGAAACATTCCAAGTAAGTCCTTATTTAGTAAAGGATTCCCTAACCCTAACCCTAAGGCATAGGAAAGAACAATGGTTCTTGTTTTCAATGAATTCTACTTTTTCGAAATATAATAGAATTTTTTTAAGAAAAAAAAAAAAGAGATACTATGAAAAGCATCTTAAAAACTAATATTGTTTATAAAAGATTCTTTCAGTGTTTTGAAAGTTGTCTGTTAAATGACAGGTCATATAATAGACATCCTAGTTGTTACCTTCATAAATTTTTAAAAAATGAGAGAAGAAAAATTAGAAGAATCCTCCATTAATCTGTGGCCCAAGGGTTTTATATCAGTCTAATACTGGGGGAAAAAAAGTCATGGATATGCTCAAAGACAAAGAGGATTAATAACTAATTCCAGATCAGTAAAATTTCACAAGATTCTTAAGTGTGAGAACTAGTCAAACAAAGCCGCAGTTAAAATTCAGAGTTGTAGTTAGAGAATTGAAAAAAAACAAAAAAAGTGAGGGCTATGCTACCCTCAACTAAGAAGCAATATTTACTCCATCACTCTTCTATTCTACCACATAATATAGTTTGTGAAATATTACACTAAAGTTTGTGTAATATATAATTAGTTTCAAAAATATCAATCAGCTTGTAGTTACTTGATACTGAATTCGTCTTTTGATTTGTAAATTTTGTGTTGAAACCTAAAGTTTTAACCAAAGTAAAAAAAAAAAAAAAAAATCTCACAATTAAACAAGAATAGTTAATTTGTTACCTGTTCTTGGATCAGGCATACGAGAAGATGATGTTGTTTGAGTATTCAACCCATAGAACATAAAATCATCATACTTTACCAAACAACTAGGAGCCAAAACCTGCCATCCCTGTTTTGTCCCACAACATTGGGGAACTTTATCTAACATAGCCTTCAAACACTGACTACACTCTTCATTACTAAGGTCTCTACTACACTGCACCATCCCATACCTTTTCTTATTCGGACTCAAATCAAACCCACCCATAGCAAACAATTGGTTAGTCTCAACAGTTGCCTTTCTTATCAAACTTCTCATATAGGTCTCAGCTTTCCCAAGTTCTGAAGGATCCGAGATGTTTTTCGACCCGAAAAGTTGCCAAGAAGGGTTTATAGTGAGGTTTCCAAAGAAGTTCTGGTTGGAGTACCGGAGAATGCAGAAATCATACCATGCCACGGCAGAGAGACGGTTTGGACAGCGCGTGAGGATTTCTCTGTTGGCAGTTGAGACACAGAACTGGCAGAAGCGACCAACCACGTTGCCACGGCAGTCGTAGAGGCCGTAAACAGCGTCTCCGGTTCCGGTGCCCGTGCTGGTGTGGTTGTATCCTTTGCTAGTGGCAGCGTCAGAGGATAGCAATGAGAGGACGTTGTTAAGGTTGGTTCGGTATGCACTAGTGAGAGGTTGTTCTGTTGAGAAACTTGAGTTGTGGCAATCATCTCCTACGTAGTTTAGGGATTGTGCTCCTGTTTTGAGGACTTTGAAGGTCAAAACCACTAGGAAAGTGATGAGTTTTGATACCTCCATTGCCAATGGGTAATATTAAGTGCTTGAGCTATAAGTGCGGTGTTAAGGTAGGAAGGGTCAATTGCCGATGAATTAGGGAAACTAAACGAAAATTAGGACTTTGAGTTGATTATTTTTAAAAGGAGAGCCAAATGGCCAATAGTTTGGTTACTTCTGTTTTTCTTCCACTTTTGAGTATTCTTAGCAGGGAGTGGAAGAGTCCGGATTTTTCTTTGAAGTTTTGAATTTTTTATATTTGGCTATGTAAAGCTACTTTGTCTTTTTGTTATTATTATTATTTATGCAGAGTGAAAAAAATATCTAGAAAATACCCAGATTCATAATTTCAATAGAAGACTTGGTCAATCCATGTAGTTGGATGCCACTTCCCAATCAATTAATGTGTTAGATGTAAATTAATCATGACAAGCTCTTCAAGCCACTTGCGGATGCCGTGAACTGAAAAGGTAGATATTAGACGGGCAGAGATGACACTTTTATCAAATAAATTCATGAATGAAAAGGTAGATATCTGACCGAATAAGTCACAAGAAATACCATTGAATTCTCTGTTGTCCTTATCTTTCTCAATTTTCTTCCAGAAGCAAACGAAACAGATAATACAACTGAGAGATGGAAGTTTATGATTAATTATAAGTTGTGATTATATGATGTGGTTGTAACAATATATTTAATGTGATATCAAATAAGAAAACAATTAACGTGATGTCCATATATATAATTAACAGAAACAAGGACTTACTAGATGGCTCTCAAGATCGATGAAGTTAAGAAATTTCCATGAGATAAATTAATACACATTATTTCTTTGGTTTATGTGACAGATAAAATCTCTGTACAAAGGTCTTGACCTCTTTTGGTAGTGCCCTGGGTTGAAATAAGGCGAAATAGAGCTACCGTAGCTAGCCCATTCACTGCTCTACATTGGGCTATCGTCTTGTGCATGACTTTTCCAGTATTGGATCCATCAACACTAAAGCATTGCCTTCACACTATAATCTCCATGCCTGTGAGCAATTATAAGGCCATAGTTAACACAATTTTCTTTTCTATTTCTTTCTCTCTCTTTTTTTTTTTTTCTTGAACGTTTCGGTAATATATAGACAAGAATAAATATTGTTATTTCTATAAATACAACTTGCAAAATCATTTCTCAAACAAGGTGCCTTTTTAAAGCATGTATATTAATTTTAGCAAATATAAAAATAAATTACTTTTGTATTGAAAAAACAATGGTGTGTCTAAAATTTACTAACTTGTTTGAAAACTGAATTAATAAACCGAAGTTACTATGGTTGTGAAATCTTTGTGCAAGTAATATTGTGCAACATTCTGGATGAGAAACTTACATATGTGAGAAGACTTAGGCCATGTTCTGACAAATAAAATCTAATATTCCTTTTTCCACTAACTAGTTCTAGTATCAGAACTCCAAAGCTAAAAACATAAGATTTTATTGAAAACAATCATTTCATAGCATACTCTGTGTTAGAATTGAAGATTCTTCTGAGAAGTAGATGGATCATGAATCATCACTGATGAACAAAGCTAGGCAACACCAAGATGAAGCACCAGAAAGCAAAGAGCAGCAATAGCAGAAAGGTTATTAGAATAGGAATTCTAGAGAGAAAAGCAAGAAAACAGAAAACTATAGCTAGCATGTGAAAACCGTTTTCATTGAACGAATAATCATGATTACATTCTGTATCGCAGTCCCTCAATATATAGTAGTGTGATGAGTCAGTGTGGTGAACCAATCTTCTTCTAGAAACTTGTACAGCCAAACTAATTCATCAATTAACTAAATATAAACTAACTGAACTATATGACTAAGCACTAACTGACCTCTAACTAACTTTGACTTTAATTAACTTAAAGCTGAGTTGGCTATTAACATGGTTGCCAACTGACGTGGCACTTGCTCCTTCACCTTCCATCATGACTGTCTTTTATCTTCTGTTTAACATCCCCCCTCAAACTCATAATTCTTGGAAGAATAGTGAGTTTGCAACGATTAGACAAAAAAGCCTTAGATGGCAAGGGCTTGGTTAACATATTAGCCAACTGATCTGAGGCAGGCACATGACAAAGTTTGAGAGTCTTGTTAAGAAGACGTTCCCTCACAAAATGGCAGTCAATTTCAATATGCTTTGTGCAAGCATGGAGAACAGGATTGGCTGCAAGAAATGTAGCACTCAAGTTACCACATAACAACAATGGAACAGCAACAAGAGGACATTGAAGCTCTGTCAGAAGAGATTGTAACCAAATTAACTCTGAAGTCGCATTGGCTAAGGCTCTGTACTCTGCCTCAGTACTTGACCGAGCCACAACTCTCTGCTTCCCAGATGACCATGAGACTAAGCTTGCTCCAAGAAAGACAGCATGACCACTAGTGCTGCGTCTGTCATCTGGACAGCTAGCCCAGTCAGAGTCAGAATAAGCAAGCAAGGACAGCACAGAGGACTTGCAGAGAGTGAGACCATGACTGATAGTACCTTTGAGGTATTTAAGCACCCTCTTAGCAGCCTGCAAATGAAGATCAGTGGGAGAGCTCATAAATTGACACAACTTGTTGACAGCAAAGGCAATGTCTGGCCTAGTTATTGTGCAGTATTGCAGTGCTCCCACTAGGCTGCAATAATGAAAAGGTTGAGCCAAAGGTTGGCCATCAGTGATGGAGAGAATTTAAGAGCTTATCATAGGTATGACAGCAGGCTTTGCACTCTCAAGTCCAACTCTGTGCAATAAGTCATAAACATACTTAGTCTGGCTCAAATGAAGTAAATTAGCATGTCCAGATACTTCAACTCCCAGAAAATAGTGTAAAGGACCCAAATCTTTCAAGGAAAATGCAGAATCCAAGTGAGTAACAACAGACTGAACTAGACTCAAGTTAGAGCCAGTGAGAATGATATCATCAACATACACTAATAGGTAAAGCACTACTGAAGAAGAGTGAAAAACAAATAAAGAACTGTCAAAGAAAGTAGATTTGAAACCCCATTGTAGCAAAGTGATCTTGGGCTTGGTAAACCAAGCTCTAGGGGCTTGTTTAAGACCATATAGAGCTTTCTTAAGCTTGCACACATAATTAGGAAACTGAGAATCCTCAAACCCTTAAGGTTGACGCATGTAAACTTCTTCATGAAGCTTTCCATTAAGGAATGCATTGTTGACATCAAGTTGCTGAATAGGGCATCCCTTGGAAATTGCAATGGTGACAACAGTTCGAATTGTAGCTGGTTTCACTATTGGACTGAAACTTTCAAAAAAGTCAGTGTCATATATTTGTGTGAAACCCTGAGCCACCAACCTAGCCTTATACCTCTCAATGGTGCCATCGGCCTTATACTTCAGCTTGTAAACCCATCTGCAGCCTACAATATTTTTGTTGCTTGGACAACACACAAATCCCATGTGCTATTAGCTTGCAAGGCTGTGAATTCCTTCTGCATAGCAGCAACCCAGTGAGGAGAAATAGCAGCTTGTTTATATGTAGATGGTTCCACAGGTTTTATGGAATATGCTAAAGTATAGACTTTTGGCTTGAAAATGCCATTCTGACTTCTTGTGACCATTTTGGTGGGTAAAGGCGCAGCAGGAGATGATGCAACTTGTTCTGGCATAGAATCTAGTATAGATGAGGACAAGGACATGGACTTAAAATCTGAAACAAATAAAGTGAGAGTTGGGTTTCTGGGATGCCCTAAAACTGAAGGTGAACTAACAGCAGATGAGACATCTAAATCTGGAAGTCTATGAGGCACTGAGATGCTAGAGACAAGAGACATAAGCACTGGCACTGAGCATTCTATAGAGTCAACAGATATTGCAGAAGTAAAGGTCTTGAAAGGAAACACAGATTCAGGAAAGACAACATGTCTAGAGATATACACTCTCTTGGACTCCATATTGAAACACAGAAATCCTTTGTGTTTGCTACTGTAGCCTAAGAAGCAGCATGATGCAGATTTGGTTTGTAGCTTATGAGTACAATAAGGCCTTAGATATGGGAAACACAGGCACCCAAGAGTTTTGATTTGAGTGAACACTGGAAATTTCTGATATAAGAGTTCATAAGGTGACTTATACTGCAACACAATTTTGGGAAGCCTATTTATGAGATAAACTGATGTTTGAAAGGAAAATGGCCAATAGTTGGTTGGCTTACCAGCAGTGAGAAGAAGCGAAAGACCTGTCTTTACCATATGTCTATTTTTCCTCTCTACAATACCATTTTGTTCTAGTGTATATGGGTAAGAAAACCTATGAAGAATACCAAGTGTTTTGACTAGTTTATCAAATGCAACAAACTCTCCTCCAAAATCAGTTTGGAGTGTTTTGATCTTACACTCAAACTGTCTTTCCACCATGCTTTGAAATCTTTGAAACATTTCTAAAGTATCGGATTTTGACTTGAGAAGATAAATCCAAGAGAACCGAGTATAATCATCAATGAGCAATCATCAATTGGCATGAGCTGCATACAGGTGCATTATTACACTTGAAACTAGGTAGATGGCTCTAGAACATAACCCTATTTATTATTTCAGTAGCAGGGTGTCCTAGTCTATTATGCCATAATTGCAAATCAAACTTATGCTTAATAGAATCCAAACTAAACATTTGAAGTGCTCTAGCAATATTAGCAGAACATTCTCTGTCAGAAGTCATTGCTGTCATGACTCGATACATGCCTTGGTTAAGTTTGCCTTGGAGCAACACCTCCTTGGTTCTTTGGTCCTTCACAAGAAAGCAATAAGGATGAAATTCTACATATGTTGTGTTATCTTGACACAGTTTTTGCACACTAACTAAGTTGGCAATAATCCTAGGTACATGCAACACATGATTTAACAACAAATTTTTGTTGTGTGTTGGAATAAAAGTGGTACCTGTGTTGTGCACAGCCAAGGACTTACCATTGCCAACAGTAACTCCTCTTCTCCTGCAAAGGGGTTGTGCAGTGCCATATTTCCTAGATCAGCAATCACATGGTGAGTAGCTCCAGTGTCCAGAAACCATGGAGTTATTGTCTACAACTCATTTAGTGGCCATTAATGCTTGTGGCTCTTGAGTCTGTGATCTTTCTCCATTCACTGGTCTAGGTTGAAAATCATTATCAAATCTGTGCCAACACTCAGTTGCTGTGTGACCAGATTTGTGACAGATTTGGCATTGAGGCCTGTTGCCATTGCCATAGCCAGGTTTATTCCTTTTGAATGAGTTACCTTGGCTTGAGAAGTTGCGATGTTGCATATTATCATTACCATTTCCAGTATGAGAATTACGGTTTGGTCCATGACCATTTTCAGATTGAAAACCAGAATATGAATTTCCAAATTGAAACTTCTTCTTACTTGCAGCTTGTCTGAATTATGCAGTATTTGCCTGCATCAACACTTGCTCATCAACTGATTTTTGTCTTTCCAACCTACCTTCCTTCAAAAGACAATAAATGACTCTGTAAACTTTCAATAGATATGGATTCAAAAGTAAGTGGAGCAACTACTGGATTATATTCAGGACCCAATCCACTCAAGATGGCCATGACTTAATCATCCTGAGTGATGTGTTCCCCTATAGCTCTCAAATTATCACAGAAGCTTCTGATCTTTAAAATGTAATCCAACACTCCAAGATTGCCTTTCTGTGTAATTTGCAATTTTAACTTGAGTTCCATAATTCTTGCTCTTGTGGAACAGGCAAAGCATTTTGCCAATGACTTCTAAATTTCTGCAGCAGAATTATACGACATAATTTGAGCCATGATCTGTTCAATTAACGAAGCATAGATCCAACTCATTACAAGGCGATTCTACCTTTGCCAAAAAGTATATTCTGGATTCAAAACCAAAACACCTGTAGTAGAATCTTGGATGAATTTTTCTGGACATGATCTTGATCCATCCAGAATTTCCTCATAGCCATTAGCAATTACCACATTCAGCAGTTGATTTCTCCAGATTAAGTAATTATTTCTATCGAGTTTGATGGTGAGAGATTGACCTAACATTGGAAAAATAGAAGTCCCTGATCCTTGAGATGACGTCACAAGAGATGCAGAGTGATCCGCCATTAGAGAAGCTCTGATACCATGTTAGAATTGAAGATTCTTCTGAGAAGTAGATGGATCATGAATCATCATTGATGAACAAAGCTAGGCAACACCAGGATGAAGCACCAAAAAGCGAAGAGCAGCAATAGCATAAAGGTTATGCAGAATAGGAATTCTAGAAAGAAAAGCAAGAAAACAGAAAACTATAGCTAGCGTGTGAAAACCGTTTTCATTGAATGAATAACCTTGATTACATTCTGTATCACAGTCCCTCAATATATAGTAGTGTGATGAGTCAGTGTGGTGAACCAATCTTCTTCTAGAAACTTGTACAACCAAGCTAGCTAATTCATCACTTAACTGAATATAAACTAGCTGAACTATATGACTAAGTACTAACTGACCTCTAACTAACTTTGACTTTAATTAACTTAAAGTTGAGTTGGCAACTAACGTGGTTGCCAACTGACGTGGCACTTGCTCCTTCACCCTCCATCATAACTATCTTTTATCTTCTGTTTAACACTCTGGAGCCATATATCAACTATTTAAAATTAATGTAATTCTGTTAATTTTTCAAATTATAAAAACAAATAGAAGAAAGTTCTTTGGCTTAATCAAATAAGTTATTTTAAAAAATATGTTGATACAAGTAAACTATTTGTTTTTGCTTTAACTTGTACTCCATATGTATAAGTGGTGTCATAGTTACATACTCTGTACCAACAATTCTTCTTGTATTTGCTTGTCATTGGTCTTCCCAAAAAGCTCTTGTCAATCCAAAATCAAATATTTTAGGTGTCATATCATGATCTAGCAAAATATTGCTAGCTTTCAAATTAATGAATTATGGTCGCTCTATTTCGCCTTATTCCAGCCCAAGGCACTACCAAAATAGGTCAAGACCTTTGTACAGAGATTTTTTCTGTCACATAAACCAAACAAATAATGTGTTATGCAAGACTTTATTTATGTCATTTGCAAATAACATTACATATATATATATATATATATGGACATCACGTTAATTGTTTTCTTATGTGATATCACATTAAATATATTGTTACAACCACATCATATAATCACAACTTATAATTAATCATAAACTTCCATTTCTCAGTTGTATTATCTGTTTCATTTGCTTCTGGAAGAAAATTGAGAAAGATAAGGACAACAGAGAATTCAATGGTATTTCTTGTGACTCATTCGGTCAGATATCTACCTTTTCATTCATGAATTTACTTGATCAAAGTGTCATCTCTTCCCCGTCTAATATCTACCTTCTCAGTTCACGGCATCAGCAAGTGGCTTGAAGAGCTTGTCATAATTAATANTTTGCTTCTGGAAGAAAATTGAGAAAGATAAGGACAACAGAGAATCCAATGGTATTTCTTGTGACTCATTCGGCCAGATATCTACCTTTTCATTCATGAATTTACTTGATCAAAGTGTCATCTCTTCCCCGTCTAATATCTACCTTTTCAGTTCACGGCATCAGCAAGTGGCTTGAAGAGCTTGTCATAATTAATTAATTTACATCTAACACATTAATTGATTGGGAAGTGGCATCCAACTACATGGATTGATCTTCTAATGAATTTATGAATCTGGGTATTTGCTAGATATTTTTTAACTCTGCATAAATAATAAATAATAATAATAATAATAAGACAAAGTAGCTTTACATAGCCAAATATCAAAAATTCAAAACTTCAAAGAAAAATCTGGACTCTTCCACTCCCTGCTAAGAATACTCAAAAGTGGAAGAAAAACAGAAGTAACCAAACCATTGTCCATTTGGCTCTCCTTTTCAAAATAATCAATTCAAAGTCCTAATTTTCGTTTATTTTCCCTAATTCATCGGCAATTGACCCCTCCTCCTTCTTAACATAATTCAAACAGTACTTATAGCTCAAGCACTTCATATTACCCATTGGCAATGGAGGTAACAAAACTCATCACTTTCCTAGTGGTTCTGAGCTTCGAAGTCCTCAAAACAAGAGCACAACCCCCCCTAATCTACGTAGGAGATGATTGCCACAACTCAAGTTTCTCAACAGAACAACATCTCACTAGTGCATTCCGAACCAACCTTAACAACGTCCTCTCATTGCTATCGTCTGACGCTGCCACTAGCAAAGGATACAACTACACCAGCACGGGCACCGGAACCGGAGACGCTGTTTACGGCCTCTACGACTGCCGTGGCGACGTGGTTGGTAGCTTCTGCCAGTTCTGTGTCTCAACTGCCAGCAGAGAAATTCCCACGCGCTGTCCAAACCGCCTCTCTGCCATGGCAGGGTATGATTCCTGCATTATCCGATACTCCAACCAGAACTTCTTCGGAAACCTCACTATAAACCCTTCTTGGCACGCTTTCGGGTCGAAAAACATCTCCGATCCTTCAGAACTTGGGAAAGCTGAGACCAATATGAGAAGTTTGATAAGAAAGGCAACTGTTGAGACTAACCAATTGTTTGCTATGGGTGGGTTTGATTTGAGTCCGAATAAGAAAAGGTATGGGATGGTGCAGTGTAGTAGAGACCTTACTAATGAAAAGTGTAGTCAGTGTTTGAAGGCTATGTTAGATAAAGTTCCCCAATGTTGTGGGACAAAACAGGGATGGCAGGTTATGGCTCCTAGTTGTGTGATAAAGTATGATGATTTCATGTTCTATGAGTTGAATACTCAAACAACATCACCTTCTCCCATGCCTGATCCAAGAACAGGTAACAAATTAGCTACTCTTGTTTAATTGTGAGATTTTATTTTATTTGTTTACTTTGGTTAAAATTTTTAGTTCTAACATAAAATTTACAAACCAAAAAATAAATTTAATATTATTCGACGTTTAATATTTATAAAATTAATTATATATTACACAAATTTTAATGTAATATATCACAAACTATACTATGTAGTAGAATATAAATTCACTTAGTCCTACTTAAAGCTTTTTTTTTTTTCTGTTCATTTTGGTACAAATTCCTATAAAAGAAATATCTATACTTATATTTATCTTGTTTTCTTTAATCTTTGGAATCTGCACACAAAATTTTCAATTTCATGAACAAAGAGTAATGTTGTGTACAAAAGCAACACATACAATCTTTATAGTCAGATAGAATCCCAGGTCAAATGGTTCGTCATGGCTTTCTGGTTGTCAGATGTAGATTCTACCACGTATGTAATCCAGTTTGTATATTTTATTTGTGGAGATAATTACATTACGTGTTCTTTGTCAACATACATGAAGAAAGCATTTCTTTAAAAAAAAAAAAAAATCTTTATACTTTTTGNTTAAAAAAAAAAAAAAAAAACTTTATACTTTTTGTTGTGGTTATTGACCTGGTCCAGCAAAATGAGTAGGCAATAGATATAGAATGTCAAGGATCAGATGAGATTGTCAGGTGTGCGTTGTCTTCATTTGGAATTGAGTAAAATCTTTTTCTACTCTTTGAAAAATGCAGCTACTAATAAATTCGTCCTCTAAAAATTTTCAGTAACAAATTATTCCTTGAATTATTATTCTGTCTGACAAATTAGTCATCTGGTACTTTAATGAGAAAAGTTTTGGACCCCTGCAGACCCCTTTCTTAAATTTTTTTTCACTGATTTTGCCTAGCTATGTTTAAGCCCTCCTTTTCTCATTTAAGTCATCATTTTCTTTTCACTGATCTTGCCTACTGGAAGACTAATTTGTCAGCGAAATAATAATTCAATGACCAATTTGTCACCGAATATTTTTGGAGGACGAATTTGTCAGTGACTGTATTTTTCAAGGATTGAAAAAGGATTTTACTCTTTGGAATTATATGCGCTCCAAATACTTGTAAATTTTTCTAAATGGACTATGGGCTTTATTTTATTTTTTGCTTTATTTTGACAGCTATGCTACCTAACATTTTTTGGTTCGGGTTTGCAATTTTTGTATTGTTACGAAGGTTTCGAAAAATTGAATTATTCAATATGTGTTAGAATATACAGTTCTTTATAAAATATAATAACAATATGATATAGGAAAGCATATCAAAAAGTAAACTTGAAAGAGTTGTTTTCCGACATATTTTCTTATATCGTGTCGTTCTAATATTTTATAAGAAACTGTATGTGTGTTCTGATACATATTAAATAATTTAATTTTTTGAAATATTTGCAATGACACTAAAGTCATTGGAACCCACCCAACTGAAGTGAAGTAGCAATGGCCCTACAAAAATGTGTAGCATAGCCCTCACATTTTTCTGTTTGGCTAGTTCTCCCATTTAAGAATCCTATGGAATTTTACTGATGTGGAATTACTTTTTAATCCTATCTGTCTCTGAGCACATCCATGACTTTTTTTTCTGCCATGGGAGTGTCTTGGAATGTTTCTGTAGGTTTTGTATGTTGAATTTGGTACATATGGGGAAAAAACGCATCATATGTTCTTCTTTGTATCTTTCGCAGCCAAACAGGGAGGTACTAATAAGTCCAGAACCTTGAGCATTAGCATAATAAGTGCATTGGTGGCTGTAGCTCTATTAAGTTGCTCTATCTACTACTTCTTGTGCCGCAGTAGAGTTAAACAAGGTAATCACCTCTCATTAACCTAATTAGTGTGTAAGAAGTATTATTCGAATATCCCCATTATAAATTTACATGATTCATTTGTTGGGATGATGCTATTAGAGACCACTCCTATAAAATTCCATGGCAATGTTCAAAGTGAGAACTCAGACCTTCCTGCTGTCCCTTTTATTACAATTCAAGAGAGTACTAACAACTTTTCAGAAGCATCTAAATTGGGAGAAGGTGGATTTGGTCCTGTTTACAAGGTGCTTATCAGTTGGATTTGAAAGATATACATAGCTTTGATTTAACTCTCCGTTGCCCTATTTCACTTTCCTTTTTTCAACTTTTTATTAGGGAATTTTGCCAGATGGGAGGGAAATCGCGGTAAAAAGACTATCAAAAACTTCTGGCCAAGGCTTAGAGGAGTTCAAAAATGAAGTAATCTTCATAGCTAAATTGCAACACATAAACCTTGTGAGACTTTTAGGTTGCTGCATTGACGAAGACGAAAAGCTACTTGTATATGAGTACATGCCAAATTCTAGTCTTGACTCTCACCTCTTTGGTATGATTTTGCTGGAATTTGTGCCTTTTTCCATTTCTTCTTTCATTTTCATATTTGTTTTTATTTTCTTTTTCATATAAGCAGAAGGTTGGCATAGCTGTGGTGATAGAAAGGAGTTAAGAATGAGGCAAAGCCATCTTACTAACTGTCCTGTTTTCCACGCTTTTCAAGATGACAGCAACCAATTGGAATTTGAACATGATGAAATACACAAGAAATATATATAAGAAATCACAAAATTTGATTAGAAAGGAATATCACGTTTTACATTTAGGTTACTCTGATCTATTGTATTATAAGGCTCCCTATAGAGAGAAGAATCAAGCATAAGAGTGATGCAATAAATATTGGTTCTGCTACTATTTTTCATGTTAAGGCCAATGTAACCTGTATTCTTGTTGGGTGTCTCTTTCATACACTACATTTTCATTAATCTTTTCTTTGTTATTTTCTTATTAGATGTGGAAAAACGAAAGCAACTTGATTGGAAACTACGACTAAGCATTATAAATGGAATTGCAAGAGGACTTCTCTACTTACATGAGGACTCTCGACTTAAAGTGATTCATAGAGATCTTAAAGCCAGCAATGTTTTACTTGACTATGAGATGAATCCAAAAATATCAGATTTTGGAATGGCAAGGACATTTGAAATAGGCCAGAATCAAGCAAATACTGAAAGAGTAATGGGTACTTAGTAAGTGTTGCTGGAAATCCTTCTCATAATGACAAATTAGTTCATAAGTAATTAGAAATTTTCCCTTGATTGACTACTGACAATAGCCTTTTGACTTGAAATAGTGGATATATGGCTCCTGAGTACGCTATGGAAGGATTATTTTCAGTGAAATCTGATGTTTTCAGCTTTGGAGTTCTTCTATTGGAGATAATTTGTGGGCAAAGGAATAGTGGATTCTACCTCTCAATACCTGGTCAAAGTCTTCTTATATATGTGAGTTTTCTACTCTCACCGCAAATTTGAAATTCCACCAAGAGAGATGAGAAGAGCTTCAACTAGAGCTTATGAATTTCACAATTTCATGCAGACTTGGAAACTATGGTGTGAAGGAAAATCATTGGAACTGATGGATCCAACTCTAGAAGAATCTTACATAGCCAATGAAGTTACAAGGTGCATACACATTGGTTTGTTGTGTGTTCAAGAAGATGCAGCAGATAGACCAACCATGTCTAGCGTTGTTGTCATGCTCGCAAGCGATACAATGGCGCTTCCCCACCCCAACCACCCTGCATTTTCAGTTGGAAGAATGGGCATAGGAGAAGAATCTACATCAAAAAATTCCAAGGATCCTTCTATTAATGAAGTAACTGTGTCTGATATTGTTCCCAGGTAATGGTAATAACTGGATAAACCATTTCCTTTGTTACTTTAAGGGGCATTGAGGCATGAGGGTTCAAATTTATTGGAAAAAAGCAAAAAATACCGCTGCTATTTGGCCCCAAAAAGAAATTTAAACCCTGTCATTGTAGAAGTACTTACAACAAAGTAAACAGCCACTTTTGCAGTTGAGAAGCAATTTTCTCAACGGGTATTTTCTGAGAAGGAGGCCCTTCAGAGGNTTGAGGCATGAGGGTTCAAATTAATTGGAAAAAAGCAAAAAATACCGCTGCTATTTGGCCCCAAAAAGAAATTTAAACCCTGTCATTGTAGAAGTACTTACAACAAAGTAAACAGCCACTTTTGCAGTTGAGAAGCAATTTTCTCAACGGGTATTTTCTGAGAAGGAGGCCCTTCAGAGGTCATTTAAAGATCGATAGACTAATTATTGGCATTGTATATTTCATGTAAATTGAGGAGTATTTATCTACTTCATCAATACAGAGTACTCTTCATATATTTTAGTCCTCAATCAACTCTGGCCTAGTCTTTTTATTGTGGTGTGGTCCCTCCATTAGCCCTATTTCTAATTTCTAATTAACACACACACATGAGCGTACACACACGCACACAAACATATATAGAGAAATAAAAGAGCATACCCATATGCTTACATAAGCGTGTTTACTCTTAATGTAACTCTACTTGTTGTGAGTTAAGATTTTTATGGATCTCAGAACCGTCCTTATCTCCAAGTTGCTCCTTATATGACATTCTTAAAGCATTTAAATGAAAAAATATAATAGAGCAAGAAATTTTTGTTGAAGTCAGCAACTAGCTTAAGAAACATTAAATATTCATTCTATTCCTACATACTAGTAATGACTTATTGAGCTTGTCATTGATAAAATGACAAAGCACTGATGTTATTGGTCATTAGATGACACAAAACAGATTTTTGTCAATCATCAACATAAAAAGCATGCTAACTAAAGAACACGTCTAGAACAACCACAAAATGACACTAAAACCGACTAATGAGCATAGCTTTTGAACTTAATTCCCACTACCTACAAAATTTTGGGAATCTTAGTACTGATTGGAGACCAAATGAACTATAGTTAGTTACAAATGTTAAGGCAGCAGGAGCGTAATCATAACCACCATCATCGTCATCATCACCTTCCATAGATGCTGCCAGTGCATAGACGTAACCTCCATCATCATCATCACCATCTCCTTCAATGCAGCCTGCCGGAGCATAGTTATATCCGTCATCACCATCAGCATTTTCATCTACTTGCTTCTTGCACCATGGGGCAATGACCTTGGAAATGGACAGCATTTTAATTTTCTTATACTTTTGAAGCTAATGGGCTTTGGAAGAGAAAAGGGAAGCACAAGAGTTAGGAGCTGGATTTTTTTGGTGGTACTGGTAGCTAGAAGAAAGGAAGTGAAGCTCAGTTATGTTGGGAAGTGTAGGGGAGAGGAAGTGCCTCTAAATAAGGGAAAGAAGGTGCTGAACTCATTCTAGCTCAAGAAAGGTACGTAGGGAGTGTGGAATGATGCGTGAAGTGTGAGCATGGCCTAATGCCATGATATGCTTTTCTGGTATCTGGTCCAACCACGTGGGAAATCCAATTGACACCTAAGCAAACACGTTGGAGCTAGCTGCCAAGTAAGCAGCAGAGAGATGTGTTTAAAGAGAATAATCTTTTAGTGAATGGTAGGGTCATTTTAAAGAGTAAGATCTTTTAGTGGGTGAAGGAAATTAGAGGGCAAGGGATGGCATTTAAAAAACAGCCAGTGAACAATATAACAATTTTATCTTTTAAGAAAAGAAACAGAAAGGTATAGTTCCCTTTTGACTTATTATATGTGGGCTTTGTTGGGACAGAAGTAGCTCCATAAATGCTAGAGAGATACTTCCAAAGGAGACCAGAACTACCAAGAATCATCCAATTGACAAAATTATTAGAGATCCTAACAGAGGAAAAAGCACTCGTGCTTCCCTCAGAGATTTTCATGCAAATTTGGCCTTCCTCTCATTCATAGAGCCATTCAACATCAAAGAAGCTCAACAAGATGAAGCTTGGACAGTAGCAATGCAAGATGAGCTAAATTGATTTGAAAGAAACAAGGTTTGGACACTTGTACCATATTCAAAAGATCTTAGCATCATTGGTACAAATTGGTTCCTTCGGAACAAACTGGATAAAAATGGTAAAATTGTAAGAAATAAAGCTAGATTGTGACGTAGTGCAAAAGGAGTGGAAATTCATGGCACAAATAGAGCATCCCAAGTTGACCAAAAAAGTCAACAATGTCCGTTTTTGACAAAAGACCCCACTTTTTCATATGGAAACGACCTTCTGAGCAAAAAGCGAGCTCGCGCGTCACGTGATTTTAGCCAAATTTCATCATTTCGGGAGTCAAAACGGCATTTTCTCATTTTATTCGTTATTTTCGCAATTTTCATTATTGTATGGACTTTTCATAATTTTGTTATTTTATGCATTAGGTATCTCCTTTATAAGTGTTTGTAGAACCTTTTGAAGGCAGACTTGATGAAATAAAACAGTTTTGAGAATTTTCTTTCACCTCTCGGTATTTTTTAGAATCAACGAATTGTTGAATTTTATACTTTCCATCACGTACGCTGCATCAAATTGGTAGCACAAGGTTATAACCAGCAAGAAGGTATAGACTTCGAAGAAACCTTTGCTCTAGTAGCTAGATTATAAGCTATTAGAATGCTACTTGTTTTTGTGCGCTATAAAGACTTCAAACTCTTTCAAATGGATTGTGAAAAATGATTTTATTAGTGAGGAAGTATATGTAATGCAACCTCCCGATTTTGAAAGCATAAAGTATCCAAACCATGTTTATAAACTCTCCAAACCTCTTTATGGTCTTAAACAAGCTCCGAGAGCTTTGTATGATAGACTTAGTGAGCTTTTTTTGCAAAATGGTTTTAAAAGAGGAAAAGTGGATACTACTATTTTCACTAAGCATGTTAAGCATGACATACTTATAATACAAATATATGTTGATGATATCATTTTTAGATCTACTACTTATGAGTCCATCTTGGATTTGGATGAAAAGGGAAAACTAGTTTGTAAGAAAAAGTACAAAGGCATGATCGGTTATTTACTATATCTCACTGCTAGCAAACTAGATATTATGTTCAATGTGTGCTCATGCACCAAGGAATCCCACCTCACAACTGTGAAAAGAATTTTCAAATATTTGGCAGATACTTCTAATATAGATATATGGTACAACAAAACTAGTTCTTTCGAGTTGATTGCATACACAGATTCAAATCATACTTGATGCACCATAAATCGAAAAAGTACCAGTAGAAGATGTCAATTCTTGGGAAATGCTCTAATATCCTAGCAATCCAAGAAACAACATGATGTAGCTTAATCCACTATTGAAGCTGAATATATGGCAGCTATAAATTGTTGCTATCAAATCCTTTGGAAGAAGCAACAACTTGTTGATTATGGTATTTCTCTATCTAAATTCCCCATGCTATGTGACAATACTAGTGCAATAAATATTGCTAAAAATTATGTTCAGCATTCTAAAACAAAGCATATAGATATCAAGCATCATTTCCTTCGAGATCATGTTTTAAAAGGGGACATTGAACTAGCTTTTGTCAATGCCAAAGAATAGCTTGTTGATATCTTCACTAAGACACTGCCAAAATAAAGGTTTTGTTATCTAAGACATGAACTTGGGATGATGAGCTTGTCCTAGATTTTTCATGGATTGATCATAAGCTTGCATGACCTTGAGGACTAAATTTTCTTGTCAACTTAATTTAAATTTGTGAGCTAACAAGTTACCTAAGATTGTGTTGATATTGCTACTAAAGCTAGTTTGTAAGCAAGTTCTTATGAACTAATAATCAAGAAAATGTCTACATGGTTGAAAAAGTGTAAAAAATAGTTGGGCCTTATATGCAGATCTATTCAGTAAAGCCAAATTTGTTTAAAATCAATTTGGCCTTTTCTCTTATGGGCCTTTGTGTTTTTTCCAGTTCAATTAGCCAAAATGCCATGTTTCATTAAAGCCCCAGCTTCCTAGCTGCGTAAAACATAGTTTTTTGCCAGTTGACCCTTCAGTTGCTAGATTCTTCTTCTTTTCTAAACCTGTTTTGCAGAATCCCTAAATTTTTGCCATTAACCACATTACGGAGCTCTTTACCTCCTAATTTCTTCCAATTCTCCTTAAACAGTTTTCAATCTGTCTTATAAACCACCTCTAACCTCTCTTAACCTATCCATAAAGCAAGTCTCTGAGACAATGAAATTCAAAAATAAACTCAAGCACTCTAAGTGAATGGGAAGAAAAAGCAAAGAGACTACCAGTAATACTCCAAAAATTGCCATTGTTGTTTTTGAGTCATCTTCTGAAGATAAAACTGATTCTTTCAAGCAAGCCATGAAAAGAGGATCAAAGCTTGGTAGCACATGTGCCAAGGGCAAGGAGCCTATGCATGCGGACCAAGACACTCCCATGGCAGATCCATAAGAAGCTCAATCGAAACCTAATGTAGAAGAGGAAAAACTAGTTCCCCTCAAATCTGTTAGAGGCTTCAAATTTCTAGAGGGACCACCTGTTGTGTTGTATCTAGGTTGACATGAACTAGAGGTGACCCATGCTTCAGAAATTCTAAAAAACTCCAAAAAATCAACCTTACCACACCTCTTGACTTTCTTGATAGACCAAAGGAAATTCCCACTGAAATCAGCACGCCAAAGGTTGTAAGAACAAAGATGATAGCCCACAGACAAGTTTCAGTGACAAAGCCTGCTCCGCCTTAAGCTCCTAGAAATCTCTTTCAATCTAGAGAGATTGAAAAGCATTTTCAAAAGAAATTCTTCTTGAGAAAAGTTGTTCTATGCTCTGTTGAACAATAGACTAAAGAAACAGAGATAACAAAGGCTATTGATGAAGCAATTGCTGCAATGGGATGGAAGCATCTTCTAGAAATTGAAGAACCAATTCTGCCACAACTGGTGAAGTTATTTTATGTTCACCTTCAACTGCTTAAGGGTGTAGATTCTGGTAGCATTTATTTAAAATCATATGTGGCTGATGTCGAGATCACTCTGAATGAAAACTTGTTTGAACAACTGTTTGATGTGCCTACTGAGGGAGATGAGACGTATATCCATAAGACCTGGCCTGCTGATTTTGTTCCCTTTGCTGAAGCTATGTACTATTTGTGTATTTTCCTGAGAACATAAATGGAAGTGTTCTTTATGTCCATTGTAAGAATTTTGTGACTAGAACCTTAGCCAAGTTCATAACCACCAATTTTCTTGCTAGGGCTAGTAGCTAATCTAAATTATTTACCTCTGAACATTACCTTCTTTACCACATCAAGAACAAGCTTCCTTTAAACCTACTTAAGGTGATTATTAATACCATGGCATTGATTGTTAAAGGAACCCGTGAGAAAGCCAACTTGCCATATGGCATGCTTATTATCATAATTTGCAGGTATTTTAAAGTTAACTTGACCTAATTCAAGAATGAGCCTATGCCAAGCCATTTGACCATAAGGCAGCCTCTCACTGGCTTTGTTCTCAAGAGGATTCAAGCAACCCCTTTCCTGTTAGGTAGCCTTCTGGTTCTAAGCAAAAAGCAATTGCCTCCTCAGCTACCTCTAAATCTTAGAAAACTAGTTAAGGGAAGAAACTAGTAACAGCTTCTCAAGTTGTAGACTATACCTAGTGGCTGAGGGATATCAGCCTTGCTAAGTTAGCAAACTATATGGGTCAGAGGTTGAACCACCAGCAAAGCCAAATTATTCAGTTCTCAAACAGGCTTACTGTTGTGGATGTTGCAATAGCTAAGCTCACATTTAAACTAGCTACAACAGAAGAAAGGCTTGTTGCTGCAAAGATGGAGCTTGCTGCTTTGAAGCCTTCCTTAAGCTGATTGACTATGCTGCTATTTTTCTAAACTATTATCTTTTGGACTTTGTTACTCTGACTTGACTTTAGTTCTCTGGGTCTCTAACTTCAACATTTGACATTTGTATTTCATTACATCTGCATTTTGATTTGAAATTATTTCTGCTATACATTATTTACTAAGCTTTCTGCAGGAATCACTTTATTTAGTATCAGTTTCTTTCCTTCCACTCCTTTTTTATATGACAAAGGGGAAGAAAGATTAGGAAAGATCATCCCAATTTTTATGCTTATGTTATGTTCTAATACTAAGATAGTCTGGATGATTTTTTTTTTTCTTAAAAGATTTCGTCTTTTGGTCTAATATTGTCTTAAAAAGCTTTTGGAAAACCTCTCTGTTATGAAACTACTTATGAAAACTACTTTCTAAACTGGTTGTAAAACCAGTTTCAGAAGTAGGCATATTTTTAGGGGGAGATCTTTCTAGGCATTTATCATCATCAAAAAAGGGATGTGAGTTAAAGTAACAGAGATGTAAGTTAAAGTATCGTCCCACGAAGACCGTGGCTACTAAGTATCAAAATTAGGTGTATTCTAATTTTATCTAGACGGTTGATGAGTTGAATTATAGCAATATTTGGATGTAAGCGAATAACAATTATTGTAAAAAGAATAGAAATATGGAAAGAAAATTTCTAGGGCTTTGATTTCATCGTTGGTAGTCCGAACTTTTACTTCTATTTCATTAACCAAAGACAATCTTCTTAATTGTTAGCCAAAAACCCTAAATTATTCAAGCATTTCCTAAGGTCA
This sequence comes from Cercis canadensis, assembly GCA_003255065.1. Taxonomy (NCBI): domain Eukaryota; kingdom Viridiplantae; phylum Streptophyta; class Magnoliopsida; order Fabales; family Fabaceae; genus Cercis; species Cercis canadensis. The sequence goes on from QAOA01005512.1 coordinate 154,610, forward strand.
AACAAACATATTCCCAAATTATGAACCCACGATATTCCTATGTGAATTGTGAGTAATCTGAAAATTCAATTAATTATATGGTTCTCTTTTAATAGCTACAAAATTCATAGAGGTGTATCCATATCCCTTATGAATTCTATATTCTTAATCCCTATGATCTTCAATTACAACTAAACTCCCAGTATAATTACAATTATCAATTCATCTAATATGATGGCCAGTCAAAAAGAAGCAATAAACATGGAGATGAAAAAGACAATCAATTAGAAGGTCTTTTAATTAAATCTATAGAATTTACGATCCGTCCTAAGCTAGGCTACATCTTCACCTTAGATAGTGAAATTAATTCATAACAAATAGAGAAAACATCTTCACACACAAACTAAACATAAATCACAAGAAAGATGAAGAAATAAACTCTTGAAGACGATGATTCAATGACGAAAACACCGATCTTCAAGCTTGATCTCTCTTCTCTTCTTACCTCTTGTGTAAAAATGTGTTGAACCCTAATTTGGTGTTTAAGAGTCCTATTTATAGGTTCTAGGAAGTTTAAAACAAAAAAGAATTAAAATAAAATTGGAATCCTAATGAAAATAGGAAGTTTGAAAGTCAAATACCGAGTTGACCGTTAGGGGCTACAGCCTCCGAATTGGATGCTACAACTTTGGAGTTTCTGCCTGAATAATGCATTTTAGTTAAGGACGGGGGCTACAACACCCAAATTGAAGGCTGCAGTGCCCAAGCTACTGCCTTCATCCCAAATTTGCCAAAATTTGCTCTTTCTGACACCAAAGTGACTTTCAAAGACTTCTAAAGTGAAAACCTATAAAGAAACATTAATTCATAACAATCAAACCTAAAATACCCTAGAACAAATAATTAACAAGGAAGATAAATACAAGATAAGCAGTATAAAATCGACTTATCAAATACCCCTAAACTTGAGATTTGCTAGTCCTCGAGCAAAACAAAGAATTAAACTAACAAAGTTAACAACACTAACACACATGTGTGACAACATAAATCTACTAACCAAATAAGCCTCAAGGATAAAAATTAATCATAGTTCAAGGAAAATTTATCATATCATGAAATTAATTCAAATGCAAGTTGTTACCCACTAATAATCTCCTTGAGTGTGTGTGTGTGTGTAACCCTTCACAAATGACCTCTTGCACTATGAGTAAGTTTATACATGCTCACCCAAGCAATTAGACCTCTAAATAAGGCACATGAGGACCTCCATAGGCTAGCTTTTCATGCCACTCTCCACTAATGTAGGCTAGTCACAACATCAAATATCAAAAGGGCTTTTCAAGATTATAATGAATGGCTAAGGTTAAGGTGAGGTAAAGGATAATCAATGAGGTTCATTCACCCATGACACAAAACCAATTTAGGCTTTTGGAGCCCTTCTTCACTAGCTTTTACCCAAACTTTTTTATCAATTTTTTTATTCTTTCTTTGCCATCCACCTTGATTATTTTTCTCTATTTCACTTAATTGTACTTCTCTTCACTCTTTCTTTTCTTTGAATGCTTGACTTCACCCCCAAACTTATTCTCTTGTAATGATCAAAGAGGTGTATCAACTTTTTTTTTTTATAGAGTTAAGAAGCAACAATCTAGTTTTTTATTTTGAAAGCTCAACACTCCTCCCATCCACCTTCATTTATCCATATGCTCTCAATACTATTCCTAAACTAAAAATGTGTTATGAATGCAAGGTGAAGAAAGTTATTCAAGGGTTAGGTTAAAGTTAGGGTGACAAGGAAAATGTTACAAGTAGGCTCAATTGAGGTGACTAGGGATATAAATAATGCAAGGATCAGCTTAAAAGGCTCAAACTATCCAAACAATGCCTAAATCATTTCCCTAAAGTTGCATAACCTAGCATTTCTTCTTAAGCAGCAATCAAACTAGTTCTAAAGTCCTCTAAGGTCACAAGAGTGCTTAGCATACCTAAACTTTCTTCAAATCAAGCAAAGAACGCAAATGCTTAGGGTTATATGCTCAATATGTCAAAGAAATACAAGTTAAGTAAAAAATAGAACAAGAATCAAGCACACACACAAATATAACATTCATCATTTTTCAAAAGCTATGAACAATTACTATCATTTTTATCATTGGCCCTAGTTTTCAAACTTCATTATCACTTAAAATAACATAAACTATAATTAAACAACCTAATAACAAAAAGAAAGTAAAGGAAAACAAAAAGAAGAAATTCAAAAATTTCCACCCCCAAAACTTAAGACTAACATTGTCCTCAATGTTAAGCAAATTAAAAGAGAAAGTATAGAAAACTCTCCTAAATAAGAGGTGGATCAATGTTCGGTTGGAATGGGAATGAATGCTGAAAATATAGCTTTTGTTGCATATGAAAGCCCTTTTTTTGTGGGTGCTATAAGAACACTGCAGTGGCGTGGGGTAGTCCTCCAGTGCGGGTAAGTATGTCTTTCTTTAGCACAAGGGCACTGTGGCGCCCTATTGGTGTGCTGCAGTGTCCGACATTCTGGATTTCTAATCGTGCAAGGGTGCTACAGCTCCCTATAGTCTGTCCAACTTCACAAAATTTTCATTTTTCTACATGTTCACATCTTGGACCCCCAAACTTAGTTTCACGCCTGAAATTTAACAAAATTAAAGAAAAATTAGACCTAATACATAACTAAAGACTGAAGAAATCTAAGAATTTAAACAAAAACTAAAGGAAGAGTTTAGAAAATTGGTTGGCTCACAAAAAGCACTTGTTATATAGTCCTCAGAGAGACTATCTCTGGAATAAATTAACCAGGATAAAAAATTGTAATGGAGGTCTTCTGGAACTTCACTTCACTATCTCTGTGAGCTTTAGATTGTTGGCTATTCTCTTTTGAGCTACATGTCTCATTTCCATATCCAAAGCAAGAAGACTTCTTAAGGTGTTCCAAAAATATCTTTTTGAAAGAGTTTTTCTTCTTTCTTTTCTTATGAGGATCAACTCGAGGTAAGGAACCAACCACTTATTTTATGGGGATTTTCTGATCTTGAAACTTTGAGTCAGGTGGCTTTTCCCTCTTAGACTTCTCTTCAATAAAAGCTTCAATTGGTTTCTTTAAGGAGTTTGCTTGAGACGCTTCTTTGGTGCTTCCCTCTATTATGTCAATTTTGAAGCACCTAGTCTATTCATTCAAGTGTTTAGTTTCCTTGAACACTTTGAAGGAGACTTGATCACCTTGAACTCTCAAAGTGAGTTGCCCTTTTTGCACATCAATGAGAGCTTTCCCAGTTGCTAAGAATGGACAACCAAGAATGATAAGAATTTCTTAGTCGTCCTTCATGTCTAGCATAACGAAGTTCGCTGGGAAGATGAACTTGTCTACTTTCACTAATACATCCTCAAGGATTCCCCTTGAATATTTGACTGATCTATCCACCAATGTCAAGGAGATGGAGGTTGGTTTAACTTCTCCTATGCCCAATTTCCTGAAAACAAAGAGACATAAGGTTAATACTAGCACCAAGATCACAAAGCGCCTTACCAAAAAATAAGCTACCAATATTGCAAGGAATATTAAAACTCCATGGATCTATTAATTTTGGTGGCAATTTCTTTTGTAAGATTGCATTGCACTCTTCAGTAAGTACCACAGTTTCAAAATCCTCTAGCCTTCCCTTATTGGTGGGAATCTTGTTCATGAACTTGACATAACTAGGCATTTGTTCCAAGGCCTCCGTAAATGGAATATTTATATGGAGCTTCTTGAACACCTCAAGGAACTTGAAGAATTGTTTGTCTATGTTTTGCTTCTGAAATTTGTAAGGGAAAGGTACTCGAGGTTTGTATGGTGGAGGATTATCAGGAAACAGTATGGACTTAGGTTGCTTCACCTCCTTTTTTAAAACTTCATCAATAGGTACAACAGCTTCTTCTTTTGCTTCATGTGCTTTTTCTACCACTAACTCTTTCTTTTTAGGCTCTTCAACCACTTTGTCATTCTGAAGAGTTATGACATTAACTTGCTCCCTAGGATTTGTTTCAATATTGCTAGGCAATGTGCCTTGATCTTTAGAAGATAGACTATTAAAAATTTACCCAACTTGCACCTCTAAGTTCCGAATGGAAACAACTTGATTCTGTAATGTAGTGTCAGTCCTTGTCATGAAGCAAGTAGTATTCACTATCAACTGAGCAAGGGCATCTTCAAATGAAACTTTGGGTAGTGGTGGTTGAGCTTGGAATTCGAATAGCTCAGCCACATTCTGAGAGTTCTTCCAAGAAAAATTATGGTGACTTCTTCATCCTGGATTGTAAGTGTTGGAATATGGTGCACCTTGCCTATTAGAATTTTCCACAAACTAAGCTCCCTCAAGAGATGGTAGGTCATTCATGTTCATCACAGGACAATCTACACTAGAGTGATCACCATGAGATACTTCATATTTGACTTGAGGAGTGTGAATGACATTGGCTATCAGAGTGCCTAATTGCTTTGCAAGAGAGTCTATCTTGGCATTGAGGGTTGTGATGGGATCAACTGCATGCATCCCATAAGCTTTCTTAGTTAGACCCCTTTCAGAAGGCCATTGGCAAGAATTTGCTGCCATTTGGTCAAGTAGCTTGAAAGCTTCTTCATCAGTTTTCTCCATTAATGACTGGCAAACCATGGTGTGGTGATAAACACACTTTTCATACATTAATTAACCCTCATTTTTAGTCTTTTAAACCTCTTTTGGGCTGAATTAATTAGGCTTGGGCCACATTTTATGAGTTTGGATCCAATTGGGCCTAATGTGCTTTGATCTCAAACTGATTAGCTTGAATTGTTAGCCTATTAATCCCTATGATAGGGGCTGCCCCTTGGGAATTCCATAATCCTTCTTTTTGTTTTAGCAATCACTAGTACCACCACTGGCTCTTTATTTTGCTCGACGTCTTCCATAGTGATCTAAGCTAGTCTAGTGATGTTTCTTCTTTCCTTTCGGTATTTCTTACACATCTTCTCAATTTCAGAATCCAAAGGTAGTAGATTACCGCACCCCGCACTTCTCATACACAAAAGAGAATTCCTAAAAAACGGAGAGCACAAGCGTAAAACAAAAAAAAAATAAAGATCTAGACTAAAATTAGACTATATTAGTATTGATATTAATAGACGCACAGTCCCCGACAACGGCACCAAAAACTTGTTACACAAAATCTGTACTCAAGTGTACATATCGTAATCAAATAATAGAGATGTGAGTTAAAGTATCGTTCCACGGAGACTGTGGCTACTAAGTACCAAAATTGGGCGTATTCAAATTTTATCTAGACGGTTGATAAGTTGAATTACAACAATATTCGAATGTAAATAGTAAATGAATAACAATTACTATAAAAAGAGTAGAAATATGGAAAAAGAATATCTAGGGTTTTGATTTCACCGTAGTTAGTCTGAATTGTTACTTCTATTTTATTAACCAAAGACAACCTTCTTAATTGCTAGCCAAGAACCCTAAATTATCCATTAGTCTTTCCCAAGGTCAAACAAATGTATTCTTAAATTATGAACCCACAATATTCCTATATGAATTGCAAATAATCTGGAAATTCAACTAATTATATGGTTCTCTTTTAATAACTACAAAAATCATAAAGGTATATTACTATCCCTTATGGACTCTATGTTCTTAATCTCTATGATCTTCAATTACAACTAAACTCATAGTATCATTGCAATTATTAATTCATCTAATATGATGGCCAGTCAAAAAGAAGCAATAATAATGGAGATGAAGAAGACAATTAATTAGAAGGTCTTTTGATTAAATTTGTAGAATTTACAATCCGTCCTAAGCTAAGCTACATCTTCACCCTAGATGGTGGAATTAGTTCATAACGAATAGAGAAAACATCTTCACACACAAATTAAATATAAATCACAAGAAAGATGAAGAAATAAACTCTTGTAGACGATGACTCAATGATGAAAACACCAATCTTCAAGCTTGATCTCTCTTCTCTTCTTGCCTCTTGTGTAAAAACGTGTGGAACCTTAATTTAGTCTTTAAGAATCCCATTTATAGGTCATAGGAAGTTTAAAAAAAAAAATTAAAATAAAATAGAAATTCTAATGAAAATAGAAAGTTTAGAAGTCAAATTCCGAGTTGACCGTCGAGGTTGTGGCCCTCGAATTGGGCGCTGCGGCCTTGGAGTTTATGCTTGAATAGTGTATTTTAGTTAAGGACGGGGGCTGCGGCGCCCAAACTGGAGGTTGCGTCAGCCAAGCTGCTGTCTAATCTTGACTTTTGCTGAATTACGATGGCTGTGGCGCCCAAACTGCTGCCTCCATCCCAATTTTACCAAAATTTACTCTTTTTGACACTGAAAAATACCAAAGTGACTTCTAAAGTGAAAACCTATAAAAGAAACATTAATTCATAAGAACCAAACCTAACATACCTTAGACTAAATAATTAACAAGGTAGATAAATACAAGATAAGTGGTATAAAAATAACTTATTAGGGCGATTGTTAGCCCTATAGTTCTCCAACCCTAATTTTTTATTATAACAAATAACCTTGCTTATCACTAACCTTAATGTGTTTGTTCAAATTTTTATTCTAAGTGAACAAATTATATGATAAACTTAGGTTTGAAGCACAACCAGTTTCTGAGTTCAAAGAACTAGCTTGAAGTTCAAGAACTAAATCTATTTGCTAATATGAAAGCCTGGAAATTCGTGGACCAACTAATTGCTGAAGCCCAATTTGTCTGGACCAATTACTAAACCTCAGAGACGTTGAAAGAAAGCCCATTTGAGGAATTTGAATTAAAGAAGAATCAACATTAAGAAAGGAAACAAGTGCTATATAAGAAAGTTATTTGAAAGGATGAGATTATTTCTTAATCAAGGATATGATCTCAAATCAGGTTATTAAGACCCCAAGTCAAGCAAGCAAAAGCCCAGCACATTAGGCAACGGTCTTCTTCAATCTTCTGCCATAAATTCGAAAACCTAAGGTCTAGAAAATAAGAGAAGAGAATCCATTGAATCAGTCGAAGAAAAAGCTACGTGTGCAAAACTAGTTATCTATCTCTTCTACTTCCAACTATGTACTACTTTTGTGTAAATTCTTTGAGAGAGTTGTATATCATTAGGTGTCATACAAAATTTGGAATTTGTAACAAATTTCATTGGGAAATCTAGGGAGTGACTTCTGTCTTTATTTGACAGTATAAGAGAGTTTCTAGTGAGCTTTATAAAGAAACTAGGGAGAGAGTTTTCTGGTTAAACTAGTTGTAAAAATTAGTATTATAATGAAGTTTGGACAAATAACTTGTTGATAGTTGAACCATAGCCTTGGGAGAGTGGACGTAGGCTAAGTTATTGGCCAAACCACTATAAAAATATATGGGCTCAATCTTTCTATCCTTCTGTCTTTTATTCAACTGCTATATGTCTCTAATTTGTTACATAACTCGCTCTATTGTTCAATTCTATTAAGCTTGCTGAATCTTGTCTTATAAATNTCCTTCTGTCTTTTATTCAACTGCTATATGTCTCTAATTTGTTACATAACTAGCTCTATTGTTCAATTCTATTAAGCTTGCTGAATCTTGTCTTATAAATTATTATATTCATATATGCAAGAATCTATCTCTTATGTTTGAATAGCTATCTAATTTATATTATGATTTTTCATATTTTGATTTCATTCGCAAATATCTGCTAAGTTATTTCTGGGTTTTTAAATAACTAGCTCTAAAACAAAGTTTTAATATATATTGATTATTCCAGGAATATTTTTAACCCATAATTCTGCATTATTATTGTTTTAATCACCTATTCACCCCCTCTAAGAGCATTCCTACACTATCAAGCTTTTGGTGTTAACTAGTAGTTGATGAAGTAAATAACATAATTCGGAAAAGCCACTTGTTTTCTGTTTTCTTTTGTGGATTCTCTTCCTAGCTTCTCTGCTTCTTGCCAAAAGGATAAAAAAAAATTAGAAAAAGGTAAAAGCAAAGAGAAAGACACAAAGTGCTATTAGAGGACTGATCAACTTCTCTTTAATTTTGATCGAGAATGAATAATGTGATATTTCTATGCATAAAATATTTACACCTCTTTTCTACATCTACTTACCTAACAATATTTGAATTTTACTATACCAATCAAAACTTAAATTAGACCCACATAATTTATTTTTTTATATAGTTAAGTTTTTCTACACATACTACACTTTTTTTAAGGGGTGCAAAAGTATCATCTCAACTAAAATGTATAGAGAGCTCAAGTTTAACCTAAGAGGTTGGCCTAATGGAAGAATCAAGCATGTGATATCAAACTTGTCTTTGGCCAGACTTTATAGGGATAAACTTGACAAGGTGCTAGTTGGCCTAGACACTATTTGACAAAACACCCAAAAAAAAAAAAAAGCACAAAGATTAAGGATTTGAAATATAATTCAATTTGGTGCCATAGAAATCCAAGTTAACAGAATTTCCTCGTATTAATTCAAATCACAGTTGTAGAAAGTGACCAAAATTTTGTTCTCACTATTTGCTTCCGAAACCCAACCGCCATTCATTTTCAATTGGAAGAATGTTCAAGGAAGAAGAATCCACAAAAAAAAAAAAGAGGTTCAAGGATCCTTCTATTATTGCGAAGTAACAGTGTCTCATGTTGCACCCAGGTAATAGATATTAATAAATAAGCCTTTCACTTTGTCAATTTGAAGGGCAAAGCAATGACGTATGAAGACCAAATGAAGTGGACCAAAGAATGACCCCTCCTTTATGGCCAAAAACGAAAAAGGAAAAGAAAAAACAGACCCTGCCATTGTAGAATCACCTATAGAAAAAAAAAAAAAAAAAAAAAAAAAANAAAAAAAAAAAAAAAAAAAAAAAAAAAAAAAAAAAAAAATGACTGCCTCTTCTGCTGTTTAGTTAATCATATCCTAGAAGGAAGCTCCTCGGAGATCATTTAAAGCTTCATAAAAGGTTGATATTGTTGAACATTTATCCAATATTTCAAAGATACTAAAAAAATCTTATATTGACTTGGTTCCAATTTTTAGATTGTAAATGCAGATATTCTTATTTTGTAATCCACATTCATGAGTGGCCCCAAGTCTCTTTTATGTGCTGTGGTCCCTCTATCAGCCCTCTCGTTCTTTTAATTTTTGTGTTAAAAAAAGTTGCTAAAACACACGAGCACCATGCTTACACACACAGAAGGAAAAATAAAATCTTCCTAACGTAAATATGCTTACTCTCAGAGATACTTTTGAATTTTGGTCTAAGTGCGGCCGGGACTGATTATAAAAGACAAGCAATGTATATCATGGTTGTGTCTGTATCCATGATATATCGGATACAGAAACGCGACAACAAACTGCCGTATTTGTGCTTGATCTAGTGTGGGAGTGATGTCAAAAGACAAACTTGTGGTATATTCAAACAACAAAGACAAAGAACAGCTTGACACGTCTTCATAAATCGTTCAATTGTATATTGTTTTTGTGGTAAACAAAGGCAGAAGCATTATACTTTGAAAATTATGAAGCAATATTGTCCCCTTACTCAAACAAACATTCTTGACTATCAAAAATGTAATGAAAGGTCAAAATTAATGTCCTTATGTTTTACGAGTTGGTGGGAAACTACAGGTCTTAACAGCTTTACATTTGACTCTCCTTTCGAAGTCATCAATCTAAAAGTCAAAGTCTCAACCTTTCTTTATTTCAGTCAATTCATCAGCAATTGATTTCTCCAAATGAATATCCTTTTCTATCTAGTGTACATTTCTCCCGATATAACCCTATACTTCAATCAATTTGTACAGAATGGACACGTAGCTAAAACAGTCCAAATTACCCAATGGAGGGCATTATAAAACTCATTTTCAGATCATCAATACCCATTACTCTCCTTGGACTGCTGTGCCTTACAATCTTAACCACAAAAGCACAATCCCCATGTAGGCGATGATTGTAATAACTCAACCGAACAAGCCCTCTCTAATGCATACTAATCCAACGTTAACAACATCCTCTCATGGCTATCCTCTAATGCAGGAACAAGCAAAGGCTACAACCACACCACCATAAACACCGGCACCAGTGCAAATGACACAGTTTACGGCCTCCATGATTGCTGGGGTGACGTGGACAGATCCTTCTGCCAGTTCTGTTTCTGCGGTGATATTGTTGAAATAGTTTGTAAATGTGCTTATCAAACCAAGTCCCACATTGGTTAAATTAGAGTATGTAAAAGGTTTTATAAAAGCAAACTAAAGTCATAAAGTAACTTTAGATAAATGAGCACAAGCCCAAATAGCCTAACAAGACAAAGCTCATTAATGACTTTGATTGAACAAATATTTTAAAGTCCAGTTTTAATAATCAGACCGTACTGGTTTGGGTCGGTTTGACCCGGTTCGGATGACAGTTAATTAAGTCATATCTGTTTGGTTTATTAGTAAACCCGAATAGACTATTGTGACTATTTCGAATAGACAATTATGTCTATTAATTACTGACCAATTATATTTATTCATTAGTGTCTTCTCAACTCTATAAAAGGGAACTCCTTAATGCATTAAAGATTCACTTTTCTATTGAGAGTTTTTGAGGGCTTTGTTGTATCTTGGGATAACTTGCTTTTTATAGAGAAGCAATATTACACTCAAGACAATGTAATCATTCACGCCTTAAAGTCATTCTGTTTTAGTCTCCATTAACATTTTTCCTAACAGATATGGTGTGATTTCTGCATTATCCATTACTTGAATTAGAATTTCATTGGAAATCTCACTATGAACCCATTATGACTCGATTTGGGAAGCCAAAACATCTTGAATCCAACAGAAGTTAATACAACTGAGAATTATATAAGGAGTTTGATAAGGATAGCAACAAAGGAGACGAAACAGTTGTTTGCTATGGGTGAGTTTGATTTGAGTGATGGCGAGAGAAGGTGTGGCATGGTGCAGTGCAGCAGAGAGCTTAGTGACGAGGAGTGTGCCCAGTGTTTGGAGGCCATGTTGGAGAAAGTTCCTCAATGTTGTGCACAAAAACTTGGATGGCAGGTTTTGGTTCCAAGTTATCTGACAAGGTACGAGGATTATATGTTCTACACGGTCAATAATCAAACAACACCTTCTCCTCTTGTGCCATAATAGAGTAACAAAAGGTTATCACATCTCATTAACTTAATATTACTTGAGTATTCCCATTATAGACTTAAGTGATTCATTTGTAGAGGTGCTGCTATCAGATACCATTCTTATAACATTCCATGGCAATGTTCAAAGTGAGAACTCATATGAAGACCTTTCTGCAATCCATTTTATTACAATTCAACAGAGTACTAATAACTTTTCAGAAGCATCTAAATTGGGAGAAGGAGGATTTGGTCCTGTTTACAAGGTACTGATCAGTTGGATGTGAAAGATATACCTACTTTTGATTTAACTCTCTGTTGCCCTATTTCACATTCCTTTTTCTCAACTTTTTATTAGGGAATTTTGCTAGATAGGGGAGAAATTGCGGTAAAAAGGCTATCAAAAACTTCTGGCTAAGGCTTAGAAGAGTTCAAAAATGAAGTAATCTTCATAGCTAAATTGCAACACAGAAACCTTGTGGGACTTTTAGGTTGCTGCATGAAAAAAAACGAAAAGCTTCTTGTATACGAGTACATGCCAAATTCTAGTGTTGATTCTCACCTCTTTGGTATGATTTTGCTGAACTTTGTGCCTTTCTCCATTTCTTTTTCCTCTGTTTCTCATTTTCATATTTTGAATTAGAGTTAAGAGTTAAATATTTTTTAGTCCCTGAATTATTTCTCAAATGTCACTTTAATCCTCAAAAAAAAACTATTCTGCCCGCCAAATTAGTCATTTAAATAATCATTTTTGGTGTTATGGATGACTAATTTGGAAGGTAATGTGATTATTTGAAGATTAAAGTGACATAAAAAATAAATCAAGGTCTAAAGTGACATTTGATAAATAATTCAATGACCAAAAATATATTTTACTCTAGAGTTAATTTGTTGGTTGAAGAGAGGAGGGGGTGGGGGAGGGGGTTGAGGGAGTAATGATAAGCAAAAGATTGGCATTTCTGGGGTGATAGAAAGGAGTTAAGAATGAAGCAAAGTCATATTACTAACTGTCCTGTTTTCCACGCTGTCCAAGATGACAGCAACAGATTGGATATGATGAAATAGACAAGAAGCAAAAGAAATCACAATATTGATTAGAAAGGAATAACACATTATGCATTTATGTTACTATGTTGAATTATATATCTTATCTAGTCTCTTGGATTGCAAGGTTTCTTAGAGAGAGAAATGACTCATAAGAGTGATGGAGTAAACATTGCTTCTGCTACTATTTTCCATGCTAAGGCCAATGTTACCTGCTATTCTTGTTGGTTGTATTTTTCATACACTCCATTTTGATAATATTTTCTCTATAATTTTCTTATTAGATGTAAAAAAACAAAAGCAACTAAATTGGAAATTGTGACTAAGCATTATTAATGGAATTGCAAAAGAACTTCTCTACCTGCATGAGAACTCTCAACTCAGAGTGATTTATAGAAATCTCAAAGCTAACAATGTTCTACTCGACTATGAGATGAATCCAAAAATATCAAATTTCAGAACAGCGAGAAAATTCGAAAAAGGCCAAAATCAGGCAAAAACTAAAAGAGTAATGGGTACTTAGTAAGTATTCTTGGAAATCCTTCTCTTAATGACAAATTAGTTGATAAGTAATTAAAAAATTTCCCTTTTGATAGAGTATTGACACTGGCCTATTGACTTGAAATAGTTGATACATGGCTCTTGGGTATGCTATGCAAGGATTATTTTCAGTGAAATCTAATGTTTTCAGTTTTAGAGTTATTCTATTGGAGATCATTTGTGGGCAAAGGAATAATGGATTCTTCCTTTAAAAACATGGTCAAAGTCTTCTTATATATGTGAGTTTTCTATTCTCTTTTTACCACGAAGTTGAAATTCTACCAAAGAGATGAGGAGAGCTTCAATTAGAGCTTATGAATTTTACAATTCCATGCAGACTTGGAAACTATGGTGTGAAGGAAAATCACTGGACCTAATGGATCCAACTCTAGAAAAATCTTACATAGACAATGAAGTTACAAGGTGCGTACACATTGGTTTGTTGTGTGTTCAAGAAGATGCAACAGATAGACCAAACATGTCCGTCGTAAGCGTGTTTATTTTTAATGTAAATATACTTCTTGTGAGTAAAATTTTTAAAGGTCCCAGAACCTTCCTGATCTCCAAGTTGGTCCTTGTATGACATTCTTTAAGTATTTAAATAAAAAGATATAATGGAGAAAGAAATTCTTGTTGAAGTCAGCAACTAGCTTAAGAAACCTTTAATGTTCATTATATATGCTGCATACTACTGATGACAAAGCACTGATATCACTGGTCATTAGATGACACAAAACAGTTTTTTTTTCAATCATCACCATAAAAAGCATGCTAACTAGAGTACATATCTAGAAAACCACAAAATGACAATAAAGCTACTAATGCATAGCTTTTGAACTTACTTCCCACCACCTACAAAATTTTGGGCATGTAAATACTGATTGGAGAACATATGAACTATAGTTAGCTACATATGTTCAGGCAGCAGGAGCATAATCATAACCACCACCATCATCATCACCATCTCCTTCAATGCAGGATGCAGGAGCATAGTCATATCCTTTATCACCATCATCTCCATCTGCATGCTTCTTGTACCATGGGGTAATGACCTTGGAAATGGACAGCATTTTAATTTTCTTATATGTTTGAAGCTAATGAGCTTTGGAAGAGAGAAGGGAAGCACAAGAGTTAGGGGTTGTACTGGTAGCTAGAAGAAAGGAAGTGAAGCTCAGTTATGTTGTAAAGTGTAGGGGAGATGAAGTGCCTATAAAGAGGGGGAAGGAGGTGCTGAACTCATTCTAGCTCAAGAAAGACACGTGGGGAGTGTGGAATGATGCTCGGAGTGCGAGCATGGCCTAATGCCATGATATGCTTTTGTGGTATCTGGTCCAGCCACATGGGAAATCCGATTGACACCTAAGCAAACACCTTGGAGCTAGCTGCCAAGTAAGCAACAAAGAGATGTGTTTAAAGAGAATAATCCTTTAGTAAATGGTAGGGTCATTTTAAAGAGTAAGATCTTTTAGTGAGTGAATGAAATTAGAGGGGAAGGGATGGCATTTAACAAACAGCTAGTGAACAATATAGCAATTTTGTCTTTTAAGAAAGGAAACAGAAAGGTATGGTTCTCTTTCTGTTTTCTTTTGTGGATTCTCTTCCTGCATTCTCTGCTTCTTGTAAAAGGGATAAAAAAAAAAAAGAAATTGGGAAAAACAAAGAAAAAGACACAAAGTGCTATTAGAGGACTGCTCAACCTCTATTTAATTTTTATCAAAAATGAATAGTGATATTTCTACCCATAAACGCCTCTTTTACATCTACATAGATAGCAATATTAGTGTTTTATTTTACAAATCAAAACTTACACTAGACTCACATAAATTCTTTTTTTTTTCATATGACTCATTTTTTCTACACATCCTACACTTCTTTTATGGGGTATTTAAGTATCATCTCAACGAGAATGTATAGAAAGCTCAAATCTAATCGAAGAAGTAGGCTTGATGGAGGAATCAAGCATGTGATTCTAACCAAACCCAACCTAGCTATTTATATAATATATGAAATGCATCAGTATCACCATAAAATTAGAATTTGAAACATCAATCCCTTTTAATTGTGATTCTTTAATTTTAGTTAATCTTAATAAATTTTTCCTGTGAAATTCTTAGATATTCTCTAAGCTCTAGCAAAACACAATACCTCTCTTGGTTCTCCACCATTCTACCATTCCCCATTTCTACATTTCTTTCTCTTCTTCAGCTCTTCTATAAATACTTTTTTCAATCCTTCTCCAATTTTCATATGTCTTCTTATTTCTTTTAAAAGTATAAATTTATCCATATTTATTTTTGCTATTTAATTTTTTGTAATATTCTTATTTTGAGAAATTTTATATAACTTTGTCTCAAACCAAGAAATCAATCCAATCCAAATTGACTTTTCATGGTTTGGTTTGGTTTGGTCAAGTCATAAGTCTTATGGTTTGGGTTGATTTGAGTTATGGTGTAAAAAAATTCTTGGGTTAGGTTTGAGCTGAGTCTAAACCCAAACTAACCTAGCCCATGAACACCCTTATATGTGATATCAAACTTGCCTTTGACCAAACCTTATGAAGATAAACCTAACAAGGTGCTAGTTGACCTAGACCCTATCTAACAACAATACTGAAAAAAAAAAAAAAAAAAANAAAAAAAAAAGGCACAAGTTTAACGATTTGAAATATAATTCAATTAGGTACCACAAAAATCAAAATTAACAGAGTTTCTTCATATTAATTTAGAACATGGTTGCAAAAAGTGACTAAATTTTTTTTTTTTGTACTATTTGCCTCCAAAACCCAACCGCCATTTATTTTCAGTTGGAATAATGGTCAAGGAAGAAGAATTCACGAGGGAAAAAAAAAAACTATTCCAAGATCCTTCTATTATAGTGAAGTACCAATGTCTCATGTTTCACCCAAGTAATGGATATTAATAGATAAGCCTTTTACTTTGTCACTTTGAAGGGCATGGCAATGAAGCATGAAGACCGAAGGAAGTGGACCAAAGCGTGAACTCTGCCTTATGCTAAAAACGAAAAAGGAAAATAAAAACAAACCCTGCCATTGTGAAAGCACCTAGAGAAAAAGTGACAACCTCTTCTGATATTTAGCAGTATTTTACTTAATCATATCCCAAAAGGAGGCTCCTCAGAGATCATATAAAGCTTCATAAAAAGTTGATAGTGTATATATGATATGATGCAGATTGTTGAACATTTATCCAATGTTTCGAAGATACTAGAATGATTGGGTTGCAGTGTTTAGATTGTAAATGCAGATATTCATATTTTGTAATCATCAATCAAGAGTGGCCCCAAGTCTCTTTTACGTAGTGTGGTCCCTCTATCCCCCTTGTTGTTTTAATTTTTGTCCTAATAAAAGTTTCTAAAACAGACGTGCGCCATGCTTACACAAACACAAGGATAAAAGAAAATCTTGTTGACATAAATATGCTTACTCTAATGTTGCCAAAGAAGAAAGAAAAAAAATGTGTCTTTATGGGCCCCATAACAATCTTGATCTCCAAATTTCTTCCCATATAGCATTCTTTAAACATTCAAACTAAAATTGGAATATAGAAATATATTCTGTTGTAGGCAGCATTCAGGTTGAAAAACATTGAAAATTAACTCATTCCATTCTTAGATACTACAATAGTGATGTCAGTGGTCTCTCTAGATAACATAACACAAACTTCTTTCAATCTGTCACTACCAAACACATGGTAACTGAAGTACATGCCACAGCAAGAATAAAATGACAAGACCACTAATTAGCTTCCCACTAGCTACAAAATTTTGGGAATGTAAGGACTGACTGTTAAGTGAAGATATGGACTATACTTAGTATAGTTCCATATATATATGTTCATGCAGCAGGAGCATAATCATAACCACCATCATCGTCATCATCGCCTTCCATTGGCGCTGCTGGGGCATAGTCATAACCTCCATCATCATCATCATCACCATCACCTTCAGTGCAGGCAGGAGCATAGTCATATCCATCATCTCCATCTACATGCTTCTTGCACCATGGGGCAATCACCTTGGAAATGGACAGCATATTTTCTTAGACTTTCGAAGCTAACAAGGATATCGAAAGGAGAAAAGGGAAGCAGAAGAGTTAGGGGGCAGGATTATTTAGTGTGCTGGAAGCTAGAGGAAAGGAAGTGAAGCTCGGTTGTGTTGTGAAGTTAAAGGGAAGAGGCATTGCTTATAAATAGGGGAAAGCAGGCGTTGAACACATTCTAGCTTAAGAAAGGCACGTGGGGAGTGTGGAGTGATGCTTGGAGACTTGGAGTTTGAGCATAGCCTAATCCCCATTGCATGCTTTTATGGAATCTGGTTCAGCCACATGGGAAATCCAATTGACACTTCAGCAAACACATTGGAGCTAGCAGCAAAAGCAAGTGAGGAACATGGTGATGTGTTAAAAGAGAATAATTTTGTGAATGGTAGGGTCATTTAAAGAGTAAGATCTTTTCTTGGGTGGTGGCAATTATAGGGCAAAGGATCAATGGCATTTTAACAAACACTGAGTGAACAACTTGGTAATTTTATCTGTTAACAAAGGAGAAAAAAAAAGGTATGGTTCCCTTTTGTTTTATTATATGTGGACTTTGGTGTCGCCCATGAGTCAGAGAAGTAAACAACATAACAAGCAAAAGGCCACTTGTTGTTTTCTCTTTTCTTTTCTTTCTCATTTCTTAATTTGGAGTAGCTACGCTAATTGTTCCCTTACTATTTAGCTATTTGCACACTTTCTTAGCCACTTCATTATATGGCGGAGCAAATATTGAGTTGTTGTATGCATACTCAATACAAAGCAAAAGGCCTCCTAGTATTCTTCAAAGAAGTGTATCCCAACTAAGTACTTACTCAAATTAAAAATAGTTTGACAATAAATTAATCTCATTAACTTATTTTCATATTTTCCGCTTATAGTCGAAGAAACATGCTGATAAAATAGTTTTTAGCAAATATAATTTAATAATTGTTGCTAATAAAACAAAATACCAGGATTAGTATATATTCTATGTGAGGACCTATATTTCCCAAAATTGCAGCATGAATGGAATCATTCATTAGCATTGTCATCATGGCCAATAGCATGTTTGGTTTGATGGTGGGATATCTGAAAATCAGTTTTGTCTCTGAAGCTATTCAAAGTAGTTTTTGGTTTCGGGAAGGGGCAAAAGGATTTTCGGATTATTGTAGCAAAATGTTTGTGAAAATATTATTACTTTCAATCTATAACTACATTTCATAATATAATTGCGTAACATGTCCTACTTTAATTTCGAGGAAATCTACTTGCAAACAAGTGTAAAGTGATGTGTGAAATCTAAGTCATATAAAGAAAATTTATAAAGTAGACATAGTAAAATTTAAGTGAACTTTGGGATAGTGTTTCAATGCCACTTATTGCTGAAATGCAACAACTGACACTACAATGTACAACCAATGAGATGAGGACATACTGTTAGTCTAGTACCTGGTTAAGCAGGTTTTATTAATTATAAAATGTGCCCCAAAGTTGAGATAATTACAAAACTAATAAACCGTAAACTCTAAATCTTAAATCATAAACTCTAAAACCCTAAACCCAAAAAAACTAAATGGATTGAGGTTAATTTGTAAATAATGGAAAGTTTTTGTTGGGCATTATTTTGTAATTAGCATAACCTCATTGACAATAGTAAAATTTCAACAGAATTATGTGTTATATTTGTAATAAGTCAAATTACCAATTATACAAGTAGCCAAAAAAATTGCTAACATCTCTTACCCAATATACAACTGTCATGTGTCACTGTCAATTGTTGCATTTGAGCAACAAGTGGAATTTTAGTCATTTCCTAAACTTTGTTGAAACTTAAATACTCAATTGGCGACATTAAACTGCAATAACCTAGAGAGTCTTCACTTTAATTCCTGCTAGTAATCTTTTGTTGGCAAACATCCCTTAATTACAGTGCACCTTGCCTTAGAGTTAAAATAATTTAAGTGTCTCCTAAATCATTTTTATGCAAAAAAAAAAAAACTCAAATGCAACCAAATGTGCAGGTGTAATGATATTTATAACATGGCAAATTTGTATTGCAAGTTTACCAAAAAAAAATTGTTGCATAGTGTTAGAAAGAGAGGGGAGGGGAATAGTAATTTGTGTTTTTATAAACTTTCTGTCACAATGATTTACAAATGTGATACATGGTACGCAACAAGAATTAAATGTTAAAATATATATATGAGTATAATATAATTTTTTTATTAAAGAAACGGTCAAACATACGGTTTAATAATACAGATCTAATAAATATATGTATAAAAAATTATATTAGTATATTATGTTTCATAATTAAAAGTTTATTATATAAAATATAGGTTCTATATAGTAATTTTTAATATATCATCATGAGTATTATAGCATATTTTATTGACTAAAACTAAAAATAAGATTTATTTTTATCAAAACACTTATTTTTTTAAAAGAAAAATACCTAATATTGAACTTGTTGTTACATATGAATATTAGATCTCAAAATACTTGATATTGATAAAATTTATTAATTTTGATTATGAAAATATATTATAATAATAATAATAATAAATAGAGTTAAGGTCAAAGTTATATTCACATTAATTACAAATGTAATGAAGTAAAATAAAATTCTCTCTATATATTAGGTAAAAAAAATATAAAAGAAAAAATTCATTAAACCAATATAGAAAGAGTTTTTTATTCTTTAAATGGGACAAAACATTTTATACATTATTTTTACGAGAGCTTTCAATTAAATGCATATTTTTACTAATTCTTTTACTTTGATATGCCAAACAAGAGTTTTATTCAAAATTTTGGACGTACAGGTATAATTATACGAGTATTATATGAGTTTAGCTAGGCATTGCCTAGGTTAAATGAAAAATAAAAATTAAGACAAATTAAATTCATATTCTATGACAAAACAATTTGTGGAGTATTGTAGTAATTGACTCTCTTCTTATGGGTCCACTGTCCTCACTCTAACTTCATATTCAATATACATTACGTGCGACTATAAATAGAAGACATATTAGAGAAAAGTATTCTTGTTAAAGGTATAGCAATCAGTTTAAGTGACAGCCATTAATTTTATTCTACTTGAAGCACAATATAAAAATCACTAACAAATTATCACATATGTTATTGTACGTCGACAATCAAATGACAAAGCACTGATGTCAGTGGTCTTTAGATGACATAGAACAAAGTCCACTCCTTCACTATCAAAATCATGCAACGTACAAACCTACAACCACAAGATGACTCACACTAGTCCATATTTTTTTGCCACTACTTACAAAACATGAGGGTTTAAGAAACCAGAACAACACATGGACTATGTAATTTGTTACATATATTCATGCAGCCGGAGCATAATAATAGCCACCAGTACCGGCACCGTCATCACCGCCTTACATTTACGCAGCTGGTGCATAGTCATAACCTCCATCATCATCATCATCATCGTCACCATCACCTTCAATGCAGGCTGCAGTTGCATAACCATCATCATCATCTCCATCTGCATGTTTCATGCACCATGGGACAATGATCTTGGAAACAGATGACATCATTTTTTATTTTTTTTTTGGAGTTTTAACGATGTTTGGTAGATTGGAAGTGAAGTAGGCGATTAGAAGCAAGTGAAGTTCAGTTATGGTTTGAAGTTACAATTGGGTATGGATGGGGAGAGATACATAGTGGTTATAAATAGGGGAAAGAAGGTGTTGGACTCGTTTCAGCGCAAGAAAGGCACGTGGGGAGTGTGGAATGAGGCTTGGAGTGTGAACATGACCCAATGCCGATGATATGCGTGGTGGAGAAATTGGTATCTAGTCCAGCCACATAGGAAATCCAATTGACACATACGCAACACGTTGGAGCTAGCAGCCAAAAGCAACATAATAGTGATGTGTTCAAATAGTGCTTCCCTTAAAAAGTTAGAATCTTTTGGTTGGTAGTGGCTGATGGCTTTTAACACATAAGCGGTTCCACAGCAATATTTCATGGGCGAATGTACAACGAAAGTAATACTCTTCGACATGTAGGTCCTAGAGGAATTTCATGGTGAGACCCTCATCTTTTTTATCTTAGAGTATATTACTTACTGTACACAAGAATTTTTCTGTTCATCATCAGCTCATGTCAATATCTCACTGCCTTATCATGCACCTATGTAGAAAGGGTGGTCAAGCAAGACTTATTCTAAGAACCTTCCTCCCAAAATTTGAGTTTTTAATTGCTAAGGTTATTGGGAAGGCTCTAGAATGTATGGAGATAAAGGAAAGTCCCAAAAGGAGAAACCCCTGTCATGGGCCCTTATGGATCGAATTAGGGCCAATCGACTCTGACTTAGGAGCTAACAACGGCAAATGGCCCAAGTTTGAGCTATTAGGATCCTTTATCCAAATTTTATTTTGGTACTTTTTCTTCTAATTAGACTCTTTCTTAATCCCTTTGACAAATTAAATATCAAAATACCCAAATTAGGGCCGTTAGAACTTTTTATTCAAATTTTAGTTTCAATTATTAGTTTTAGCCCAATTAAATATCCACTTAATTTAGGCTAGTATTGATTCTAGACAAAATAATAGTTTAAATGTATTGTAAGTTCTTATAGTTTGGATAAATTTTGAATCAGATTCCTATAATTTTCTTTTTGGGTCCTTATAATTTTAAATTTTTTTTAATTGAGTCCATGTCGTTACTCCAAATTATAAATTTATTAATTTAGTACTCACATAGCAAACAATTTGTTTATATGACAATAAAATAAGTTAATGTGACATCAAAGTAGAGAGAGAAGGGAAGAAGAAGAAAGATGATATGATAAATTATTTTGTGCTATTTTATCACCACATCAACTTCTTTTATTGTCACATAGACAAGTTATTTGTTATGTAAGTACTAAACTAAGAAATTTATAATTTAGGGTAATGACAAAGACCCAATTAAAAAAAAAAAAATCAAACTATAAAGACCCCAAAATAAAAATAAAAAATTATAAGGACTTGATTTAAAATTCATCTAAACTATAAAGACTTGTAGTATATTTAAACCCAAAATAATTGGATCCTTTCCAAACGCTGGTCTTAAAACTCATTATGTAGTTACTTTTTCTGTTTTGGTGATTTCTCATTTTTCATTTCTTTTTTTGAAATAAAATATTAAAAATTATTATAAAGAAATTCAAATACAAAATTATAAGTGAGTTTTAAAGTTATACTTTTTTCACTTAATTATTGGTCGTGGCCATTTAAAATTTTATATAATCAAATCATTCTGTGATCTTAATAATCAATGTGTGACGATTAAAGATAAAATTATTATTAGTTGTATAAAATTAAAAAATAATCATTGATCATAAGATACATATGTTTGCTATGACTAAAATGAAATAAGATATAATTTTAGAATTCATTAAAAAAAAAATNTCATTGATCATAAGATACATATGTTTGTTATGACTAAAATGAAATAAGATATAATTTTAGAATTCACTAAAAAAAAAATTATTTCAGTTCCTTAATCACAAAATGTTGCTTAATTTTCTACTTTAGTAATACTTCCTTTAAAATATAGGTTAGCTTTGAGTTAGCTGTGTGAGAAAATTTTAAATATGACACAAACTTAACATCATCATTAGAAGCAACCAATGAAAAAGTGACAACAGACTAAAACCAAGCACGTGCTAGCTAAACAAAAGACTCACACAGAGTTCCTGTTACCTGCAGCTAAACATAAAGACCGCATCTCCTCGGCGTCGACAAGCCAACGGCGATTTCTCGCCGCAGCAGTGTTTGACGGCGGCTTCTAGTGGAGGCATCACAGTTTGTTTCTGAACAAGAGCTTCTTGCTACAATGTATGATGATGGATGAGAAAGCGAAGAATTTTGTGAAACAACCATGCACTTATGAGTCTGAACTATGAAGGTACTGGGTTGTTGAATTGGCCACCGAATTAGTGAAATCTGAAAATGTTTGTATTGATGCTGGACTCAGTCTTGATAAATTTCTAACAATTTGAAGAACTGTCTTTCAGCGGAAGCTATTTGGAAAATTTGTTTCACTTCCTCAGAATAATTGGATTGGAATACTGATGAAAGTGTTGGGATTTAGCTTCCTTACTATTATTTTTATGCTCTTTTTTCTTGTATGTTTGGCCTCTTTTGGTAAAGTTGACAACTTTACTGTTTCCAGCTTCAACTACCCTGACACCATTCTTAGGCCCTTAGAATTTCAACTATATTATAGATCAATGAGCGGATAACTAACTACCTTAACTTTATGGTATTACAGAAATGTCTTGTTGCTCGAAAAAACTAGAATTTTTGTTGTTTTGTGTCAACAAATGTCTTGTCCTCATCTAGCCGCGCTACTTCTCTACCTCATACACCAGCATAAGCCTAAGCAAGAAAGCATGCATTTTTCTTCTCAAAAGATGCAAATCTATGTCCCAGCTAAAGCAAATTCAGAACCAGATGTTCCTTGTTGGTCTCCACCAAGACAGGGATACCCTCCATAAACTCATGGTCTCTTGTACGGAATCACCTGCTGGAGACTTTCACTATGCTCTGAGAATCTTTGATTACATCCAAGAACCATCCTTGTTGATATACAATCTTTTGATCAAGGCCTTTGTGAAAAAGGGTAATTTCGGACAAGCCATTTCCCTATTTGGACGAATGAGGGAAGACGGTTTGCCTCCTGATAATTATACATATCCTTTTGTTCTTAAGGCTATTAGTTGTATGGGAAAGGTTCATGAAGGTGAAAAGGTTCATGGCTATGTGGTCAAGACTGGGCTTGAGTTTGATACTTATGTTTGTAACTCACTGATGGACATGTATGCTGAATTAGGTAAAGTTGATAGGTTTAAACGGGTGTTTGGAAAAATGCCTGAGAGAGAAAAGGTTTCCTGGAATGTCATGATTTCAGGTTATGTTAGGTGCAGGAGATTCAAAGAGGCCATTGATGTTTATAAGAAAATGCTAGAAGAAAGCAATGAGAAGCCTGATGAAGACACAGTTCTAAGCTCTCTATCAGCGTGTACGGCGTTGAAAGATTTGGAGGTTGGTCAGGAAATTCAGTTATATTGCAACTGAACTAGATTTAACAACTATAATGGGGAATGCATTGTTGGACATGTATTGTAAGTGTGGCTGTCTGAGTATAGCCAGGAAAATATTTGATGAAATGCCTATGAAAAATGTGATTTGTTGGACCAGTATGGTAACTGGATATGTGAATTGCGGTCAGTTAGATGAAGCTCGAGATTTGTTTGAGAGGAGTCCAACTAGGGATATTGTTCTTTGGACAGCTATGATTAATGGGTATGTGCAAGTTAATCGTTTTGATGAGGCTGCCATATTATTTCGGGAGATGCAAATCAGAAGAATCAAACCAGACAAATTTATTGTGGTTACCTTCCTTACAGGTTGTGTTCAGTTGGGAGCTCTAGAGCAAGGAAAATGGATTCATGATTATATAGAGGAACACAGAATCATGGTGGATGCTGTGGTCGGTACTGCTCTCATTGAAATGTATACAAAATGTGGTTGCATAGAGAAATCTTTGGAAATTTTCTATCGAGTGAAGGAAAAGGACACAGCCTTGTGGACTTCAATTATTTGTGCACTTGCCATGAATGGTAAGACAAGCAAAGCACTTGAACTGTTTGAAGAAATGAAAAAGTCTGGGGCAAGACCTGACGACATTTCCTTTATTGGTGTTTTAAGTGCATGTAGTCATGGGGGCTTGGTAGAAGAAGATCGCAAGTTCTTTCATTCCATGAAAAGAACATATCAAATTGAGCCAAAGTTGGAACACTATGGATGTTTCATTGATCTTCTTGGTAGGGCTGGACTGTTACATGAGGCAGAGGAATTGGTAAGGATGTTACCTGATGAAAATGATGAGATCATAATTCCACTTTATGGAGCTTTGTTAAGTGCCTGCCGAATCCATAGCAATATTGATATGGGTGAAAGGCTTGCTAGGCAACTAGCAAAGGTTAAATGTAGCAATTCCAGTGTTCATACACTGCTTGCTAACATCTATGCTTCTGCAGACAGATGGGAAGAAGTGAGTAAGGTGAGAACTAAGATGAAAGAATTGGGAATCAAAAAGGTGCCAGGATGTAGTTCAATTGAGGTGAATGGCGTTCTCAATGAATTTCTTGTTGGTGATCCATCCCACCCAGAAATGAGAGATATATATTCCATGTTGGATGCAATGGCTAAGCCATTGATGGGCTCTGAAGAAAATGAGATGGAAACTAAAATTCTTGCTCTGATGAATTCTTAACAGAGAATTTGTGTTCAGGGATTCCTGCTGAAGTTGAAAGATCAGCAAAAGGTTTTAAAGGATTGCTGACCAATTTCTACTGAACAGCCAGCCAGCCGTTGAAGCAAATATAGTAGCCTACCTTAAAATCCTCTCTACTCTTTACTAAGAGGATCAAGGTACTCCAGACCAAAATTTTGGAAGAACAAGGTAAAATATTGGAATTCATTTGAATGCTGAACATTTGAAGTCCTCCTTTCTCATCCTCTCTGTCACACAATCTGTATTTCATAAGTCTTGAAACTTTCCAACTTTCTGTTGCTCTTCTGATACTTTTAGCTCATATATAGTATAGGATTGTTGGGGTTTGTCAATCTTCGAAATTTCTCTTAGTTGTTAGGGATTCTACTTTTCATATCAGTCTTGTTTTGTATGGGTTTATTTTAATGATTGAAGTCATCTCAGTATTTTTATACATTTTATGGCCTTGCCTTTCATCAAATGACTCCTATCGTCTGTATCACTACTAAGTGTTATTTGTTGTTGATAGGAGATGAGTGCCCAAATTGTTCTAAAACATATCGTTCTATAAGGCAAGCATTATAGAGAGGATACAAGGACCATTGAATTGATAAAATTTTCAGGAACTCCGCTTTACATTGGCTTTGTTTTTTGGTTAGATTTTTATCATGCATGATTCACTTTTACTTCTATTATTGCCATTCCTGACCTGCCATCCAACTACTCGAGGAATTATGCTAAGTACAACTTGACATAGATAACTTTTGACAACGGATATTATTCTTTTGACCTTCTCCCAGCTATCTTTTTCCCGTTGTGGTACTACTATTGTCAACAATTTTCTCATTTTCTTATTCTACTTAAGTTTTCTCATTTTTCATATTGATATGATCTTTTTTTTAGCCTTTAATGACAAATAAATTAATGTAACTAGCTATGCCATTACTAATAACTTGATCATTTGCTAACTTCCTCGTTGTTTAGTATCTCTATTCATTCTTCCTTCTAAATCTCTACATATAAGTTTGGATTTATTAAACTGAAGAATTTGTTTCTTCCCTACAGTTGCCTAATGCATTAACAATCTGGATTTTCACAAAAAGCTATAAATTAAAATGGCCTTTGGGTTTTCTGATGGCTGCCTTATGAGGTCTAATGGAACGTTCATGATTATTGCTTTTCATGCCATATGCTGGCCGTGGGATGTGAGACCGTTGGTTGATAATAATTATCTAGTAATTCTATGTGCTACTTGTGCTTGTGTATGCTTTATATTTGAATTTCTTTATACATATAGTCTGCACAGGCAGTGTTTTAATATCTGTTGGGTGCTCATTCATTGTGAGACTGAAATTTTCCTTTTGTTTGGGCATACTTTTTTCTCTTAATTTTTTACCAGAAAGATCAGGTGACAATGATTAGATATAGACCTTGTTTCTTTTGTTCAACTGTGAGCTATGAGTTTCATGCCAAATGTAAGATTTTGAAGCTCAAATTGCCCATCATGTATTTTGGAGTGATTCCCTTCAATGCATCTGAATAGGAGATAGATTGAACTTATAAGACGATTGGGTGTTGGACATTAGCAGTGTTTGAGCTTCCTGGTATGAAGAAGCCAACAAAACCATTTGTTCTGTCTGTAATGCTACTACCCACGGGTGATCGAGTTTTTTAAATGTTATTCCTTACATAACAAACATCTTACATGTTTTTGTGGTACCTGTTTGCAAGTTATATTTATATGGCGCGCTTATTATCTGACCAAGTTATCATTTGTTTGCTGTTTAAGAGGTGCCCTGTAACTGTAACTTCCTTCCCAGGTGTTGATTTCCATAGTGTTGGGTTGTCTGTGGTCTTAGTTGTCAATGTCTTGCCTATGGACTGTGCTATTTGCGTACCATAGCTTAGTGACATTTCTCAGTTTTTTTTTTTTTTTTTTTTTTTAATAATTAATTAACAATTGATATTTGCTTATTGGTAGGCTGAGAAAGAGCAATGAATGAGCTCGGAGAATGCTTCAAACTGCTAGGTGGAAAGCTAGGAGAAAATACTTACCTTGGTTGTGGCAAGTTTGAAGTGGCCAATATGTGGTGGCTCTGATTTGCCTGTATAGCTGGTTCTACACGCCTGAGATCGCAGGAAGTGTCAGCATCAAAACTGATGCACACCCAACTTGGAAACAACCTTCCATTTTCAGCTGAAGTGGACTCTGCAATTCAAATAGTCACAGACTGTAAGGTAACTGAAGAAGACGGATATNCAGCTGAAGTGGACTCGCAATTCAAATAGTCACAGACTGTAAGGTAACTGAAGAAGACGGATATAATATACTGTTAAATTCAAAATGCAGCACAAGGAGCTTGGAAGCTTTCCAAGCTCCAATGTCACCACATCGAAGCCATATAAAATTTCAGGTATTCTAGTTCTTAACTTCTGCTGATAATGCTTAGGCAATTTTTTAGCGGCATGTTCCTGTTTTGAACTTCTATTAAGTTTAAAATCTGGCTGGGCACAACATCAGTACCTACTCCAAAGTTTAAGAAGCAAGAAGTTGAGGCTTGCATTATTAGAAAGAAGAGTAGAAAAGTTGCTGCAGCATCAGTCAAAAGTGTGCGGTGTGTTCAACTATATGAAGCATTTTGGTTAGAGCATAATGTGGCTAATGCCCGTATTTTGAAGGATATTTCATTGAAACAGCAGCTGATTTAGGACAAAATTATGTGTTTGGCTTCTATTTGGTGCAAAGCAGATGGTCTTTTGAGGGAGTTTGCATTCCCTAACTGATATGCAGAGCGATTAAGCAGCTTTACTGCAACAATATTTTTCAGTTTCTTTGGTTTTTTCTTTTCCTATTTCTACCAAGGAGGATTTCTTATCCTTGTTTACTGTTGTAATTCTTCCTTCCTTTCCTTGATGAACTTCTTAAATCCCGGAAAGAAAAAATGGAATTCTGCAGACTTTCCTCCTTACTTCATATTATTTCATCAATTGTTGTAATCCAACGGTTGGATTTATGAAATTCACATTCCAGAAGTTATTAAACAACGTAGTCTTACACATAGTGTAAGTGGATCTTTACTTATATATATAGAGAGAGAGGATCAAACTCAACTTTTTAGTTTTTACATGTTACAATAGCATGGAGGCAAAATTTTAACGTTTACAAATAATTTTTATATTCCAATTATTTATTGTGTACAAAAGAAGATACAGCAGATAGGCCATCTATGTCAACCATTCTTGTCATGGTTGAAAGTGACACAAATGGTTGAACTTGCAGGATGTAGAGATGTGAACATATATCAGGTGATTGATTGAAAACTAAAAGTCATATTCGAAATAAAAAAAATAAACTAATAATAAGGACTAAGGAATTCATTTACTTGTATAAGACAAGTACTACATCAAGAGGAAAATAATTTACTTAATAATTTAAATTTATATATTTTATTCTTGTATTTTTTTTGAGATTTTCTTGATTAAATTTTTTGATCAAAGACATTTTTCTATAAATACAACTCCAATTATTTAGAGGAGAAAGTGGAGGCTCATTGACTGCAAAAATGTAGAGGGGTACATTGACAACTATTTATCATTTTGGGGTATTTTTAAATAAAATAATATGGGGTAAAATGACAAAATGAATCACGCTACTTCTAAAACAACGTCTTTTATTGAGTCCTGCTACATTAGAATAGCAGGATCCATCATCTTTCCAAGTCTTGGAATAGCGGGATCCATCATCTTTCCAAGTCTTAAAACGTCGACAAATAGTCCCACTACTTGACAAAGAGCAACTTTCTTGAAATCTTGCTACATTTGAAATAGTGGGATCAGGATAAAAACAAAAAAAACAAAAACAAAAACAAACAAACAAAGACAGAGAAGAGGAGAAGGAAAAAACAGAAAGATAAGAGAAGAGATGAGAGAGTACATAAGAAAGAGAGAGGTATTTATATTCTTTGAAAATCATAGAGAGTAATCACTACTCACGAGTATTAAAAATGCTATTTAATGGCAAAGTAAAAGGAGGAATAAGTGGTGTTTAATGAACACTTCACACTCACTAGTGCTGTTTGAAAAATGAATAAGTGGTGTTTAATAAATAATTTATATTCTTTAAAAACTAAAGAGAGTAATCACTACTCCTTGAACACAAAATTAACTAATTCTGAGGAAGTGAAACACATTTTCCAAATCGCTTCTGCTGAAAGGAAGTTGTTCAAATTCTGAGAAATTTATCCAGATTGTGTCCGGCATGTCGCACGTGTGTTTTAGCAACTTTTGTTAACACAAAAATTAAAACAAGAGGGCTGATAGAGGGACCACAGTACATAAAAGAGACTTGGGGCCACTCTTGATTGAGGATTACAAAATATGAATATCTGCATTTACAATCAAAAAATTCCAACCAAATTAATTTAAGATATTTCTAGTGTCATTGAAATATTGAATAAATGTTAAACAATTTGCATCATATCATATATACATTATCAACCTTTAATGAAGCTTTATATTATCTCGATCCCTGGAGCCTCCTTCTAGGATATGATTAAGTAAAATGCTGCTAAACGGCAGAAGAGGCTGCCACTTTTTTCTATAGGTGATTCTACAATGGCAGGGTCTGCTTTTCTTTTCCTCTTTTCTTTTTTGGCCACAAGGCAGGGGTCACGCTTTGGTCCATGCACTTCATTTGGTCTTCATACCTCATTGCCTTGCCCTTCAGAGTGACAAAGTAAAAGGCTTATCTATTAATATCCATTACCTAGTTGCAACATGAGACACTATTACCTCACTATAATAAAAGGATCCTTGAACCTTGATCTAATTTAATATGAAGAAACTCTGTTAACTTTTATTTCCATGGTACCTAATCGAATTAAATTTCAGTCCTTAAACTTGTGCCTTTGATTTTTTTATTTTTTTTTTCGTTTTGTTGTCAAATAGTGTCTAGGCCAACTAGCACCTTGTTAAATTTATCTCTACAAGGTCTGGCCAAAGGAAACTTTGATATCGCATCGCATGCTCGATTTCTCCATTAGGCCAACCTCTTAGTTTACGTGAGATTTCTATACATTTTGTTGAGAGGATACTTCTACGCGCTTAAAAGAAGTGTAGGGTATGTAGAAAAACTGAACCGTATGAAAACAAAAATTATGTAATTAAAACTCAAATACTACTATGCATATAGAAATAAAAGAGGTGTAAATATTTTTTGCGCAGAAATATCACTATTCATTCTGGATCAAAACTAAAGAGAAGTTGATCAGTCCTCTAATAGCACTTTGTGTCTTTCTCTTTGTTTTTCCCTATTTCTTTTTTTTTTTTTTTAATCCCTTTTGCAAGAAGCCGAGAATGTAGGAAGAGAATCCACAAAAGAAGACAGAAAACAAGTGCCTTTTCCTAATTATGTTATGTACTTCATTGACTCCTGGTTGACACCAAAAACCCACATATAATAAACCAAAAGAGAACCATACCTTTCTGTTTCTTTTCTTAGAAGATAAAGTTGTTATATTCTTCAGTAGCTGTTTGTTAAATGCCATCCCTTGCCCTCTAGTTTCCTTCACCCACAAAAAGATCTTACTCTTTATAACGACCCTACCATTCACTAAAGGATTATTCTTTTTAAACACTTCTCTCTGTTGATTACTTCGCAGCTAGCTCCAACGTGTTTGCTTAGGTGTCAATTGGATTTCCCATGTGGCTGGACCAGATACCACAAAAGCATATCGCATTAGGTCATGCTCACACTCCAAGCATCATTCCACACTCCCCACGTGCCTTTCTTGAGCTAGAATGAGTTCAGCACCTTCTTTCCCTTATTTAGAAGCACTTCCTCTCCCTTACTTAGAAGCACTTCCTCTCCCTTACACTTCACAACATAACTGAGGTTCACTTCCTTTCTGCTAGCTACCAGTGCCACCAAAAAAATCTAGCCCCTAATTCTTGTGGTTCCCTTTTCTCTTCCAAAGCTCATTAGCTTAAAAAATATAAGAAAATTAAAATGCTGCCCATTTCCAAGATGATTGCCCCCTGGAGCAAGAAGCATGCAAACGGAGATGATGATGGTGATGACGGATATGCCTATGCTCCTGCAGCCTGCATTGAAGGAGATGGTGATGTTGATGATGGAGGTTATGACTATGCATCGGCAGCATCTATGGAAGGTGATGATGACGATGATGGTGGTTATGATTATGCTCCTGCTGCCTGAACATCTGTAACTAACTATAGTTCATTTGTTCTCCAATCAGTACTTACATTCCCAAAATTTTGTAGGTAGTGGAATTAAGTTCAAAAGCTATGCATTAGTGGGTTTTAGTGTCATTTTGTGGTTGTTCTAGACGTGTTCTTTAGTTAGCATGCTTTTTATGTTGATGATTGACAAAAATCTGTTTTGTGTCATCTAAACAACAGTGACACCAGTGCTTTGTTGTTTTATTAATGACAAGCTCAGTATGTCATTACTAGTATGCAGGAATAGAATGAATATTTAGTGTTTCTAGTTGCTGACTTCAACAAGAATTTCTTTTTCTATTATATTTCTTTATTTAAATGCTTTAAGAATGTCATACAAGGAGCAACTTGGAGATCAGAACGGTTCTGGGACCCATAAAAATCTTAACTCACAACAAGTAGACTTACATTAAGAGTAAACACGCTTATGTTAGCATATGGGTATGCTCTTTTATTTCTCTATATATGTTTGTGTGTGTGTGTCTGCGTGCATGTTGGTTAGAGCTTTATTAAACATAAATTAGAAAGTGGGCTAATGGAGGGACCACACCACTATAAAAAGACTAGGCCAGAGTTGATTGAGGGGTAAAATATATGAAGAGTATTTGAATTTTAGATACTTTTTATATATTGTTGAATTAGATAAACACTCCTCAATTTACATGAAATATACAACACCAATAATTTATCTATCGATCTCTAAATGACCTCTGAGGGGCCTCTTTCTCAGATAATATCCATAGAAAAAATTGCTTCTCAACTGCAAAAGTGGCTGTTTTCTCTATTGTAAGTACTTCTACAATTAATGACAGGGTTTAAGTTTCTTTTTGGGGCCAAATAGCAGGGGTCTTTTTGCTTTTCTCCACTTAATTTGAACCCTCATGCATCAATGCGCCTGAAAGTAAATAAGGAAATGGTTTATCCACTTATTACCATTACCTAGGGGCAATATGAGACATAGTTGCTTCATTAATAGAAGGATCCGTGGAATTTTTTGATGTAGATTTTTCTCCTATGACCATTCTTCCAACTGAAAATGCAGGGTAGTTGGGGTGGGGAAGTGCCATTGTATCACTTGCGAGCATGACAACAACGCCGGACATGGTTGGTCTATCTGCTGCATCTTCTTGAACACACAACAAACCAATGTGTATGCACCTTGTAACTTCATTGGCTATGTAAGATTTTTCTAGAGTTGGATCCATCAGTTCCAGTGATTTTCCTTCACACCATAGTTTCCAAGTCTGCATGGAATTGTGAAATTCATAAGCTTTAATTGAAGCTCCCCTCATCTCCCTGGTGGAATTTCAAATTCGTGATAAGAAGAGAGTAGAAAACTCACATATATAAGAAGACTTTGACCATGTTCTAACAAGTAGAATCCACTATTCCTTTGCCCACAAATGATCTCCAACAGAAGAATTCCGAAGCTGAAAATATCAGATTTCACTGAAAATAATCCTCCCATGGCATACTCAGGAGCCATATATCCACTATTTCAAGTCAATAGACTATTGTTAGTGGTCAATCAAGGAAAATTTTGTAATTACTCTTGAACTAATTTGTCATTAAGAGAAGGATTCTAACAACACTTACTAAGTACCCATTACTCTTTTAGTATTTGCTTGATCTTGGCCTCTTTCGAATGTCCTTGCAATTCCAAAATCTGATATTTTTGGATTCATCTCATAGTTAAGTAAAACATTGCTGGCTTTGAGATCTCTATGGATTACTTTGAGTCTAGAGTCCTCATGCAAGTAGAGAAGTCCTCTTGCAATTCCATTAATAATGCTTAGTCGTAGTTTCCAATCAAGTTGCTTTCGCTTTTCCACATCTAATAAGAAAATAATAGAGAAAAAATTTATGAAAAATGGAGTGTATGAAAGAGACACCCAACAAGAATAGCAGGTAACGTTGGCCTTAGCATGGAAAATAGTAGCAAAAGCAATATTTATTCCATCACTCTTATGCATGATTTTTCTCTGTAGGGAACCTTATAATCCAAGAGACTAGATCAGATGTGTAATTTATCATAGTAACCTAAATGTAAAATGCGTTATTCCTTTCTAATCAATATTTGTGATATCTTATAATTCTTGTGTATTTCATCATGTCCAAATTCCAATTTGTTGCTGTCATCTTGAAAAGCGTGAAAATCAGGACAGTTAGTAATATGGCTTTGCCTCATTCTTAACTCCTTTCTATCACCACAGCTATGCCAACGTTCTGCTTACCCACCCACCGCCCGCCCCCCCCCCNCCCCCCCCCAACAATTAACTGTATTTCAAAATATGAAGATGAGAAAAGAACTTGGAAAAAGACACAAATTTCAGAAAAATCATACCAAAGAGGTGAGAGTCAAGACTAGAATTTGGCATGTACTCATATACAAGTAGCTTTTCATCTTCGTCAATGCAGCAACCTAAAAGTCTCACAAGGTTTCTGTGTTGCAATTTAGCTATGAAGATTACTTCATTTCTGAACTCCTCTAAGCCTTGGCCAGAACCTTTTGATAGTCTTTTTACCGCGATTTCCGTCCCATCTGGCAAAATTCCCTAATAAAAAGTTGGAAAAAGGAAAGTGAAATAGAGCAACAGAGAGTTAAATCAAAACTAGGTATATCTTTCAAATCCAACTGATTAGCACCTTGTAAACAAGGCCAAATCCACCTTTTCCCAATTTAGATGCTTCTGAAAAGTTGTTGGTACTCTCTTGAATTGTAGTAAAAGAGACAGTAGGAAGGTCTTCATATGAGTTCTGACTTTGAACATTGCCATGGAAAGCTATAGGAGTGGTCTCTACAAATTAATCATGTAAATTTATAATGAGGATACTCAAATAATACTTCTTACATGCTAGTTAGGTTAATGAGAGGTGATTACCTTTTTTTACTCTATTTTGGCACAAGAAGTAGTAGATGGAGCAACTTAATAGAGCTACTGCCACCAATGCACTTATTATGCTAATGATCAAAGTTCTTGACTTATTAGTACCTCCCTGTTTGGCTGCAAGAGATACAAAGAAGAACATATGATGCATTTTTTCCCATATTTACCAAATTCAACATACAAAACCTACAGAAACATTCCAAGTAAGTCCTTATTTAGTATAGGATTCCCTTACCCTAACCCGAATCCTCCATTAATCTGTGGCCCAGGGGTTTTATATCCGTCTAATATTGGGGTAAAAAAAGTCATGGATATGCTCAGAGACAAAGAGGATTAATAAGTAATTCCAGATCTGTAAAATTTCACGAGATTCTTAAGTGTGAGAACTAGCCAAACAGAGTCCCAGTTAAATTTCAGAGTTGTAGTTAGAGAATTAAAAAAAAAAAGAAAAAAAAGATGAGGGCTATGCTATCCTCTTTTATTGCTACCCTCAACTAAGAAGCAATATTTACTCCATTACTTTTCTATTCTATACTTTTGTAATATATAGTTAGTTTCAAAAATATCAATTAGTTGAGTGATAAATTCGTCATTTGGTTTGTAAATTTTGTGTTGGAACCTAAAGTTTTAACCAAAGTAAAAAAATAAAAAATAAAAAAAAAATCTCACAGTTAAACAAGAATAGCTAATTTGTTACCTGTTCTTGGATCAGAAATAGGAGAAGATGATGTTGTTTGAGTATTCAACCCATAGAACATAAAATCATCATACTTTATCAAACAACTAGGAGCCATAACCTGCCATCCCTGTTTTGTCCCACAACATTGGGGAACTTTATCTAGCATAGCCTTCAAACACTGACTACACTCTTCATTAGTAAGGTCTCTACTACACTGCATGAACCCATACCTTTTCTTATTCGGACTCAAATCAAACCCACCCATAGCAAACAATTGGTTAGTCTCAACAGTTGCCTTTCTTATCAAACTTCTCATATAGGTCTCAGCTTTCCCAAGTTCTGAAGCATCCGAGATGTTTTTCGACCCAAAAGCGTGCCAAGAAGGGTTTATAGTGAGGTTTCCGAAGAAGTTCTGGTTGGAGTACCGGAGAATGCAGAGACTATACCATGCGACGGCAGAGAGACGGTTTGGACAGCGCGTGAGAATTTCTCTGCTGGCAGTTGAGACACAGAACTGGCAGAACCGACCAACCACGTCGACACGGCATTCGTAGAGGCCGTAAACAGTGTCTCTGGTTCCCGTGCTGGTGCTGGTGTGGTTATATCCTTTGCTAGTGGCAGCGTCAGCGGACATCAACGTGAGGATGTTGTTAAGGTTGGTTCGGTATGCACTAGTAAGAGGTTGTTCGGTTGAGAAACTTGAGTTGTGGCAATCATCTCCTTCGTAGATTGGGGATTGTGCTCTTGTTTTCAGGACTTTCAAGCTCAGAATCACTAGGAAAATTATGAGTTTTGTTACCTCCATTGCCAATGGGTAGTATGAAGTGCTTGAGCTATAAGTGCTGTGAATAAGGTAGGATGGTCAATTGCTGATGAATTATGGAAACTAAATAAAAATTAGGACTTTGACTTGAGTTGATTATTTTGAAAAGGAGAGCCAAATGGCCAATGGTTTGGTTACTTCTGTTTTTCTTCCACTTTTGAGTATTCTTAGCAGGGAGTGGAAGAGTCCTGAAGATTTAAATTTTTGATATTTGGCTATGTAAAGCTAGTTTGTCTTTTATCATTATTATTATTATTATTATTATTATTATTATTATTATTATTATTATTATTTATTAGATTGATAGAATTAGATTTTTTTTTTTAACTGGGACATAGGGATGGGGAGTCAAACATGAAATCTCAACCTATTTGTTCACTATGTTGAGTGCAATTTAATCATTTTACTGATCTTTTTATTTTGGATATTGTTGGAAGTCCCACTCATGAATTCGGTGTGGTCAATATTTATTTGTTTTACTATTTTTAGTCTTCAAGGCCTGACTTAGTTTCCACAAGTCATATTTACTGTGTTTAGTCAATATTTCTTCTGTTCAATTATTAAACTTAGGGATACTGTCTCTGAGACAAGCTGAATCAATTGGAGGATATTGCCTTCAAAATACAGTAATGATGGGAATGTCACTAATTTTCATTCAGATACAGTACCAAGCTTGCTGGAGTTCTGGATTTTATAGCTAGCTCCTTTGGTAAATGAAATGAAAATCATGCAATCAAAGTGAGAAAAGGAATGGTAATGAAATGGGGTATAATAGAATGGTCATTCCTATTCTAGACTTTAATTAGGAGTTAGGTATTGAAAGGTCAAATTGAAAAATCATGTTATGCATACTTTTTCTTAACTTTTAACATGTGGCTTGGAATTCTTTGCTCAATTCAGCCCTTTGGAGAAGTTAGAAACTGTACATCCTAGTGGCTACTCGTATTTGACTAGGGAATCTGATAATTGAAACGACTTATGGGTTAAGCTGTCATTTGTGAAATGAATTCGTGTGGTCAATATTTCTTTGTTTTTCTGTTTTTATTCTTAAGTCGTGGCTTGGATTTCCACAATCATGTTTACTTTTATTAATATTCTTCTGTTCTATTATTGAACTTATAGGGATACTGTCTGAGAAAAGCTGAATGAATTGGAGGAAATTGCCCTCAAATTATCTGCCCGACTCCACAGTCAATCCAAGTCAAGTTAAGAATTTCTAGTGAGGCACGCATGCAATTAGAGTATGGTAGATTAATTCCCTATATAGTAAACGTTTTTTGATGATGTCCACAAATCAATAGTATCCAGTGCAATCAGAAATTAACTCAATGAGCATTATTTTGTTGATATTGTGGCTGTGCTTACTACATGCATATGGTGCCAATGCCATATCGCAACCAACTTATTGGTCCAATTCTTGTTCATACGACTGTTGGCCCAACCTTAACCATGGACCTTTGTACCAAGGCAACTTTACCGCTCTCCTCTCATTGCTTACGTCTCACTCCGCCAATGGATTTTATAATACAGGCGTAGTATATTATCCTAATTATACATATGATATGCCAGACGTGGAAATATATGGCCTGAGTTTCTGCTGGGGTTATGTGAGCGCAAGCCGTTGTCAATCCTGTGTTGCTACCGCTTCCCAACAGATTCGACGCAACTGCCCCAATCACGTTTATGCCCACATAGCCTACGATGTTTGCATGCTTCGATACTGGAATGACTGGTCTTGGTCTTCCTTAAAAGAGTTAAATCTCACAATATTCACAGACTCACAGTCAAATACTTCAGAATCATTGGATCCAAACGAATGTAGATACGTGGATGAATATATGCGTGTCTTGATGCTGCAAGTGAAAGAATCGTCTTTGATGTTTAGGGCAACAGAGTTCTAAATAAGTGCTTCTATGAAAAGGTATGGCTCGGTGCAGTGCAGCCATGTGGAGGGATGCGATGATTGTTTGAAGAATTTAATAGATCAACTTAACGGTATATGCCGGGGATGGCGAGCTTGGTGGGTAATGATCAGTAATTACCCCTTTAACTCCAGTACACACTGTGCAATGAGGTATGGAGATTTACCCTTTTTACATGCTTGATAGATGGGCTCCTGATCCAGATCAATTTTTTTCAATCAATTTGGTTTCTTGATGAGCTATATGAAACATAAAAAGTAGGAGTAGAGTTACATTAATTTCTAGAACATGAGTTATAAACATAAGTAACTTCTACTATTTGCAAAGCTTCTTAATGTAAATCAAACACTCAAATTGTTTACATAATTTAAATTTACTTTAGTTCAAATTTTTTTGATGATTTTTGTTTGACTTTTTCTTATGCTTTTTAATATGAAATGTTTATGTTGTATACCATGGATGGAATCTAAAATTTACACAAACGACTTATGCAAATATTTCACTTTTCATTACCTGTGTACTAAGTAATAACTCTTTAATATGACACATATTACTAATTGTGGCTGGCGTTGGGCATATATTATAAAGAAAATGTCAAGCTAGTAACGCCTCAAATGGTCTTAATTGGTCAAAGAAGGGGTTGCTTGAACACGTGGCACAAAATAGCTAGCCCAGGTCATTTGGTAATTGGCACCTTACATACATCACAACCCATGGCTATTCTATCAATGTGAAGTTCGACATATTAGTTGATATCACTGTTGTGGAAAACGGAGCGCAAGTGCATGCCATTGTCTTACAAGTAATATATTAAAAGTGAGTTATCATTCCTACGATAATTAAAATTATTAATTACTGAGATTGGGTTAATCCCAATTTTATCTGATCAGGTGATTAAAGTGAAGTTGCAAGAATAAACAAATTAAACCGAAAGTGAGCAAAAACAGATAAAAATAAAAAATTAATCTAAAGAGAAAGTCTAGTGTTTCTGATTTCGCCATAACTAATATCAGTTTTTATTCCTTAATTCCTTAATATAGATTTATCTTTCTAATTGCTAGTCAAGATTCTTTAATTTATTCATTAGCCTCTCCCAAGGTCTAATGAAAATATTTCCAAGTTATGAACTCACTATTTCACTATATGAATTACAAATAACCAGAAAATTCATTCAATTATATGTATCGCTTTAATTGACTACACTGGTCATGGAAATATATCTTCATCCTACATGTAACTTATGGTATTTATCCCAATGAACTAGACACACAAATCTCCTTCCAGTGTCATTGTAATTAACCTATCAACTAATTAGTGATCAGACAATTAGAAGCATGAAGAACAAAGATAAACATTCAAGTAGAAAAAATAAATCATAACTTAATTCTAAAAGAAATTACAANCAAGTAATATATTAAAAGTGAGTTATCATTCCTACGATAATTAAAATTATTAATTATTGAGATTGGGTTAATCCCAATTTTATCTGATCAGGTGATTAAAGTGAAGTTGCAAGAATAAACAAATTAAACCGAAAGTGAGCAAAAACAGATAAAAATAAAAAATTAATCTAAAGAGAAAGTCTAGTGTTCCTGATTTCGCCATAACTAATATCAGTTTTTATTCCTTAATTCCTTAATATAGATTTATCTTTCTAATTGCTAGTCAAGATTCCTTAATTTATTCATTAGCCTCTCCCAAGGTCTAATGAAAATATTTCCAAGTTATGAACTCACTATATCACTATATGAATTACAAATAACCAGAAAATTCATTCAATTATATGTATCGCTTTAATTGACTACACTGGTCATGGAAATATATCTTCATCCTACATGTAACTTATGGTATTTATCCCAATGAACTAGACACATAAATCTCCTTCCAGTGTCATTGTAATTAACCTATCAATTAATTAGTGATCAGACAATTAGAAGCATGAAGAACAAAGATAAGCATTCAAGTAGAAAAAATAAATCATAACTTAATTCTAAAAGAAATTACAATTGTTCATAGTTAGGCTATATTGTAGCCCTAGAAAGATAAATTAGTTTATGACAGTAAAATAAAACATAATTAAAGAAATTTTAGACATAGATGAAAGAGAAAGAGAATAAAAACTCAGATGGATCCAAGAATAGTAGCTGCTAATCTGCCTCTCCAAGCCTTGTCTTGCTTCTTCTTTGCACTCCAAAAAATCTAAAAGTTCAACCCTAACTTAGTCCTAATTTTATATATTTATAGTCTTTAAGAAGTCTAATTACAATAGGATGAGTTTTGGAGTCAAAACCTACAAGAATTAGGAAAGAAGATGCAATTCACATTCAAGACTTCATCTGGGGCACCTAGGCTTTCTCCTTGGGCGCCTAGTAGGGGTGTAATCGGTATGGTTCGGTC
Organism: Cercis canadensis; assembly: GCA_003255065.1. Taxonomy (NCBI): domain Eukaryota; kingdom Viridiplantae; phylum Streptophyta; class Magnoliopsida; order Fabales; family Fabaceae; genus Cercis; species Cercis canadensis. The sequence goes on from QAOA01005512.1 coordinate 194,623, forward strand.
CGATTTTCACTCCAAACCGAGACCAGACCGGCCAGAGAATCTCAGTTTGGTTTGGTCCAATTTTTCAAAATTTTGAGAGTAAAACTGAACCAAACCGAACAAATCTAGTTCGGTCAGTTTAGTTGGTTTTCAAAGGTAACCAGCAAATCAACCAAAAAAAATACAAACCAGAAACAGGCAACACTAATAATCCAAAAACAATCCTTAATCAGTCCAAACAGCCAACATTATAACTTGAATAATCTTAAAACAAACAGCACTACAAGCACCAAGTCAAACAAGTAAAACCGAATTCTTCAGTCGTGTAAGCCGGATTTAATGGCACAGCTGTGGCTTGGCATTTAATTACGGCCAAGAACAGTATCACAAACTATAGAACGAAACAAAAATGTCTCAAATTCTCAATCATCAAATTGAAAAAGGTAAAAAAAAATAAAGATGATTTCTTGTTTAGTAGCTGAGAAAACCGAGGAGCAAAATAAAGCAGCACTAAGGTGATAAAAGTGAAATCATGCTTTTACCTCAACGATGTTATGGAAGGCGAGGGCGATGACGTCATCGGCGTTGATACCATGAGAGAGTAAGTGAGAGGCAGTGTGATCAATTAGTTGATGCAATCGGGCATGGGTGAGATCAAATTTTTGAGAAACCGAGGAACAACATAACTACAAGCACATAGGTAAAATAAAGTAAAGTTGGAGAGGGAAAGCAAGATTAGAGAGAGAAAGCCACACCTTTATCTGTGAAGAACAAATCGAGAGTAGTAAAGTTGCAGAGGGAGGCACAGAGTGACAAGGATGAAGTGAGAGATATTTCTGAAGGAGGAGAGAGAGACCTAGAAAGATTTATAATGGTAAAGCTAACTCACCACCAAAACAATGAGTCCACGACGTCGGAGAAGGAAGGAGGAACAAGAGCCACCATCAAGAAAGAGTCTGAGATCGACAGTGAAGGGACTGAGGGAGAGGAGAGTCAAAGGGACTCAGGGAGAGTGATGTGGAGTAAGGATTTTAGATTTGAAATTGCAAAGGAAAACGGAGAGTTGAGAGAATTAAAGAGGAAAGAGGAAGGGAGACTTAGGGATTCATTAAAACGACATAGTTTTGCTATCTTCGGTTTGGTTCGGTTTACACTCGGTTTTTCTTCATTGAAAGTGAAAACCGAACCGACCCTTTCGATTTTTTATAAAACCAAACCAAACACCGGACCAACTCCTTGGCTCAATTCGGTTTTTGTCCGGTTCGGTTCAGTTTGTCCGATTTAATCCATTTGGCTTACACCCCTAGCGCCTAGGCCCTCTACTCTCTGGTCCAAGATTCTTTCTTCAGCAAACCAATGCCTTGGCCATGAAATTGGTGGCCTAGGCTCTCTCCCATCACTTGTGCATGCATTTTCCTTTTCTTAGCACTAAATGGCACCAAACTTGTACCTTTTTGTTAAATTATCATCACCTACAACATAAACCCAAGATTAATAAATTAAAAATACTAAATTACTCAAAAATCAACCAAATACTTAGTGGAAAATACCTAAATCATGGATATAAAATCCATTCATCAATCACAAAGCCTTGCCGTGTTCAGTTCTAAGGAACCAATATACTAGCCTAGTTAAGAAAATAATTATAATCATATTGTTTTGTACTGACTTTCGATCTTGTTACTTCTTATGAGTAAACCTGAGAGAAAATAAGATAGAAATAAAAAAAAAAAAAC